>BSBK01008853.1:0-387500 GCA_027943335.1 Chamaecyparis obtusa
CATATATATATATATATACATATATATATATACATATATATATATATATACATATATATATATACATATATATATATACATAATATATATATACATATATATATAATACATATATATATATACATATATATATATACATATAATATATATATATACATATATATATATACATATATATTATACATATATATATATACATAATATATATATACATATATATATATACATATATATATATATATATATAATATATATATATATATATATATATATATATATATATATATATATATATATATATGTATATAATATATATATATATATATATATATATATACACACACACACACACACACACACACACACATATATATATATATGATTACTTAAATTTATATAAGATTACTTTAAATGAAATAGTGTGGAAGTTCCTTTACCAAAAATGTTAATGAAAATGATTGACTTGATCAATTTTAATTTCCAAAGGCCAGTGCCTTATATCTCTTAAAATATCACAATTGTGTGTGAAAGATCTAATTTATAACTCTGTGAGATAGTTCTAAACTTGATTCTGTCAAGACCATCAACTAAATGGTTTATATATGTTTTGGTAATCTGAAAAATGTTACAGTTAGTCTTATTGATTTTAACTTTTCTCAAAAAGGCCAACAAGATAGAATAAATGTGATAATCACTCTTTAATATGATATTGAAACTGTAAATTAATCAAATTTTCTCCACATAAGCCTACACATTTAGCATTTATTTCAAAACAATAAATATCACAAAGAACTAATCAATTCACAGGTTCAATTACACACCTTTTAAAATAATAGGCAATTGGTATTATATTAAAGGTAGAAATGATCTTGTCCAATCGAGTACAAACTTTGCAAAGTTGATCTTCAATTGTGCATATTCAAAACAAAAATTTTAAAATATAATATTGCCCTAAAACTATAGTATATTGTTCAATATTCTCCATTGTGGTGTTGGTATACCTTCTTATAAACAATGAAGGGATGCAACATTAGCTTTAGACCATTAAAAAATGAGTTTTCATTGTGGTAATCCCGAATACCTAATTACAAAATAAACAAGAAATTATAACAGCCTCACGAGATAAAAGAGACACCGTTAATTGGAATCGGGCAAATCAATTTCAGCAGCTCATACTAGAAGTCGGCTATAACCCACCCTCTATCATTTTCCTAGACCTCTTAGAAAAGATCGTGCAACTTATCTTTGTCATGTTTTTCTTCCAACTCTAGCATGTTCCTCTAGTATGCAACATAGCTTGTCCTAAGATCCCATGCATAAAATAGGAGGCTCTAGTAACAATGTCCAATTGGTCTTCTCCTACCCCATTTAGACTACATTGTTCAATAGGTTTTGGCTCTTCATTCCCAGGGTCAATGATTACTGGAAGTCCCATTTTAGAAAGCAGAAAACATAGTTAATCAGTTCAAAACTTCTTTTAAAACTACCAAACATTTGGTTTCTTATAAAACATGTAGGATGTATTAAATTTTTACAATCTATAAGGGGATTCCACAATAAAATTCTCTTGTACAATGTATCATCTGAATCGATTATTCATGAGATAAGCTTAATAAGGTAGACATATATTGGGTTGTACTTGCATCTTATGAGTTAAATTTTTCTTGGTGCCTATTTTTAATACACTTATGTGACTATCCTTTATACCATGTTGGTTATAAGTTCACATGTCTAATATATCCATGTTCTTCTCTTGTATGAGCTAATCTTATTGTATTTCATCAATCCATTAGTACAAAATTTATTCTTCAAATTTAGGCTTTGAGTTCTTTGTGCTTTCCTTTAGTCCTTGATTTTGGGTAGTCTTCTCCATAGCTTGATCTTATAATAGGATTCAGTCACAATATAACATTAAGAGATAAATCTCTTATGTTTCTTATTCTAGGTGGTGCCTAGTTTTTTGTTGATGGTGTTGCATGCTCATTTATTGACAATATAATGCTGGCATAATTTATATATAAGGTTTCAAATTCCTTCAAAACCTGTTTGATCCTTAATACAAAATTTTAAAAGATAAATCAAACACTCTCTTTTGTGGAAAATTTTTAAATCTTCAAGATACAAATCACTAAATTCTTAAGATAATAGATTATCCTTGCACTTAATTCTTTTTTTTCTTTTTTCACTTTTTATAATATTTGCCATAATTATTTGTCAACACTTATGGAATAAATTAGAAGTTTCATAATTAAGAAAGTTATTAATTTAATAGCTCTATAAATTGTATGAATAACTAGAGAATTTACCATGTTATCCAAGCATTAATAACCTTATCAAAATAATGAAGTCTCCCTAGTGAGTCTCAAGCAATCCATGCCAATAAGTATCATATCCTAGGAACCCAATCAAGTGAAAAATAAATAAATGTGTGTTTTGGAGGGGACTATTTTACTTTTTTTTTCTCTCAAATGATCAATTAGCAATCCTTTGTTTCATACTTGACAGAAAATATAACACCATGCACTCTTTACTTAATATATAATAAAATTAAATTTACATTATATCAATGGTGCCGATTTCATTGATTTAAAACAATTGATATTTCATATTCTCACCAAAATAGAAACATGTAAACCATAAATATTTCCTTAGACCTTAATCAAAGTGGCTTGGTTTTCTCCATATATTCTCTTAATACCTACATGCATCTTTATCAAACTACACATAGTACAAAAATATTGAGGGTGATCCCTGATGCAGGGGCATTCTACGGTACTCGATGAATCTACATGGGAGGTGTGTTATTTGGCCGGTGTTACTCGGTTGCAGCCTTGACCAACGGTCTCAGTCATTGAAGGAAGCTCAGTCACTTAAGGAACTTGGTAATCTCTGGCCCTTGGTGAAAGTGTTACTTGGAGATGCCTACGGTGCTCGGTTGACACTGGTGCTCGGTGATGCCTGGCATGCTCGGTCATTTCACTATTGCTCAGTAGTTCTAGTTTACCAATTGGAGTTATGTGTGATTTGTTGGGCCAACTTGGTGCATTTATTGTTGGTAGCTATTGTTACAGGCCGACATGTTGGATTTAATTGTTGTAAGGATATTTTGAAGTTGACTTGTATTGCATTTAATATATGTTAGGGAGAGTTAATGGTTTCATCCAGCTGACTTGTGGTTGATGATTAGTATTTATAGGATGTTTGGGGTAGTTGTTTAGAAAAAAGGACTTAAAGGTCGTAGATCTAGATGAATTGGAAGACTTAGCGAATCAGATCTAAGGTTCTGAAAGATGGAGTTGGCAAAGTTGTGGAAAATATCTTGCATGATCTTGCAGATCAAATTGTTATCTGATAGTTTGTAGTTACACAGAGCTAGTGGTGTGCACACTTGAAGAGAAGGATGTTATGTATGTGGAGCCTAATCAGACTCAAGTTCTTTCGATGCAGTTTCCCCCTAGACTTATATATGGGGATTGGGGGCAGCGCCCCCAATCTCACAGTCAAGGGGCAGAGCCCCTTGTGGGGTCCTGGGGCAGTGCCCCAAGCAGAGTCAAGGGGCACTCTTTACTTAATAATATTGTAAAGGGTCGGCCATCAATTTTCTATTAGTCGGAGTAATTTTTTCCCTAATTAGGCTAAGTCAAAAATACTTGTAAAAAGGGCTTAGGGTTTAAGAATCATTGTATGAGTGATTTTGTAGCTTCCTGTAGTAGTATTGAGTTGCAAGTTTTGGATTGTAATCATTGGATAATAATAAATATATTGGACTCACTGTTGGTGGATGTAGCCTAAGGATTGGGTGAACCACGTTAAATTTTGTGTTATTGTGTTCTCTTATGTGTGTTAATATTTGCATTTTTTCTACTTATTATTATAACAAGTGGTATCAGAGCAAGGTTTTTTCAATCATTCTTTCATCTATTCTTTGAAGCAAGACTCATGAGTTAGTGGGAGAGTCTCTTGGTTAAGTGGGAGAAATGTATGACAAGGGTAGGCTGAAGGTTGATAAGTTTAATGGGCAGAACTTCCAGTTATGGAAGATGAAAATGGAGGACTATCTCTATCAGAAGGATCTATGGCGGCCATTAGAGGGAGTAGCCAAGAAAGAGGCAACAATGTCTCAGGAAGATTGGGATATTTTGGATAGGAAGGCACTGGGGATTATTCATTTACGCCTGGCACAATCTGTGGCATTCAATATTACTGGAGCAACAACAGCTAAAACTCTGATGGAAACCCTAGCAAAGTTGTATCAAAAGCCTTCAGCTTCAAACAAGGAATTTCTTATGAAGCATTTATTTAATATGAAAATGGTAGAAGGTGGATTAGTCGCTGATCATTTGAATGAGTTTAATACAGTTACAAGTTAGTTAGCATCAGTTAAAATTACTTTTGATGAAGAGATTAGGGCTCTTTTGATTTTGTGCTCTTTGCTAGAAAGTTGGAATGGCTTGGTAATGGCTGTTAGTAATTCTATTTCTGGTTCTAATACCCTAAAGTTTGATGATGTTATTGGTGTTATATTGAGTGAGGAAATTCATATGAAAAGCTCGAGGGCATCCACATCGGGTAGTGTATTGAACGTAAAAAGAAAAGGCAGAACAAGAGGTAGAGGAAACAACTCTGGAAATCATGGAAAACCACAAGGGAAGTCAAAGGGAAAGAGGTCTCAGTCAAGAGGACCTAGCAGCTGCTAGTATTGTGGAAAACCAGGACATAAGAAGAAATATTGTTGGTCTCGGAAGAAAGATCAAGGAGACAAACATGATGGAAACAAGGAGGCAAATGTGGTAAGTAACAAATCCAAAGACGACGCTTTGCTCTTATCTTTAGAAAATATTGATGATTCATGGGTGTTAGATTCGGGGGCTTCATTTCATGCTACACCCCATAGAGGTTATTTTGTTGATTATATCCAAGGGGATTTTGGGCTAGTTTATTTGGGAGCTAATGAACCCTGTCAAATTGTTGGAAAAGGGAAAATCAAGATTAAGTTGCACAATGGGAATCATTGGCTACTACAAGAGGTAAGACATGTTCCAAGGCTGAGTAGAAATTTAATTTCATCAGGGCAACTCGATGATGAGGGTTGCACAATTACTTTTAATGATAAAAATTGGAAGGTTTCAAAAGGTTCCTTAGTAGTAGCAAAAGGTGTGAAAGTAGGCACCTTATATCTTTGTACAGGTCATACTGCTCCCTCTACTTTAATTGTTTCAGAGAAAAATGAATGTTCAGGAATAGTTGCTGCAGTTGAGCAGGTAGAACAAGAGATAGTAGCTGGAGATTCTGAAATAGTGTTGTGGCACAATAGACTTGGGCACATGAATTAAAAAGGTATGAAATTAATTCATTCAAAGAGAGCTCTACTAGGTCTAAAATGTGTTAATATGGATTTATGTGAAAGTTGTGTGTATGGAAAGCAAAAGAGAGTTAGTTTTTTAAAGAGTGGGAAGGAAAAGAAAGATGAAAAAATTAGAGCTTGTGCATATAGATGTATGGGGTCCAGCTTAGGTATCTTCCCTTGTTGGCTCTCAGTATTATGTTACATTCATTGATGATGCAACTAAGAAAGTATTGATATATTTCATTAGATAGAAATCTGATGTATTTGAAACTTTTAAGAAATGGAAAAGCTTGGTTGAAAATGAGACTGGAAAAAGATTAAAATGTCTCAGATCTGATAATGGTGGTGAGTATTGCAGCAAAGAATTTGAAGATTATTATGCCTCTACTAGTATTTATAGATAGAAAACAGTTCCAAGGACTCCACAGGAAAATGGAGTGGTTGAACGCATGAACAGGACAATAATGGAATGTGCTAGGAGCATGAGGTTGCATGCTGGGATCCCCCTAAACATGTGGGTAGAGGCTATAAATACTAATGTATATTTGATAAATAGAGGCCCCTCTACTCCCTTGGGTTGTGGTATTCCAGAGGAAGCATGGGAAGGTAAGAAGGTGAGTTATTCTTTTCTCAGAACCTTCGGTTGTGAAGCCTTTGCACATATAGATTCTGAAAATAGAACCAAGCTGGAAGCTAAATCTAAGAAATGTATATTTGTCAGATATGGCATTGATGAATTTGGTTATAGGCTTTGGGATTTTGACAATCATAAAATTGTAAGAAGTAGGGATGTCATATTCAATGAGAAAGTGTTGTACAAAGATCTGTTGCAGCAGCATGAGAAGAAAGAAAATGATTATGTAGTGCTAGATGATATTCCAAATGATAATGTTCCAGAAATTTCTTATGCTCCACAACAACAAATACCACACACCCTAGTGAATGTTAGACAGTCAACAAGGCTAAGTAGACCTCCAGATAGATTTTAACCTTCTTTGTATTGTATCTTATTAACTGATGCTGGTGAACCTGAATATTATAATGAAGCTATGCAGGTGGATACAAAAATTTAGTGGGAGTCTACAATGACAAATGAAATGGACTCCTTGCTAAAAAATTAGACTTGGGATTTATGTAAGTTACCTACTGGTAAACGGGCTTTGCAGAATAAATGGGTTTATAGGTTAAAAGAAGAAGATGGAGGTAAGAAAACATTTAAAGCCAGATTAGTCGTAAAAGGATTGCATAGAAACATGGTATTGATTTTGATGAGATTTTTTCTCCAGTTTTTAAAATGACTTCTATTTGTACTGTTTTAAGTATTGTGGCTACTAAAGATTTGCATTTAGAGCAGCTTGATGTTAAAACAACCTTTCTTCATGGTGATTTGAATGAAGAAATATATATGGTACAGCCACAGGGATTTGAGGTCGAGGGTAAGGAGAGCTTAGTGTGCAAATTGCAAAAAAGTTTATATGGCTTGAAGCAAGCACCTCGACAATGGTATATTAAATTTGATACTTTTATGAATGAGAATGGATACACTCGATGTAATTCTAACCATTGTGTTTATTTCAAGAGGTTAAATAATGACAGCTACATTATTCTATGTTTATATGTTGATGATATGCTTGTAGCTGGATCTAACATGGATCATATTAAGGGGTTGAAACAACAGTTAGAAAAATATTTTTCTATGAAGGATTTGGGGGCAGAAAAACAAATCCTTGGCATGAAAATTTGCAAAGATAGGAAGAATAGAAAATTAACTCTGTCTTAGGCTGATTATGTTGAAAAGGTTTTGCAGAGATTCTACATGAAGGATGCCAAAGCTGTCACTACACCTTTGCCTAGTCATTTGAAATTGACCAAAGAAATGTGTCCAAAGACACCAGAAGAAGAGGCAAAAATGTCCAAGATACCTTATGCTTCAGCTTTAGGGAGCTTAATGTATGCTATGGTATGTACTAGGCTAGATATTGCACATGTAGTAGGAGTTGTTAGCTGGTATATGAGTCACCTTGGGATTGAGCATTGGAATGCAATCAAATGGATTCTCAGATATTTGAGAGGTACATCCAATAAGTGTTTACACTTTGGGGGCTCTTCTACTAATGTTCATGGCTATGTTGACTCATATTTGGTAGGAGATATTGATACTAGACGGAGTACTATAGGTTATGTATTTACTGTTGGTGGGACAATAGTGAGTTAGATTTCTTAGTTACAAAAGGTGAATGTTTTATCCACTACAGAGGTAGAGTATCTTGCTGCTACAGAGGCAACCAAGGAGATGATATGGCTTCAATTCTTCATGGAAGAATTGGGACATCCATAGGTAGATAATTATTTGTATTCAGATAGTCAAAGTGCCATTCATCTTGCAAAGAATTCTACTTTGCACTAAAAAACAAAGCACATACAATTGCGATATCATTTCATTCGGTTAGTTTTGGATGATGGATAGTTAAAGTTGGAGAAGATCCATATAGATGATAATCCAATAGATATGTTTACAAAGGAAGTGACAAGGGAGAAGCTGAATTTCTCTTCAACTTTGGTTGGGCTTCTAGACTGAACAAAATAAAAGAACAATAGAGTCTAGGGCAGTTTCTTTATTCCAGTGGGAGCTATAGGTTTCTTCGATCAGTCTCCAAGTGGGAGGATATTGTTGTGGAGTCTGATTAGTCTCCAAGTGGGAGATTATTATGTATGTGGAGCCTAATTAGACTCAGGTTCTTTAGGTGTAGTTTCCCCCTAGACTTAGCTACTAGGATTAGGGGCAACGCCCCCAATCTCAGAGTCAAGGGGCAAAGCCCCTTGTAGGGTTCTGGGGCAGTGCCCCAAGTGGGGTCAAGGGGCAGAGCCCCTGATAGGGTCAAGGGGTAGCACCCCTTGTGGGGGCCCTTTGGGGTAGTTCCCTAGGGTGGGGTCAAGGGGTACTCTTTACTTAATAATATTGTAAAAGGTCGGCCATCAATTTTCTATTAGTCAGAGTAATTTTTTCCCTAATTAGGCTAAGTCAAAAATACTTGTAAAAAGGGCCTAGGGTTTGAGAATCATTGCATGAGTGATTTTGTAGCTTCCTGTGGTGGTATTGAGTTGTAGGTTTCAGATTGTAATCACTGAATAATAATAAAGATATTGGACTCCCTGTTGGTGGACATAGCCCAGGGATTGGGTGAACCACGTTAAATTTTGTGTTATTGTGTTCTCTTTTGTGTGTTAATATTTGCATTTTTTTGCTTATTATTCTAACAAAGGAGATTGCTTGGAGGCTTGCAAGCTCAAGTTTAGATCTGCCTTAGGGTTTCCATCAGTTGTTGATAGTTTTAGAACTAAACTAGCTAGTGTTGTATTGGATCCTGTGATCTTGCAAAATTATTTCTTATTGTAATTGGCCCTAACCCGAAAGGCCATATAGCTGGGCATGTTAATGAAAATTAGAGTTAAACAATTATTTTTTGGTTGTGTTATTGAGTATTCTGCTATGTAGATTGTTGGCTGCAAGGTTTGGACTATCCTTAACTGGATCCACCATCCTTGACTGCATCATGTGGTATCAAAGCAATAGTTGATCTTGTGGAGTGAAGGTTGACCTAGCAAGGCTGATCTTATGAAGTTAATCTTGGTGGTGAAGAGATCATATGATCTGGATTGCAGATCTGTGGCACTGAACTTGTGGATCTTGCCCTAGTTGTTTGTGCAAGGTGGCAGGTTGAGATTTGACTTTCATACAACTTGGAGATTGTCAAAAGGTGGTCAATGTAGGGTTTATTGTAGAGGGTTTCTCTTATCTTTAAGGATTCCTTTGAGAAGATTGGACCCTAGAGCTATTGTAGATCTTTGTGATGTTGTGGAATCAAAGATTTCTGAAAAAGTCAGATTGGATGTCAGATCTGAGATAGAGTTGATGAAGAATGACATGGTTGCTGACATCATGAGATTTGTTGTTGGTGTACCTCAGAATTTTGGTACTGAATATAGTTATGATGAAGCTATTGAATACTTTGAACCTGCTGGATCTAGTGGGGATGACCGGAGGGATAGATCTGGTGAATAAAAAACTACTCAGTTGCCTAGATCTGGAGCTCGGTTAAGTAGCTAGTAGTTACCGAATGGAAGTTTCTACATTCTCTGGTACTTTGAAGCCTGAGAACTTGATTGATTGGATTGGTGAACTTGAATATTTCTTTGATCTAGAAGAAATTGAAGATCCTCTTCGGGTGAGATTAGCACAGACAAATTTGAAAGGACATGCTGCTCTTTGGTGGAAAGAACTACAAAGAGATAGAGAAGATGAAGGAGAAATGAAGATCAATCGGTGGAGGTTGATGGTGACAAAAATGAAAGCTAAGTTCATACCTTCTGACTATGAGCTTGACTTGTTTAAGAAGTTGCAGAATTTGAAGCAGAAGGATCTGTCTATTGAAGATTACATCGAGGAGTTCTAAAAACTTACTATTTGGTTTGGACACCGAGAGCTCGGTAAGGAAAAAGTAGCTCAGTATGTGAATGGCTTGAGATTAAATATTTAGGATGGGCTTGGCATGCTGAAGATTGATTCTGTTGAAGGTGCTTATCAGTATGCTCTGAAGGTAGAAGATAAGTTGAAGAGGAAACAACATAGTAATCCTTGAGGGAAAGAAAAGATTGATCACTTGGTAAGGGATAAACCGACTGATGTAGAAGATGAACAAAAACTTGTGGAACCAAAGAAGAAGATAGGTAGAGTTATCTTTAAGGGTACTTGCTATAACTATGGAGAGGAAGGACACCATTCTTTTGAGTGTACACAAAAGAAGCTTGGTGACCAATGAACTACTGTGGTGAATGAGAATGAACCTGAATCTAAGAACTTGCTACTTCGGTGAACATTGCTCGATACAAAGGAGGAACCTTGTCAAAGGAGTAACTTGTTTAGGATGCAATGCAAGTCTAGAGGTAAACTTTGTGATGTTATTGTTGATAGTGGTAGTACTGATAACCTTGTTTTTGAGGACATGGTTCAGAAACTTGGGTTGAATAGAATGAAGCATCCTTGTCCTTATAGGATTAGCTGGTTACAAGATGTTCATGCTCTAGAAGTAAGAGAACAATGCTTTATTGATGTTTAGATTGGCCAGTATAAGGATCTTGTGTTATGTGACATTGTGAAGATGAATAGTTGTGATATATTTCTCGGTAGACTTTGGCAATATGGTTGTAGATCTATGTATGACTATGTCTGAAATGTGTTTACTATTGAGAAGGATGATAGGAAGTTTTCCCTGATGTCTTTGCTGGATACAACGCTCGGTAGGAGAAACTTGAATATCGATAGCTGAGTTGAGTTGGTGGATCCTGAAGGTATGGTTGATCAATGTGAAGAACATACTTGTGTGTTTTTAAGGAAAGACTTGAAGAGATAGAGAAAGATGAAGTGGAAGAATATGCAAGCTGAAAAGGTGGAGGACTTGTATGTGAAGAACCAGTTTGGGGTTTATGTGTTGAATCTCGGAAGATGTTCTTCTCACATATGAACATCTTTTTGAACCTGGGGTGTCTAATGCAGGGGCATTCTAGGGTACTCAGTGAATCTGCATGGGAGGTGTGTTGTTTGGTCAGTGTTACTTGGTTGCAGCCTTGACTGATGGTCTCGGTCATTGAAGGAAGCTCGGTCACTGAAGGAACTCGGTAATCTCTGGCACTCGGTGAAAGTGTTACTCAACAATGCCTATGGTGCTTAGTCAACACTAGTGCTCGGTGATGCCTGGCATGCTCGGTCATTTCAATATTGCTCAATAGTTTTGGTTTACTAACTGGAGTTCTGTGTGATTTGTTGGGCTGAATTGGTGCATTTATTGTTGGTAGTTGTTGTTACAGGCTGACATGTTGGATTTAATTATTGTAAGACTATTTTGAAGCTGAATTGTATTGCATTTAATATTTGTTAGGGAGAGTTAATGATTTCATCCAGCCGACTTGTGGCTAATGATTAGTATTTATAGGATGTTTGGGGTAGTTGTTTAGAAAAAAGGACTTAGAGGTTGTAGATCTAGATGACTTGGAAGACTTAGCGAATCATATCTGAGGTCCTGAAAGCTGGAGTTGGGGAAGTTGTGGAAAAGATCTTGCATGATCTTGCAGATCAAATTGTTATCTGATAGTTTGTAGTTGCAAAGCTAGTGATTTGCACACTTGGAGACAAGGAGATTTCTTGGAGGCTTGCGAGCTCAAGTTTAGATCTGGCTTAGGGTTTCCATCAGTTGCTGATAATTTTAGAACTGAACTAGCTAGTGTTGTATTGGATCCTGTGATCTTGTAGAATTGTTTCTAATTATAATTGGCCCTAACCCAGAAGGCCTTACAGTCGGGTATGTTAATGAAAATCAGAGTTAAACAATTATTTTGTGGTTGTGTTGTTGAGTATTCCGCTGTGTAGATTGTTGGCTACAAGGTTTGGACTGTCCTTAACTGGATCCACCATCCTTGACTGCATCAATCCCTCTCAAATATAGTCGCCATGAAAATTCCATCACACTAATTTTAAAACTATAATGTCAACTCTAATTTAATATATAATCATATCTTCCACCATTATTGTTTATATTATTCTACTATAATATATTAGGTCTAATACCATTTCTATTCTTCTTGAACATAGATCATTACCATTTTATCTCATTAGATATCTATTAGACAATTAATATTTATTCTCCTTATCCTATGATATCCTGATTTAGATTTTTTTTTAATTTTATATCATACTTGTGCTAGCTTTTTTCTTCTACCAATTGTTGATACCTCTATAAATTATGCTAAGGTATTAGGTTTTATAAGTTTAGTGTCAAACTTCATTCCCTTGTTCAACCCTTATAAAAATTTGATAACATGGTCTATGAGTCTTATATAATGGACATACCTTTATAAATTCATGAAATTAAACTTATTCTCAATAATTTGTTAAAGTACTATATTGTAATCGAAAAAAATTAGTAAGTTATTTATCTTTGTACTATGTAGAAACAAATTATTATTTCAATTTCTTCTCAGAATTTTCATAAATGATAGTTTATGCATCATAATTACCAAATTCATATAAATGGTTCCATCATAATGGTTCTTTAGCCTCAAGATGATAAATAACAACTCTTCATTAAGGATTTGGAATATTGACTATCAAGGAAAAAATTATATCCATGCTAACTTATAATGTTGATGTTGAATACCCTTCACTTGAGCCTTTAAATTTAGAGGGATACATATTGTTGAACTTCTAAAATATTGGATATGCTCTCCTCTTTTGGCGCCATTTCTAAAAAAACTCAAAATGCACCAAAATAAATGACCATAAAATATGTTAGATATTGGTTGGAATTGTTGTTTTTGTTGATGTTCAGGTTTTTTCATTGATGCCAACATATGACATATACTTCAGTTTTGAATTGGTTATATCAAACATATTGTGTTTCTAGTTGCTACAGACAGTTGGGAAGAAAGGTAAGAACATTGTATGGTAGTTTAGAGTATGTGAGATTTGTTTTATAATTTTGAAGATGTATAGACCTTATGTCCAAGGTTACTGTTGGAAACTGAATTGAAACAATTATTGTATTGTCATTGATGTCAAACCTTAATAGGTAAGACTGTTGCTACTTAGGAAAGTACTATATTTATTTGAGTGTTGCTAAGGGGCTAAGCAAGGTTGGTAACAATAGCACCTAAGGAAAGGTTGAGTTATCTTGATACTACAAAGTGTACTTGACTATGTTGCACTATGATGAGATAATGTATTGTTTATCTTAGTAAGACTAAAGACTAAACTGGTAGGCTTAACTGAGCAAAGAATCAAAAAATCATGTTTAAGCCGAGTGATGTTAGTGTCGACCGAGTAGTATATGCCGAGCAAAATGTTACTGTCAACCGAGCATCGGTAAATTGCCGAGGAAGATAGTGCAAGTTGAGGAGACAGTTTTAGTATTGACCGAGCATTCTACATGGAGACCGAGTGAACAATCATAGTATTGACCGAGCATCAGTAATTTTATATTTGAAGAGAATTTAATTTTGGAGCCAACATTGTTGAATTCTTGGATTATGTAAAACGTGTTGACTTTATTTATTGATTGTTTGGAAGCATTAAATGCTTTGTAAAATGTTTTATTGTAAATCTTTAAGAGATTTGAGATGATTCTAGAAAAGTTGCCGAAGAATATAAAATGGGTAGATTCAATGAATCTGACCTAACCCTAAGATCTACGAATGAGATTGAGCGGCAAAAGATGAGTTAACCTAATTGAGGAAAATATAAGGGAACCTAAACATTGTGATATGTATGCACATGGTGAACAGAGAATGTTGGAAGAGAAAATTTTTATTGACTGAATAAGCAGAAAAGGATGAAGGAGAAGTGTGGTGATTGCTTGAAGAAAAGTTTTGAGCAGATTAGAGATGGAAATGGCAAAGTTTTAAAGTCAGTAAACCAGCATTAGTGTACAAAATCGGATCTGATATTTGTAAAGTGAGTTGTATATTTTTTAGATAATACTACTGCTACTTTCTAACCATTGTAACAGTCAAAATCCTTTTAATAGAGGTTGACCTAATAGTCATATGTTAAATCCTTTGAACAAGGTTGCATTCTAATGGAGTGTATGTAAGTCTTATGACTAGGCTCACTTTTAACATGGTGATTGAAATCTTTTAAGCAGGTCACATTTGACAGTGTGTATTGTAACCTTTGACAGGGTTGGCTTTTTACTGAGCTCACTTTAGAAGAGTGAAAATAATAGTAGCATGTTACAAAGTGGTTTTTCCCAAATTGGGTTTCCACTATAAAACCTGGTGTTTATACTTGTGTGAATGTTTAGATCTGAACATTGCTATGTTTTACAAGTTAAGTTACAGCTAGGTAGTGGACTGGATTGTTAGATGTTTATATTATTGAATCAGTGATGGCTGAGTTTGTTTTGGTTTTGGATCTGATTTAAGAATAAGTTTATGAGATTTTTTTATACATCAGGACTTGAGAACAACTAATTCACCCCCCCTCTCTGTTGTTCTAAATCATATTAACAATTGGTATCAGAGCTCAATTGCTTATTATTAGTGTGGATAGATATCAAGTTTAAAGGGGCTTGAAGCAAATGATCAAGATGTATAAGGAGGTACCGAAGCTGAACAAAGAAATTTTCCCTGCATGGCAAAGCTTGATGAAGCTGCATCTGGCCGATATTGGTGACTCTACAAAGTACTACATTGAGAACAATTATGTCTCACCTATCACACCTTTGACTGCCGAAGAAATGAGAGAAAAGCAAGAACATAATCAGGCAATGCTGGAAATTACATCTGCCCTAAGCTATCCAGAATTTGGGGACATTAAGGACTACACTACTGCAAAAGATATGTGGGACACTCTTGCAAGGATCTATGGTGGTGACTTGAATGTGCTGAAAGAAAAGGCCGAAAGTCTTAGAGGTAAGTTTGATGAAATGACAATGCAAGAAGGTGAAAACATTGCACAATATTGTAGTAGAATAAAAGAAGTTGTGAATGCTATTAGAGGAGCTAATGGGACTATTGATGATGAAACTATAATTGGGAAAGTATTAAGAACCCTTCATCCTATATATGCTATCAAGATCTTAGCTATTCAGGAATCTAGATGTAACTCTACTAATGTGCTTACTTTGGAAAGTTTGGTTGGTAAGCTGACTGCTTTTGAACTCTCTAATTATGATAATTTCACTGTTGGAAGCATTGGAAATGTTGAATCTTCTTTTTAAGTCACAGCTAGTTCTGAACAAGCCAAAGAAAGAAAAAGAAAGATGCATCAGTGAAAGTGATGGTGAAAGTGATAGTGACACTTCTGATGAAGACCTAGATGATCTAGAAGCTCTTACGGTTAGAAGACTGAGAAGGGGAAAATGAAAGTATAAAGGTAAACTCCCTATTATATGTTTTGCATGTAATAAAGTTGGTCATATAGTTGCTAGATGTCCTGACAAGAAGGATAAAGATGATGAAAGGAAAAGCAAACACAAAGATAGAAAAGATGACAGAAGCTACCGATGGAACAGAGATTACAAGGGAAAAGGTAAGAAATCTTGTTACATTGCTGAAAAAGAGACTAACACTGATAGTGATGATTTTGAAATTGAGGTAGTCTATGTGGCAATGAAAGATGAATCTGATGAGGATGAGAAAACTGCATTAATATCCTATGTGAACAAGAATGATAAATGGATTATTGATAGTGGTTGTTCACATCACATGACTGGTGACAAAAATAAGTTTGAGACCTTATATCATTACAGAGGTAAAAGTGTAAAATTTGGTAATGATGCACCATGTCCTGTTAGAGGAAAAGGTTTGATTAAACTAACTGATAAGATATCTTGTGAAAATGCATATTGGGTTGAAGGTCTTAATTACAATTTGTTAAGTGTTGCTCAGCTTAACAAAACTGGTTACCGAGTGGAATTTCATCACAAGAAAGCTAAAATATTTAATGCTACTGGAGAACTGATTGGAAGTGGAGATCAGACTAGAGGTAATTTGTTCTATCTTGACCTATTTGAAGAAACATGTTTGATTGCATAACTTGATGATATTTGGTTATGGCATAAAAGGCTGTGTCATGTTAACTTTGACAATCTGGTAGAGATAAGTAAGAAGAAAAAGGTAAGAGGTCTACCTAGATTGAAGAAACCTGAGACTGTGATGTGCAAGGAATGCCAGTTAGGAAAAATGACAAAGTCAAGTTTCAAGAGCAAATCCTTTACTTCTGAAAACATTTTAGATTTGGTTCATACTGACCTTTGTGGACCTATGGGTGTACAAAGTTACTATGGTGCTAGATATTTATCTTATTTGTTGATGATCATACTAGGATGATGCATGTGATGTTTCTAAAAGAAAAATCTAAAGCTTTTCAATATTTTAAGTGGTATTTGGCTAAGGTTGAAAAGGAGACAGGTAGGAACCTGAATTGTCTTAGATCTGACTGAGGAGGAGAATTTACATCAAATGAATTTAATCTATTTACCAATGATAGAGGAATTAAAAGATAGATGTCTGCACCTAGAACACCTCCACAGAATGGTATAGCAAAAAGGAGAAACATATCTATCTTGGATTGTGCAAGGACATTGATGATTGAAAATAATGTGGCACAAAAATATTGGAAAGAAGCTATAACCACTGCTGTCTACACTCTTAATCGAGTACAGATCAAGAAAGGTACAAATCTAACACCTTATGAATTATGGCATGGACATGCACCGAGTGTTAAATACTTTAGAATCTTTGGAAGTAAGTGCTATATATTAAAAGAAACTAGGAATGGAAAGTTTGATGCTAAGAGTGATGAAGGCAAATTCCTAGGGTATTCCACAAAAAGTAAAGCTTATAAGTGTTTGAACTCTAATGCTAACAAAATTGTGGAAAGTGTGAATGTCAAAATTGATGAGTATGCAGAAAGAAATGAAGCTAACAGTAAAAGAGAACCAGAAGATTATAGATCTTTTGTGTATAGTGAAGAGGAAGAAGAGGCAAGTAACAGAATTGCACCTAATGTCGAGTCTCGGGTAAGCAATGCCGAGCGATAGACAGAAGTTGCTGAGCATCAGGAAACTAATGCCGAGAGAGAACAAGAACATGCTGAGCTACAAGAAAATGCTATTGAGTATTAGGAAGAGGTTGTCGAGCATTCTAAAGTTGAATCTGACAATCTTATTGAGGAACATGATGAAATAGAGGAGAGAATAGCTGAACCTGTGTTGGCAAAATATGTGAGAAGACATCATAAGCCCGAACAAATAATTGGAGACAAAGATACTGGAATCTAGACCAGAAGTAAGACTAAGAATCCAACATGTCTACTATGTGAATTTGAACCAAAGACAACTAGAGAAGCATTGGAGAATGAAGACTGGATACAGGCAATGAATGAAGAAATTGACCAAATTGATAAGAATGATACTTGGACTCTGGTGCCAAGACCTGAAAACAAGAATGTTATAGGAACAAAGTGGGTATTTCAGAATAAGATGAATGAAAATGGTGAAATCACTAGGAACAAAGCTAGTTTGGTATGCAAAGGCTATGCACAAGAAGAAGGAATAGATTATGGGGAGACATTTTCCCTTGTAGCTAGATTGGAAGGAGTAAGAACTCTTCTTGCATATGCCCCTTATAAATATTTCAAGGTATATCAAATGGATGTCAAGTTTACATTTTTGAATGGTATACTAGAAGAAGAAGTTTACATAGAACAACCAGAAGGTTTTATCAATCGAAATAGAAGACACATGGTGTGAAAAATGAACAAAGCACTGTATGGATTGAAGCAAGCACCTAGAGCATGGTATGAGAGGTTGCACAACTACTTGATGCAGATTGGATTTTCAAGAACAAATGACACAAGCAATCTGTACATGAAGGATGAAGAAGGTAAAGGTATCTTGTTGGCAAAAAAATTTGTTGATGACATTATTTTTGGTGGACAAGATGCATTGTGCAAAAGTTTCTCAAATGAAATGCAAACTGAATTTGAGATGAGTATGTTTGGTGAGATCAAAGTCTTTGTTGGTTTACAAGTATATCAGAAGAAGAATGGAATTTTAATTACACAGTCTAAGTATGTTAATGAAATATTGAAAACTTTTGGGATTGAAGATGCTAAACCAGTGGGAACTCCCATGGTTACCGGACAAAAGTTATCTAAGAATGATGATGCTATAGAAGTGAATCAAACTCTATATAGATCTATGCTTAGAAAATTGTAGTATGTTGTACACAGAAAACCAGATTTTGCATTAGTTGTTGGGATTGTGGCAAGATTCTCTGCTAATCCTAAGGAAACACATATGATGGCCGTGAAAAGAATTATGAGATACTTGAAAGGAATTGCTGACTATGGTCTATATTATAAGAAGGATGATAAATTTGAACTCTAAGTTTATACAGATGCTGATTGGGTAGGAAATTTAGATGACAGAAAGAGTAAAAGTGGTGGAGCTTTCTTTCTTGGACAAAGATTAGTCTCCTAGACAAGCAAGAAACAAAATTGCATTTCCCAATCCACTGCCGAGGCCGAGTATGTTGCTGCTGCAGTGAACTGTTCAAACTTGGTATAGATAAAACAATTGTTCATAGGCATGAAAGAAGAAATCACTAAACCTGTTGTTATTTTCTGTGACAACACAAGTGCTATCAATATTTCTAAGAATCCAGTGATGCACACTAAGACCAAACACATTGCAATCAAGTATCACTACTTGAGAGAATTAGTACAAGACAAAGAAGTCCGAATGGAATATGTGAATACAAAAGAACAACTAGCAGATATATTCACTAAAGCTTTACCCAGAGAAGCTCATGAGTATTTGAGAAGTCAATTAGGGGTTCTTCCCCTAACTGAGGCTACCTAGACAAGCTAGGAGCATTGCATCAAAAGTGCTACAACAGAACATTTGACAAATTGATGCAGAAGATTGTCACACTTTAGGGCTGGCCTAGAGTTGTGAAGAGGAGCAAAGACAAGGAATCAGTCATAAAAAAGATGACAAAGGGAGAAACACTGAGCTACACAGATATTATCTACATCTAATGGATGTATGTTTTAGTTGCTGCCTTGGCATTTTTGTCAAAGAGGGAGAATGTACTGATATGATAACACATGATACTAAAAACTAAGAGTTGATGAGCTAATGGAACTAAAAGGAAAGAGGATGATGAACTAAAATGAAGAATTGGGATAGAGGGAGATCTGAATACTTCTGACGGTCACAGGAGTCAAGCTTACAAGATTCTGAATCAAAATAAAGCTAAGGATATTATAAATAATTTTCTAATGGATAGATAAGTTTTTGGATTGGTTGGTAATCCATGTGTTATTCAAATGATATCATATCGTGTTGCCATCAATGCCAAAGAGGGAGATTATTGGAAACTGAATTGAAACAATTGTTGTATTGTCATTGATGTCAAACCTTAATTGGTAAGACCGTTGCTACTTAGGAAAGTACTATATCTATTTGAGTGTTTCTACGGGGCTAAGCAAGGTTGGTAACAATAGCACCTAAGGAAAGGTTGAGTTATCTTGATACTACAAAGTGTACTTTACTATGTTGCACTATGATGAGATAATGTATTGTTTATCCTAGTAAGACTGAAGACTAAACTGGTAGGCTTAACCGAGAAAAGAATGGAAAAATCATGTTTAAGCTGAGTGATGTTAGTGTCGATCGAGTAGTAAATGCCAAGAAAAATGTTAGTGTTGACCAAGCATCAGTAAATTTCTGAGGAAGATAGTGCAAGCTGAGAGATAGTTTTAGTATTGACCGAGCGTTCTACATGGAGACCGAGTGAACAATCACAGTATTGACCGAGCATCAACAATTTTATATTTGAAGAGAATTTAATTTTGGAGCCGACATTGTTGAATTCTTGGATTATGTAAAATGTGTTGACTTTATATATTTATTGTTTGGAAGCATTAAATGCTTTGTAAAATGTTTTATTGTAAATCTTTAAGAGATTTGAGATGATTCTAGAAAAGGAGCCAAAGAATATAAAATGGGTAGATTCAATGAATCTGACCTAACCCTAAGATCTACGAATGAGATTGAGCGGAAAAAGATGAGTTAACCTAATTGAGGAAAATATAAGGGAACCTAAACATTGTGATATGTATGCACATGGTGAACAGAGAATGCTGGAAGAGAAAAGTTTTATTGACTGAATAAGCAGAAAAGGATGAAGGAGAAGTGTGGTGATTGCTTGAAGAAAAGTTCCGAGCAGATCAGAGATGGAAATGGTAAAGTTTCAAAGTCACTAAACCAACATTAGTGTATGAAATCAGATCTGATATTTGCAAAGTGAGTTGTATATTTTTTAGATAATACTACTGCTACTTTCTAACCATTGTAACAGTCAAAATCCTTTTAATAGAGGTTGACCTAATAGTCATATGTTAAATCCTTTGAATAAGGTTGCATTCTAATGGAGTGTATGTAAGTCTTATGACTAGGCTCACTTTTAACAGGGTGATTGAAATCCTTTAACCGGGTCACATTTGGCAGTGTGTATTGTAACCTTTGACAGGGTTGGCTTTTTACTGAGCTCACTTCAGAAGAGTGAAAATAATAGTAGCATGTTACAAAGTGGTTTTTCCCAAATTGGGTTTCCACTATAAAACCTGGAGTTTATACTTGTGTGAATGTTTAGATCTAAACATTGCTATGTTTTACAAGTTAAGTTATAGCTAGGTAGTGGACTGCATTGTTAGATGTTTCTATTATTGAATCAGTGATGACTGAGTTTGTTTTGGTTTTGGAGCTGATTTAAGAATAAGTTTATGAGATTTTTTTATACATCAGGACCTAAGAACAACTAATTCACCCCCCCTCTCTATTGTTATAAATCATATTAAGAGGTTACATGGCTTAATATGATGATTTGAGTGAGTTACAGTTATTTTGGTGAAGACTAGTTACAGGACAAAGATAGGGAATTTGATAGAGTTGTTGAATTTTGAGCATAAGTTAGTTGTGAGATGGAATCATGTTATGTGAGCTTTAGGCATGGAAGAAAATACAAGATGGAGTACACTATGATATTTTTTAATCGATTGGTTCATGTTGATGACAGCGCTAGCATATGAACTTGGATAATTGATTTTGAGAGCCGACTAGGTGGTGTAACATGTTCCATGGATTGGCAAGAGTTAATTGTGGATCTTCACACATAAATTAATATTTTTAATGGTTTTATATTTGTATAAGGTACCGTGTGTTCCTTGGAATTGTGTAATGTAATTGTTTGTGCATTGGGAAAGCCCTAATAGGCTGACCTAATTAAGACTTGTAACTTTCTTAAAGGAGACTAAATTATATAATGTAATCTACAGAATGTGTATGGGAGGTATGCATGATTGTGCATGCAAGCATTGTAATAAGAGCAGATTTGAAGAAGAGGTATGAGTGGAATATATGATCATTCATTATGCACTTCAATGGAACTATAAAAGAAAGTATGTTACTATTTGTTTAGGGTGAAAATGGTGTTGATGAATTTAGTAATGTAAACTATATTAAGTGTATTCATTAATTAACCATTTCCATCCTAACATTCAATATACAAGAGAAAGAGGGGCTTCTAGGCGTAACTCTCAATATAACCTTGGTTATATTGCCAAAAACTAAGAAGATAAATGGATGTCAATGCTAAACCAAAATTATACTAAGGAAGTACACAAGAAAGTCCTTTTTCATGCAATGTAAGATTTGATTCAGGTTGTGTAAATGTACTTGTAAAATTGAACTAATTGATTTAGCATGATAAGCAATAGGGATCTAGGTGCTAAATGTAAGCAATCAACCCAATTAAGATGTGAAAATAGATCTAAACTAAGATGTGAAATATATAATGAGGTACTCACCTTGAAATGTGTAGAGGAATGCACTTTTCCACTTTGAAAATTGTTGT
Source organism: Chamaecyparis obtusa (assembly GCA_027943335.1). NCBI lineage: Eukaryota > Viridiplantae > Streptophyta > Pinopsida > Cupressales > Cupressaceae > Chamaecyparis > Chamaecyparis obtusa. The sequence goes on from BSBK01008853.1 coordinate 21,824, forward strand.
TCTAGACCTATAACTTAATTTTTGACTGTGGATCTACGATCATTGTTGAAAACCTAGAAAGTGTTAAAAATCTCAAGATGGTAGGAATAGGTCGACCATATCACTGTGTTCCAAAAAAGGTCAACTTAAGTCACCATGTTCCTATGGAATTTTTCTAAAATTGACCCAGATTTGTCTGATAGGTCTTTGTCTACAACTTCTAGATCTATACCTGCAATTCTAAAATCCTTCTCTTGCACACAAAAAACTGGGTTTTGGGGTTGGCGTGGATAAGGGCTTGCCTTGGTCAAGCCCTAGATTGAGGAAGCAACCTTAAATTGAAATGTAAATGTGAAAATTAAACAATACAAATGTAAATATTCACCTTTCTTGAAGAAACCCTTGTCAATAAGGATTTTGTTGTGTTTGTATGTTGATCATGAACTTGCAATGTAGGAAATCTCTACAAATGTTATGAATCTACCAAAATCACTTCATGGAGCCATGGATGTAAGTGTGTATCAAATTAAGAAGATGATTAATTCCTCAATGAAGATGTCCTCCCTTGATGGCCAACAATATGCTAGATCTTGAAGAGGAAAGATGTTGACAAAGGATCCTTGAATCTTTGAAGACTTGAATGTTTGAATGCTTGAATACTCAAATTGTCTCCTTGCTTCTTCTCCTTTCTTTCGTGCTTTCTTGTTCTTGCATTTATTCTTCTTATGTCTTTTTTATGTAAAATGAGAGGCCTAGGCTTCCTTTTATACAAGTTTTTGGGTGGGAAAACAAAGCAAGCCGACGGGGTCGCCATATTTTACGAATTAGATCCCTGAGACAACATCGGGCTTGAGGTTCACAAACCCCAGGGAAAAATTTGACTTGGCTGACCTATTATGGAATAGGTTGAATTAGGTCAACATGTTTCTTGGAATAAGTCAAATTAGGTTGATGTATTCCAGGGTTGGCCCATAGGGAGCTAACCTGAGTTCTCAAATATTGCATTGTTGAAAAGGGAGAATATGAGATTGAATGAGAGAAAGAGGTGATTGAGCAAAAATCCATCCATGGTCTAAAAATTTGATAGAGGTTAAGAGCTAAAAGGTATTAAATGAGGAGTACATCCATTTTAAGATAGTACACTATCAGTCAGTTTAGTCATTTGAACAGTAAGTTCATTTCATTGTATTTGGACACTGAGTCTTGAAGGTGGGTTTAACCTTCTCCTTAGAGAAGTGTGCTAAGGTTGTATGCCTTTTTTTTCTCATCAAATCCTAACAAGGTTGAAGGACCTTTTAAAAGGGGTTCCATATTTTAACATGGACTATTGTATTGGATGTATTTTATCAACTCCTAACAAGGCTAGGTCTCCTAACAGGTACATTTTTATACTAGTGCACTATCTAGTGGGTTCCATCCCAATCAAATTTTTTCCCTTAACAGGGTTTCCCTCAATAAAAAAAATTCTATGTGTTATGGTATTTTTGACTATCTTGTTCATCTTTTTTAGCACTGTTATATTCTTCATTAATGATCTAGTTCATAAGTTTAAAGTTTACAATTATTATACACAACTGATTCACCCTCCCCCTCAGTTGTGTGGTGTGGCTTGCTATTGCTAACAATTGGTATCAGAGTTGTTGGTCCTCTTGGAGAAAGCTTAACTACTTCAAGAGATCCAGAATGGCAAGCTATATGAAGGATAGTCCTAAATTTTATGGAGAAAAATTTGACAACTAGAAAAATAAGATGAGAAATCATTTGATCTCTTGGGAATTGAATACTGATTGATTAAAAAGAACAAATAAGATGTCAAGACTGAGAATGAATTGGAAAATAGTATAGAGGATGAAAGGAATAAATTCACTTGCAATATGATTATTAGAGAAGCCTTGATTAGTGCAATTTTCAAGGAAGAATTTATAGAGGTCAAGGAGCTTGAGTTGGCACATGAGATCTGGAAAAAGTTGGAAGCACTATATGAAGGAGACAAATATACTGAAAAATCAAAGTTGTAGTGTTGGAAAACAAAGTTTGAGAGCACGAGGATGCAATAAGATGAGTCTATTAGAGAATATGTTTAGAGAGTGATAAAGACTATTACTAGCATCAAAATCAAGGAGGGTCTATTACAAAAGATAAAATCATTGCCAAGATTCTATGATCTTTGACACCTAAATATGACACCAAGGTCATGACAATTAAAGAGATTATACCGCTCACACAAGGATTTACAAGGGAGACTTTGATTGGTAACTTATCGGCACTTGAAACCTCTAAATTACAAGATGTTTTACCTAAAGTTGAATCTACTTTTAACGCTACTATTCATAAGGATAAGAAGGTGATAATAAATAATGAGGGCACTAGTAGAAGTGACAAGTATGGTGATCTTGGAGAATATTCTAAGGAATGGGTAGAAATGGAGGAAGAAGAAAGGAAATTGGATGACCTTATAGCCCTGGTCGCAAAGAGGGAAAATAGAGGTAAGGGAAAGTATGAAGGGAAATTACCATTGAAGTATTTTTAATGTAATAAGATAGGTCATTTGCCTCTAGATGTCCTAATAGAGTTCCAAAATATAAACCTAAGCTATACAAGTGTAAATATCCTAAGGAATGTTATATTTCTAGTTAGGGTACTTCTGATGATGAATCTGTGAATGATGAAGATGAGGCTGGGTTTGTTGTTGTTAAAGATGAAGATCCTATTCATGAAGAAAAATCTTTAGTTTCACATGTAGAAAATTAATCTGAATGGATTATAGATAGTGAATGCTCTCATCACATGGCTAATAATAAAGATAAATTTGTGCAGCTTAACAAGTATGATGGAGGTGAAGTCAGATTTGGAGATAATACTCCTCACTTAATAATAGGAAGAGGATCCTTAACTCTTAATGATAAAACTAGTACCGATATTTTTTTTTTGTTAATTGACTAAATCATAATCTATTGATTGTTGGATAGCTTGTGGATAAAGGTTATCATCTGCAATTTAAGAATGGAAAATGTACTATTAGATATTAGCCAAGCAATCTGATCGCATTAGGTACTAAAACTAAAGGTAATGTGTTTCAATTTAAATTAACTGAAGCAATTTATTTTGCTGCAAATATAGATGACAATTTGTTATGGAACAAGATCTTTTTTCATATAAGTTTTGATAACATTGTGAAGTTTAGTAACACTAGTGCAATCATGGATTTACCAAAGATTGTGAACCCTACTAACATGTTGTGGAAAGAATGTGTTATGAGAAAAAAAAATAGGACTAACTTTCAGAGAAAGACTTATTCAACAAAAGGAAGATTGGATCCAGTACATACAGATCTCTATGATCCTACAAGAACAAGGTCATATTATGGTGAAAGGTACTTTATGATTATTCAAAAATGACGTGGGTTACTTTTCTTAAAGAAAAGTCTAAAGCTTTTGATAAGTTCAAGATTTACAAGCCAAAAGTTGAGAATGAAGAAGGACTTAATATTAAATGCTTAAGGTCTAATAGAGGTGGTGAGATCACATAAAATAAGTTTAATGCATACTGTGAGGAACATGGGATATATAGACAAATTATGTACCTAGGACACCATAGTGAAAGGACATAGAAGAAAGGAGAAATAGAACCATTCTTGATGTTGCTAGGTATATGATGCTTGAAGGAAAGGTACCATAGATGCATTGGAGAGAAGAAGTAAACATCATAGTCTATACATTGAATAGAGTATAGATCAGACATGATACTGGTAAGACTACATATGCATTATGGTTTGGTTACTTTCCTGCAATTAAAGACTCTAGAATATTTGGTAGTAAATGCTATATCAAAAGGGATGATGAACTAGGTAAGTTTGATCCTGGAAGTGATGAAGGAATCTTTCTTGGATACTCTAATAGGAGTAAGTCATATAGGTGTTACACTCTCAGATTGAAAAAGATAGTTGAAAGTGCTAATGTCAAGATTGATGAGAAATTTAAGATCCAAGAAAGAATGTATGATGACAGATCAGATAATGAAGGTAATCAAGCTTTTACTATTCAAAATCAAAATCAAGAGCAAGAAGTAGAATAGTTCTTTGAGATTGACAATGGGATACAATTAAGTATTGATGAGCCAAAAGGGACTCCTAAAACACCAAGGTATGTATCAATGAATTGAAGGATTTGAGAATACAAATCCACATAGCTCACGAATATCTACAAACTGGAATAACTTGTTACAAGAGAAGAATGGAGACAAACTGTAATAGCTCTCAAAAGTAAAATTGAATTTAGAGAAATTAAAAAAGAGCAATTACAAGATTCATCCTTAAAAAGGAGAATGAGAAACCCTAAGTGAATATTTAGAGAGGAATAAAAGATCAAAATAATCTATTACTCTAACACCCCGCTTAAGATGAGCTTAGGGAAAAGTTGCAAACTAAAAGCTAAAGAAGCTAAAGAAAAACAAGCTGAAAAAGAAAATTTGGGTCCCGACAACAAAGCCTGATCAGGTACCCAATCACAACCAAATCTCTATAAAGTGGATAAATAGAGAAAACCTCATGGGAAAAAATCTACTCTAAAAAGAGATAAAACATCATGCTAGAAAGAAACATGAAGGAAGGAAGGCCTCACTGAGACCCCCCAAGGACAACTTACTTCACCCCAAGCATCGAGTGAAACTAAAGGTAGTGCGGTGAGGCAAAATATTTAGTGAAGATGTCAACAATCTTCTCAGCTATAGGAATATACTCCAAGATGAGAACACCATCTTGAATCAACTGCCAATGAATCTCATGGGGATCCTGTGAGAATCTAGAGATAAGGCCAACCACAAAGGAAAGATCTGGACGTGTGTGTGTCAGGTACAACAAACTACCAACCAACTATCTATACAAAGTAGAGTCTACTGAAGGAGTAGGACATGATTGTGACAAATCAACACCTGACTAAAAATGTGTAGGGGCAGGCTTGCAATCAAGCATGCCAAATCACTAGAGCATATCAAGAGCATACTTCTGCTAGAGTATGGAGATCCCATCCAAAGACTGAATAACCTATAGGCCCAAAAAATAGTATAGAAGACTGAGATATGTCATCTCAAATTGCTCCATCAATGCTCTCTAAACACATTGAATCATAGAGGATGAGCTACATGTGATAAGAAGATCATCAACATATAGCACAAGAATCAATAGATCACCCTCATGAAATACACCACCAATATAAGAAATCTGAGGCAACCCAATCACTAGCTCTTGTGTACTCATCTGCTGTAGATATCTATAGTTGACATGGCCAAAATGCTCATGCCAAAGTTTTCTCACTATGTCTGCATGCACAACAAGAGAAACACCTATATAATTGGAGCTCTCGAAGAAATTAGACCTATATAAGTGAGACTCTAAATCAACACTCCCAGTAGCAAAAACTAGATCAGGATCATGGAGGTCTCGAATAACCACATCATGTGGTGAGAACTCAACTATTTTACTAGATCCAGAATGACAGATCTGAGAAATAGACAGGAGGTTCATAGAGATGGCCAAAACCAAGAGAACATCCTGTAGAGAGCCACCATCCAATGAAATAGTTCCAAAACTTGTAACTAAAAGTTGTGTTGAATCACCGACTACAATCTGTGTAATGGCACTCTAGGAAAGTGAGGTAATCAATCTAGTTGAGTTTGACATATGGTGAGAAGCACCTGAATTAATGATCCAAGGAGAATTTATAGGTATAGCACATGTAGAAAGAGCATGACCTTTGCAGGTGGAAGAGGAAGGAGGACTAGGAGAGGTGATATTATGTTGCTGCATAGATGCCTCTAAAGCCTCTAGTCATGTCCAACACCTCGAAATTGGGTGTCCTTCCTTTCCACAAAAGCTACAAGATTCTTCTGATTTCTTCTTTGTCTTGGAGGAAGACTCTCCAGACTTTGAATAATTTCCTTGTTTGAAATTGGGATTTGTTGTGGAATCAGATTTGGAATCTAATTTTTGAGATGGCTTGGAGGGACTCTCACTACTAGTTGAATCTTTCTTGGGCTTTGATTTGGGCTTCTTGCTATCTATAGGTGTCTGAGAAACCAATGCTTGGTTCTATAATCCAGAGAGAGAATCCAACTGCTTAAGCTTAGATTGCTCTCGAGTCAAATGATCACAGAATATATCAAAAGAGGGCATAAAAAATATGGGTCCCAAAGCATCCATGGTGGAATGGAAAGTAGAAGAGAAAATCTAAAATTTTCCTTGAAGCTTAGAAAGAATCAAGTAAATGCATTCTTGATCAATCTTGATCTTGCCACAACCCTGTAAAATAGATCTGATGGATTTGAATTTCATCAAGTAATCCTCAATAGAAGGAAAGGAATCAAGTACCATGGAGGTCAATTCTACATCAATCTAAAGTGCCCTGAATTCATTAACTGTGCCAAAGAGAGTCTGAAAATGTTTCCAAATATCCCTGGGAGTAGGACAATCATCAAGATGGAAAAGAAGGCTATGTGAAACATGCAGAGACAACACACCCATAGCCTCATCCATTTTGTTCATGTACTGCATAATCTCATAGGGGCAAGTTAGATGAGGTTGTTCCTCATCTAGACATGACCATAATCCACATGATCTGAGAAGCCTTGTCATGTGAGTTTTCTAGATGTGATAATTGCACCAAGTGAGAAGCTCAACTGAAGTTGGATTTTCCATGCTGATAACTGATTTGACTACCTATTTTTTTTTTTAATTATTATGGGTTTTCTTTCATAACTAGACAAAAGATGTAGAAGGGTTTGCATTTTTGGTGTTTTGGTTTTCTGAAACAAATGACAAAAAGCAAGAGAAAAATACCCCCCACAAATAGAGAACCCAAACCCTGGTACAATATGAATGCAAGAAAGAAAGAATGTAATGTTTTAGAAAATTTTCTATGTACCTGAGAAATTTTGTGAAAATAAATTCTGGATCTGAAAACAGATTTGAATGAGCTTTCCAGAAATATTTCATTTTCAAAAAATAGAGCTCAAATGCAAAAGTTATGGCTCTGAGAGTGCACTGAGGTACTTCAGCCTTTGACATTAAAATGAGAAGAAAAATTTAGAAATATGAATTTCAAACCTTTAAATCTGAATAAATCTCTCAATGAGCTTCTTGGCAGTATTTTGTTTGAAGAAAATGGAGCATGGATGCAAAAGTTATTGATCTCGGAGTGCAGGCAGGCTGAAACCTAAGGGAACAGAGAAACCTCTATCTTTGATAGAGAAAAAAGGTATTAAAATGGAAAAATAAGGAAACCACACCTAAAAATTTGGATTAGGCTCGGAACCAGCTCTCCATCGGTATATTGTATGCCCAATTTTGATCTCGGATGCTCAAGATATCTTCAAAAAACCAACTCCCTGTCAGAAAAAGTGATTAAAGGAGTCCATGCAACAAAGGTTTGAAGTTTTTTTTTCTTTGACATGTGTGACATCACGCTGACATTAGCACCACTTTCCAGAGAGATTGGTGAGTGCTACATGTCACGCGCGGTGACATCGGCCAAGACACTGGCGGTTTAGACTGGGCGGTGATGCCGGCGGTGACACCGTTAGTGGTGACCATGGGGTCATGCTTAGCGGTGGCCACTGGGTGGTGGGCCTAATTTTTCTATATATATTATTTTATATTATATTATTGTGATGCCTAGTTAGCCTCGAGTTGCGTGCCAGGGTCGTACGACCCTGGTATGCCAAATAAATTTGCCCCAAAGGGAAACTTGTCAAAAAATGACAAGTTTTATATGAATTTTGCATTTCTCAGATGCTCTAGATGCAACCATGAGGTCTATTTGGGCCAAAAATTCTTTAAAAAAAGTGATTGCCTCAGGATCTGTGCCTGAGTCGGTTGCAAACAAATTTTCTCACAGATTCCAACTTTGTCCAAATTGGACAAATTTTATATGGATCTAGGGGCTCTTGGATGCTGTGAACGCAACCGTGAGGTCCATTTGAAGCCAAGATGACTAGAAAAGTAGGTCCCCTAGATCCAACAGAAAAACCCTAAAGCTCCATAAAACTTCAAAACATCAAGAACAGGCCGCAACAGATCTGAGCTCTGATACCATGAAGGATTTGAGAATACAAATCCACACAACCCATGAATATATGCAAATTGGAATAACCTGTTATAAGAGAAGAATGGAGACAAATTGAAATAGCTCTCAAAAGTAAAATTGCATTTAGAGAAATTAAAAAAGACCAATTACAAGATTCATCCTTAAAAAGGAGAATGAGAAATCCTAAGTGAATCTTTAGAGAGGAATAAAAGATCAAAATAATCTATTTCTCTAACATGAATCATTCTGATAAATAAATAATTGGAGATGTAAACAAAGATGTGATGACAAGGTCAAAGGTTAGAAATGAATTGTGCTTAATTTCAGAAGTAGAACCTAAGACTATTGATGAAGCTCATAAAGATGAATTTTGGATTTAGGCAATGCAAGAATAACTAGATCAAATTCAAAAGAATGATACTTGGGAGTTTGTACTAAGGCCTAAAGACAAAATTTTTATAGGAACTAAGTGGGTTTTTATGAATAAGATGAATGAGAAAGGTGAATTTGTAAGAAATAAAGAAAGACTTGTTTGTAAAGGATACTCACAATAAGAAGGTATCGACTTTGATGAGACTTTTGCACCTGTGGCTATATTGGAGGCTGTTAGATTGTTTCTTGATTATGCAACTCATAAAAACTTTAAGGTTTATCAAATGGATGTCAAATATAGATTCTTGAATGGAAAAATTGAAGAGGAATTCTACATAGAGAAATTAGATGGATTCACATTAAATGATTGGGCAAATATGGTATGAAAACTAAAGAAAACATTATATGGCTTGAAGCAAGCACCAAGGGCATGGTATGCTAGTGTGGACGGGTATTTATTACATCTTGGTTTCAGAAAAGGAAATGTTGATAGTCTTTATTTAAGGATTAATTATGATGGTGTCTTAATGGTTGAGATATTTAATGATGATATCACATTTGGTGGGAATGATGCTATTGGTAATAAATTCGTTGAAGAGGTGAAAGGTGAATTTGAGATGTCTATGATAGGGGAAATGAAATGTTTTCTTGGTTTACAAATTGCTCAAAGTAAGGATGGAATTTTCATATCTCAAATTAAATATCTTAAGGAATTATTGAAATTTTTTGGAATGGAGGATCATAAGCCAATAGGAAGACCTATGGTTACACGTTGAAAACTAGCTACTACAGATGATTCACCAAATGATTTTTAGACAAAGTACATGTCAATGATTCAAGGATTGTATTACTTGACTCATACAAGGCTAGATATATCTAGTGTAGTTGGAATTGTTGCTAGATTCCAAGATAAACTTAAGGAAACTCACTTTTCTACTATGAAAAGAATATTGAGATATCTGAAGGGAACCTTGGACTATGGTTTGTGGTATGACATATCTAATGACTTTACTTTACACGCATTTACTAATTTAGACTGGGTAGGTAGTGTGGATGACAGAAAAAGCACGTGGAGGAGCTTTCTTTCATGGAAAGAGATTATTCTCTTGGTTGAGCAAGAAGCGAGATTGTGTATCACAATCTACTACTAAATTAGAATATGTTGTTGCTACTATTAATTGAACTCATATTGTTTGGATGAAACATATGTTGAATGATATTGGAGTAAGCATTGAAGAGCCTATTATTATTCCCTGTGATAACACAAGCATAGTAAATATGTCAAAGAATCTAGTATTATACTCTAATACAAAGTATATATCAATTAAATATCACTTTTGAGATAAAAAGATGCAGAGAAGGAAGTCAGTTGGAATACATCAGCACAAAGGAACAAATTGTAGACATTTTTACTAAACTATTGCCAAAAGAGAGCTTTGAGTGTCTCAGAGGTATGCTTGGGGTGATATCACTTCCTTGTGACAATTAAATGATGTAGGAATGCATAAGTCCAAATATTATTAGTGCTTTATTATTCTTTTGGGTTTGATGATTCGTCCTACTCATTAGGGGGAGTAGTTGCAAAGGTTGAAATGATGAAGTGTTTGTGAATAGAGAACCTGGTATTTTGCAAGCATGAATATTTGAAAAAGCTACATCATAGGGGGAGATATTTGTTTGATCAGAGTTGGCACAATTGGAACCATTTTCCATTGATGTCAAAGGGGGAGAGAGTTATGTGAATAAACTCCTACTGTATTCGGGGGAGCATTGTTGAAGATATTAAGAAGGTTGTATTGAGATGAATTCTTTTGGGTTGATGGTTTTCACTCATATGTTACTGTCAATGGCAATGGGGATATTTTTAGATATTGATTGGAATTGTTTTTTTTATTTCTATTAAGGTTTTGTCATTGATGTCAACATATGACATATACTTCAGTTTTAAGTTGGTTATATCAAACAGATTATGTTTCTAGTTGCTAGATGTAGTTTGACAAATAGGTAAGAACATTCTATGAAAGTTCAAAGTATGTGAGCTTTGATTTATCATTTTGAACATGTATATGTAATACCCCAAAAATAGGCTATAAGTTCATTAATCTTCTATATCAACAATTCAAACGAAATCGACATCAAAGTCCTAACCTAAGGCACATCTGCACATCATCGAATCTAATTGATTATCTTAAATTCTGCATCGGGGAATATTCCTAGCAATATTCTTAATTATCTTAATTATCTTTAATTTAATGATTATTTGGCAATAAATCACATTTATCCTAAGTTTGATTAATTGAATATTTTCATATTTAATTAATTAGATTTAATATCTTGCCACTTAATTGTGTAATTAAATTTAATTCTATCTATTATTAATTGTATTATTTAATTTTGACAATAAATCCAATATCCTATGAATAATTGATTAAATTTTTATTTAATTAATTAAAGCAAGTTGTCATTATTTAATAATATAGTTTTTAATAAAAGTTTGATTAAATGATTGATTAACCCATAAATCAATTATTTATTTTCAAAAATCAGTTAAGTTGAGCATAAATCATTTTATTTATTTAATTAATTCATAATTATTATGCACATTCAAAAGAAACAGTTAAACTTCAAATTAGAAAATCAATGCAAAGTGTTGACTTTTTAGAACTCAACATCCTTTTGGAGTTCAAAAAGCTGATCTAAACTCTAATTTGAGTTAGAAAGCTATTTTTTTGCATGATTTGCATGTTTTTGTGAATTTAATTATCATTATTATCAGATAACTCAAAAATCAAGCTGAGTAATTTGAGTGATTTATGGCTTTCTTCCATGCACCTCCAAAGCCCTAGATTTCTATAAAACCAAGGCTCAGCTCTTCATAATTCATCTCTCAAATTTGCATCCACAGAATCTCATAATTTGCAAACTTATGCTAGTGAATGGCTATCTAGAGAATCGGAGAATCGGAGCTTCTTTGCGAATCAACATTGTTGTGAGATCAATTTGTTTTTTTTACATTCATTTAGATTCTTTTTCATATCATTGTGAGATCAATTTCATTTGCATTCATATCATATTAGTTTTCATTTGTTAGATCATTTAGCATATCATTTTTCATATCATTGCATAGAAAATCCAAAAAAAAAAAGAATATTTGCATTCATATTTCATATCTAGATCAATTGCATTCAAATCCTTCATTTAGGTGTCGTCTAGGTCACTGATCTCAATAACAATCTGAGAACATCAATCTCGCACCTACTAGAAGGCAGTAAATCGCTTGGTTAAATTAGATTTCAATTTTGCACGATTTTGATTTTTGCTAACCTCTAATGTTTTACTAAAGTGTTGTGTCTACAGATCAGGTACAATTTTCACACACACAGTATATACCTTATGTCTAAGGTTGCATGGCTTAATATGATTATTTGAGTGAGTTCCAGTTGTTTTGGTGAAGATTGGTTACAAGATAGAGATAGGGAATTTGATAGAGTTAATTGTTGAGTTTTGAACATAAGTTGGTTGTGAGTTGGAATCATGTTATGCAAGCTTTAGGCATGGAAGAAAATACAAGATGGAGTACACTTTGGAATTTTTGTCTTGAGTGGATCATTCTAATGCCAATGCTAGTGTATGAACTTGGATAATTTCTTTTGGGAGCCTACTAGGTGGTGTAATGTGCTCTATGGATTGACAAGCTTTAATTGTGGATCTTGGCGTCTAATTTTTTATATTTGTAACTTTTTTTATTTGTATCAGGTACCATGTGTGCCTTAGCATTTTGTGATGCAATTATTTGTGTATTGGGGAAACCCTAAAAAGATGACCTAATTGAGATTCGTAACTTGTATAAAGGAGAGTAAATTCTCTAATGTAATGTAAGTAATGTGTATGGAAGGTATGCATGATTGTGCATGCGATCATTTTAATAAGAGAAGAGCTGAAGAGAAGAGGTATGACTAGAAATATGAGCATTCCTTGTGTAATTCAATGGAACTATAAAGGGAAGTAAGTTACTATCAGTCAGTTCAGTCATTTGAACAGTAACTTCACTTCATTGTATTTGGATAGTGATTCATGAAGGTGGGTTTAACCTTCTCCTTGGAGTAGTGTGCTTTGGCAGTGTGTCATTTTGTTTTCATCAACTCCTAACAGGGTTGAAGGACCTTTTAACAGGTTTCTATCCTTTAATAGGGAATTTCATACTGGATGTATTGTATCAGCTCCTAATAGAGCTAGGTCTCCCAAAAAGGATATTTTTATACTAGTGCACTATCTAGTGGGATCCATCCCTACCGGGGTTTTTCCCTTAACAGGATTTTCCTTGAGAACAAAATTATGTGTTATGGTGTTGTTGACTATCTTGTTCATCTTGTTTAGGACTTTTGTATTCTTAATTAATGATCTAGTTTAGAATTTTAAAGTTTACAATTATTATTAATTAATGATCTTGCTACAATGATCCTAAATGTGTTATTTTTCATTTCTCTATGGGTTATTATATCCCTAAGGTCAATCCTTAAAGCATGAGAAGGTTTCTAATTATTTATTGAACTTCCCAACTCAACCTCAACATGAGTTTTACCATATTCTTCTTAGTTTAGACCATATAATAAAGAAGAATAAACATCTAGTTAAAATTTATAAAGCAAATCATATCTAGATTTGAAAAAAGTTATGTTTGAGTTTGTTATAGTTTTCTAGAGTTTAAAATATATTTTGATGCCAATGTTACACACCCTAAAATATAACTACATATGTTGTTTGATTTCAAACAATACATGCAATCATATCCCTTATTAGTAAGATTCACTTAAATTACAAGATATTAAAAAACAATATCCATTATCAAAGTAATATCACTATTATATTAATGTATAAATAAATAAGATTGACACATCTCTCTAATAGATATAATATTAAATAGTATAATGCATCATAAGTACAACCCTTATCAATATACAACAAGTCCATAGGAAAAAATCCAATCCAGGATACATATAATAGTGGTCTAATATGTGAAGTGACTAGTGTAATTCACGAGTAACTCACTTCAAGCTGTTGTTGCATATAAGGAATATATTTTGAAATCACCCATTGAAGGAACACTATTGTCCCCATTTATTATTTTATCTTGAATTTGAAAATGAATTATCCAATGACATGAAGTATAAGCCAATTATAATGATTATCTTCTTACATTCTTGAACTTCTTTTTGAGAAATAGGCATCTATGAGCCATACATCTTAACCAAATAATTTAACTTCTTCAATGTATGTTAATAACATCAATAAAAAAATATATATATATACCAAAGAAACCAATATTTTATAATACATAACTATATTAATATATTTATATACAACATACAAAAATGTAGTACAACATTCTGAGACATTGATCTCTACAAATTACAAAACTACCATATAAAATAGCTAGATGTGTCCTAATCACACTAAGATCTAATTACTAATTGTATGCATAATCATTTACCTTATAAGAATTAAGGTTAACTATATTGAACTCATATTGTGGATATCCTTCATAGGTTGAATTAGCTTGCAAAATTACAAAACAAGCCCTAGATCTTCATAATGAAGAATCTCTTATCTTTAGCAATGGAAGGTGAGTTCAATAATACATAAGAAACTTATAGAACTTTTTCAAATAATATCACTAAGAGTATATATAGTGTAGTGTGCATATATAAAAAATAACAAGCTCAACCCTTTTTATCTTTGAGGGAAATGACCTCTTAGGTACTAGAACATAGAAAAATGAACATGACACCATGATTCATTATCCATAAAAAGGATATTCGATATTTTACATCTCAAACTTATCAAAAGAAATCAAAATACTTGTTGTAAAAGCATGAAATTGAGTTCCCATTAGGATTTTTCACTAACCACATATTGTGACAAATTTATCACAACCAAGAATAACTTTAAGAAACCCCCTTTTAGGAAAAAGTGTAAAATCTTGGCGAATCGTACATTATTTTAAGGGGGAATTTATTTTAATGTAGGTGATTTTTTTTTTCAAATCCATGATTTTTCATAGTTTTTATTGGCGATTTTTTCCCCGCCGAATGAAAATTTCATAAATTACTGGCGAATAATTTTATTTGGAAGTAAAAAATTATAATATATGAGGTGAATGATTTTCTTTTGAAGTAAAAAATAATTATATATGAGGCGAATGATTTTCTTTTGAAGGGTAAAAAAAATATTTGTATTGGCGAATTTTATGTACCGTTTGAAAATTTATTTTATTTTATGGGCTAATCGTTCGTTAATTATGGCAAAAAAAAATATTTTGTTGGCGATTTTCAAAAGATGGGAAATATTTTGTTATAATACCTTAGACTAACATACCTAACATACATTATTTTATAATGTTAAATATATTATTTGAGACTGTCTAATGATCCAAGATCAATGGCTGAAGTTTAATTTTGGCCCCAATTTCTTGAAGGAAACAGAGTTGTGGAGGAAGTCACCAGAATGTTGACACGTATCAAATAAGGGTTACTTGTCTGCAGACTACAGTGTACACATGTTGGTATTGATATTCACGGTTCTATTACTATAGTGCAACTTGTAACCTCTTAACTCGGTAAGCAATAAATGCCTTGTCAGTGACAAGAAACATTCTTTTACTTGTCACGCAAAGTAGACACACACCACTTCCAAATCCGTATAGATGCTATAACTGATATCTGACATCTTTTGCATTTATGGGAAAGATTTATTGCCAGATATGAAAGATTAAGTCCAAAATTTTAATTTCTCACACGCATGCATTTAGGGGAAAGATTTACATGAAAGATTTAGAGGCATGTTAAGGACAATGGATTTAATACCATTAAAGATAGAATAATTTATTGCTAAGTAATGATCAAGAATTCAAGGGCTATTTATAGACGATCTAGCTTCATTATTCATCGATTCGTCTTTGGCCTTTGCTAGATAATTTCAATTTGTTTGTTTAGGGTTTGCAATCTACACACTGCAAATAATTTGTTTTTAATTTTTTTGAAGTTTTACTGTTTTAGATGGACACTCCAATTAGGCTTATATGCACATCTGAGGAGGCCTAAAAGGCCTTTCTGGTTTCCTTTTCTGATGAAACCTTAGAATCTATTTGTAAGGAGGGTGGGCCTTTCGTTATAGAGGCTGTGAAAATGGTGTTGGGCTGAGAGTTTCTGAACAATGAAGATAGGCACCGGGTCAACACGGACATTATGTCCCATTTTTTGGCATCTCTTCTCGACCTCGGAGGAGAGAAGGTGGATGTGTTCATGCTACTGAGGAGGGTTTTTAAAGAAGAATACCTAGGGGACAACGTTAATGTTGTCGTGTTCACAAAAATAGGGGTGGGGATCCCTTGGGCAAGTGAAATACCCAAGCTTCACCTCCCAGGCTGGAATGTGGCCATGCAACCTTTTCTTTTGGGCCTAAATGCTGGGCAGTATAAGTGCCATAGGAAATGGGCCCTGATTGCTAGGGATTTTCTCTGAAAGTGGTTTATGCTTGACGAAGAGGAGCCTAAGGTGGGGCAATTTGGGTGGCTCGATGAATTCTCACTATTAATCATCTCTGGTGAATTCTACTTAGATGGAGTCGAAGGGAAAAATCACTAGTGGACTACTACTAGTTTTTTTTGATAAAAACATACCTCGTAGTCGTTTATGGGTTTTTTTTGTTTATAGTAGGTTCCTTTTTGTAGTATTGTACTGGAAATGGACACTGGACTACTAGTCTACTAGTGGTTTTTTTTGATAAAAACATACCTCATTTTTTGGTTTTTTTTGTTTATAGTAGGTTTCTCTTTGTTTTGGAAGTGGAACTGGACAATGTTTATGTAATTAGAATTTTATGAAAAGAAAACAATGAAAGTTTTGCAAGCTTTAGCTCATTTCAATTTGTACAAAAAATGGTTCTTAGACTTCTTTGTCACTTTGATTGCAATATTTTAATTAGTTGCTTTATGATTTATCTGCGTATTAGACATGTATGACGTATCACAGTTGTACAATGTAGACAGTTGTAGTTAATAAAAGAAATGACTTATCAGTTATCACTGAGTACTGACATTAAGTTTGGGTAATGTTACCTGTCAAAATTCACACACTCATACATTTAATATGAAAGATTTATAGAATTTTGAATGACAAATGAATTAATAAGGTTAGAGAAAGAATTTACGGTATTCTAATTATAATGTATGAGAATTATATGTGAATCTATGATTATAATTATCAACGTTAAAGTTATAATCAATAAAAAATATCATTTTAACTTTAAGAATACTATATAATCAATTTGACAGACAAATGAGGTTAGAGAAAGAATTTATTATTTTCTAATTATAAGGTATGATAATTATATGTGATTATAATTATCAATGTTAAAGTTAAAATCAATAAAAAATATCATTTTAACATTAAGTATACTATATAATCAATAAGAAATATTACTTTAACTCATGTTTGGGAGACCTAGCGAGTCAGCAACCACATAAATCTCGTTATCTCTAAACACTAACCTTAACTCTAGCCTTTGAAATTTATCAGAATTTAATATTATTAAAAAAATAGTGCATTTTGAATTTGATTGGCAAAAATTGTTACTACTCAATTAAATAACTTTAAATGTTATTAACTTATTATCCATTATTAATTAATATTTATAAAGGAAAAAATAACATTATAACATTTAACAATGTCCATTGCAAATAACTACCATTTGATGAGCACAGATCAACGATGTACGATGGACTTCGGGATGAAAGGGAAAAGAAACCCCATCTTTTCAAACCCATTCCAGAATCATGACACGTGTCACTAAACATGTAACACGTTCCACTCGTAGTCTCGTATGGTCCTACCAACAATGCCATTTGATGATGATGTGACATGTCTGACTCGTAGTCATGAGGTGAGTCAGCCATCAGGTGAGTGGTGACTAGGTGAGTTAATGGGACCCACGGGGGCCCGGGGCCACCACAGGCACACAACACCATTATGACCGTTGGATTATTGTAGATCAACGACTGAAATTGTATTTCAGGATGAAAGGTAAAAGCAACCCCATCTTTTCAAACCTGTTCTAGAATCATGACACGTGCCACTAAACACGTAACACGTTCCACTCACAGTCTCACATGGTCCTACCAACAATTCCATTTGATGATGAAGTGACACGTCTAACTCATAGTTGTGAGGTGAGTTAGCTGTCAGGTGAGTGGTGACTAGGTGAGTTAATGGGACCCATGGGGGTCCGGGGCCACCACAGGTACACAATGCCATTATGACCATTGGATTATTGTAGATCAATGATCTAATTTGTATTTCAGGATGAAAGGGAAAAGCAACCCCATCTTCTCAAACTCATTCCAGAATCATGACACGTTTCACTAAACATGTAACACGTTCCACTCATAGTCTTGCATGGTCCTACCAACAATTCCATTTGATGATGACATGACACGTCTGACTCGTAGTCATGAGGTGAGTTAGCCGTCAGGTGAGTGGTGACTAGGTGAGTTAATGGGACCCACAGGGGCCCGAGGCCACCACAAGCACACAACACCATTATGACCATTGGATTATTGTAGATCAATGGCCGAAGTTGTATTTTAGGATGAAAGGGAAAAGCAACCCCATCTTTTCAAACCCGTTCTGGAATCATGACATGTGTCACTAAACACGTAACACATTCCACTTGCAATCTCGCATGGTCCTACCAATAATTCCATTTGATGATGACATGACACGTCTGACTCATAGTCATGAGGTGAGTCAACCATCATATGAGTGGTGACGACTCTAGATTGTACAATTTTGGCACTTTAAGTTTCACTTTCCAGTAGTCTGCGGATTTAGAAAGGGTTTAGAAAGGGTTTATGGATTCTAAATTTCTATGTTGAAGAAAGCAAGTGCAACAAAGTCTCTTAGCTGAAGCTCTATTCCCAGTCAAAGTCTGCAAAAATCAAAACTAAGGGTAACAAGTAACTACTAAAATCTTGAACACCTAGGTCCTGCATTTTAAATTTTTCAAATCTCTTGATTTACAACTTTACTATTTATATTATAGAAAAAAAATTATCTTATTACTTGTTAAGGTTTAATTTTGATTCTTGAATCACTCCTGTAAATTGTAGGCTTGTAGCTGTGAATAAATATTTAAATTTTCCTACGAGTAAATAGTGATACCGGTTTAGGTTACCACTTACCAACTCACCACGATGGGAAAAAAAAAATATCAAGAATAAGACTATGAGTAAAAAGACAAGTCAGATAATAGAATTCCACAATCTGCTAAAAACACCAAGTTTCATTGATTTATTCCATGATATTTATGATCTTGTTATTCATGGAAATAAGGGAATAATGGAAATTAGATTTGCAATTGAAAACAAGTGGAACGATCCAAATAAGGGTTCAAAATTTTCTTTATTTAACCCCAAGGTAAATGCAACGGAAAATAAAATTGCATCATGGAATGCTGGGTCGGCAAGCATGGCATTACCTCAAGTATTCCCTTTCCTAGAAATTGTCATGGTTTGCGCTGAAAATTATGATGAAAATAAAAAAGCAATTGTGAATAAAAATACTTACGAGGAAATTTTGTCCATAACCGAGAGTGAATTTGCTAGTCTGTTGAACCCAGGGTTTGAACAACAAAAATCAAACGTGCAAATTCACCTGAGAAAGTTGGCAGAGGATTATGAAAAAATAGATGCAACACAAAGAGATTCTTATATCAGAGGAATAGCAAATGGTTCTAGCTTGAGTCCAGATCATATGCCTCCTTATGATTATGAAATTTTTGTGCCATGGGTTCAGGATAGTATTTCCTTGCTAGTATTTTATTTGGGATTGGATAGTAACAAAGAAGTGGGTGCCAGCATTCTTGAAATGCTTTTTCATATTCATTTTGAAAAAGAACCAGTAAAATATTGTTTTATTGAGCACATTGTTCGTTGCATGCAAGAAAAATTACTAATGATTAAAACAGGTTCACATAAGACATTTAGATTCACAACCTACTTGTGCTATCTTCTCTTAGCAAAGCATCATGCAATATTTCAGACAAACAAGCTTTGCAGTCAGGGCCAAAATCCAATATATGAGTGGACACCTCAGATAAGGATGATTGATAACAGAAGGAACTACAACAATTTTGTAGACTTCTTTTTGGCACCAATGTACGATAAAATTATAGGCACTCCAATGCCTAGATTACCTGCTACTTGTAGAGATTTGATTCAACTTGGAAGTAAAATACAATTGGCTGACTGGTACTTCATGGAAGAGTACACAATGTTAAGGTTTTACGGTTCAATAGTAGAACCCTACAAACTTCCAATACATGTCACAAAGAGGGTATTTGCATTGGAATATGTATGGAAAATGGAGAGCACATATGTACTCTTTAATGATCAGCAAAAGAAAATGATATTTCCTTCCTTTCCTTTCTCATTTGGAGGGTTCACATTTGAGAGAAGAGGATTCAAAGTGGCAGAAGCCTTTTTTACAATTTTTCACTTTGATGTTGATAGTCACTGGCAGTATGATCCACTCAACATAATTGGAATAAATCTTAGAGAGAATGGGAACTCTGCAAGCAAATGTCAACATGAAAGTATGCCATTGATTGAAAAATTTAAAAACATGGATTCCTAGGAGGAGGTCAAAAAAGAGATGGAGAAATATGCTGTTGAAAATAATATGTCAATACAGGAATTGTCATCACAAATTATGGCATTGCACAAATAGAAAGGAAAAGTGCAAGCCATGACATTGTACAATTTCTACCAGAAAGTTGCTCAACCATCTACAAAATCTATTCCAAATGACCTAATGGATGAATGTATGGATGATAATTGGACTCAAACCAAAATTCAAGATTTTTGGGAAATGAGGAAGAATCTCAGTGAGCCAAAGACCTCTAAAGATCTTTATGAGGTGGAAGAGGATAAAATGTTTAACGACTTATGGAATAAGGAGCATCCAGCTGAAGCAAATGTCATCAATGATGATGACTATGACCAGGACTCTGTGGATCCCACATCCAGTTTGAATCCCACAATTAGTAGAGGATTTGAAACTAGGCCTTGGGCTTGGAGTTCAATCATCACATTCATCAAGTCAGTCAATTCCATTAGTTCCAGCTTCAAATACAGTTCCACCTATTGCAAGCACTTAGATTCAATCTCAATCAATTGCCACTCCCACAGCTATGGATATCATGGGTACAACTACAACTAGTGGTCTGAAAAGGACATTGTAGATAGACATGAAAACAAATGTTCCCAGAGATCAAGGTAGGGTAAAGAAGAAAAAGGTTATGACAACTACAAGTATTAGTACAACAATGCCAATGGTGACTGTGAGTCCAACAATTGCCCAACCTTCAGGACAAAACCCTCAAAATAGTCCAAAAACTCCACTTATAATGGGTCAGGGTGTTGCTAATCCTCATGGTGGAATTAGCAGAACCATAGGAAACATAGGTGGGATCTCGTACATCAATGCAAGTACTATTTCACCATTCAAACATTCAGTTGTGTCACAAAACCCTGATTTTCATTACAATGATTTTGTAACTAACTATGAACAATCAAAAAATAGGAATAGAGAAAATAGTAAGAAAATAAAGATGGAAGTAGTTGATGCAGCTCGTGATGCAAAACCTGCATCTAATAGGTTATTTCCCACATATGACCCAAATAAAGATATGATGAAATTCATGGTTGTTATGCCCCCAGCTAGAGATAACAATCCACCAAAGAGTTAGTTAGATCCATCTCAATTTTAAGTCAGCACCCTCCAAATGGATTTATCCAAAATTTAAAATGTGGACAAGATAAATGTGTCAAAAATGACCAACCAAGTGGTCTACAGTTCATTGATGAAGTTAGAGAGAGAGAAAGGAAAGCTTCAGGGCACAATAGATAAGTTAAAGTAAGACCTGGCAAATGTAAAGGCAACTGAGAAAGCAGCAGAAAACAGGTGCAAAGAATTAGAGAGAAGGATAAAAAAATTCATCCTCTAAAGAAGCAATTGGACAAAAAGAACATATGGATGCAAAACTGAAAACTTTGAGGGAAAAATTGGAGCAGAGGGGAAAAAAACTTGAGGATGAAAAAGCCTCTTCATTAAGTTTATACAAAAAATTGGAGAATGCAGGACATGCAACTAATAAATTAAAGAAATAATTGGAGAATGAGAGGGTAAAAACAAAATAGTGGGAAGAGAAAGAAAAAGAGTGGGAAGAGAAACCAGAGCAAATAAGACAACATGGTGAACACTAGTTCTCAAAAATGAGAGAAGACCTAAAGAAGGCAAATAATACAATTAAAAATTATGAAAACATCTTGAATGACAATGTAAATAATACAATCAAACAAATAAAAAAATTCTTCTGGAGGCAAATAAAGATGTCTAATGATAGGTTGTGTGATTGGTTTGAACTGAATGAAACTATTACAGATGTTTATGGGAAGCTGAAAGAGCACATTGCGAAGAAAAAAAGTTTTTGTCAGAGATAGAAAACTGCAAAGCAAATTATACAAGAAATCAACAGAACCAGTGATAGGCATTTGGAAAGCAAGGGAATTCAGGACCGCATTGGTGCAACAATAAAGGTGACCTCTGTCTTTCAAATATGTCAGAAACTAACAGAAGTAGATGAAACTCTTGCCTTATTCGGGCCAAAGCTCCCCAAGATGAATAGTAAAACAACCAAATTGATATCTCTTCATTTTCTGAGTCCTCGACCTGATTACTCATCAACCAATTTCATTGGAAGAGAAGCTTACAAAAAAAAGTTGGAGGACACAATGACGTCTAATTTAGGAAACCTTCCTCAGGATAGAACTCATGAAGGCATTGCAAAGTGCATCAAAACATTCACAATTTTAAATGCAGTAATGGAAGGAACATTGCTTTCAACTCACTCTTCCAAGTATGGATGGCTGACGAAGTTGCAGGTCATTTACTATAACATCAAAAACTTTGCCCTTCCAACTTATGAAGAATGGAGCATACTAAAGAAACTGACAAAATCATCTTCATCTCATCAATCATAGTATGTGGAAGTACTTTCAGTTTCAATCATCTCTGTATCTTTAGTATATATCTTTGATATTATCCTAAATACTAGAATCTAGAATTGAGTTTAAAGTAACAAGTTTGAACTTTATTTTTTGAACAGGATCAATGTTGCAGTCTTGCAGTTGCAGATTCTATTGCCAATGCTAATTTACTAAACCGGCCTGTCAAATGCAGAAATGTACAACTAAATTTGTAGAGATGTTGTAGACTTTTAGTTGTCTTACTGATTTAGATTTTGAGACTTCTCACTTCACATTAGGCAAATTGACCTGAAAATGTTGTTGCTCCCTTGTTTCTATAAAAGGGAATTCAGGGTCATTGGCTTAGAGTTAGGGTAATGAAATTGAAATTGGGCAATGTGCCAAATTGCCAATGGGTATTGAGTCATTGACTTTTGTAAATAGAATCACAGAGTTGTATTGAGGCATTGTATCATATTTGTAATTAAATTAATGAGAATCAATATTTCTAACTCTAAGAATTGTAACATATGAATTGCTATGTTGTCAAAAAGAATAATGAAAAATCTACAAGAATTGTACCATATGAGCTGAATAATGCAAATCAAAACCATTATTAATTATGGAATTGAATCTTGATGACATTATCAACCACATTCATGTTTTTGACATTGGAAAATGCTATTATGCATGATTGATGATGAGATACAGAAACTGATAGTAGACTTCTGGAAAAAGCTTAATAAATACCTAGGACCTGCTACTTCTACAATGGTTCAACTTCAAGCTGCCACATCATATCATCGTTGAGATCATCAGATTCAGTGCCATTAAGTTCATAACTTCCTTGGTTCTTCGATATGTTTTCTTCACTCTACATACCACTGCTTAACTGATGTTCACCGCTAGCAGTACTAGTACCAGTACGTGAGTCAATGACATCATTGTCTTTGGCATTCCCACTCCTAGTCCCACTTTAGTTTGAAATGTTTCCCATCCCTCTTCTCTGGCATTTCTTCCTCTACAATTTCAGTGCCCTTTCGTAAGGAAAAGTATTAACTTCATACCTAGATGTATAGAGTCTCAACCAATTTTCTAGATTCTTGTCTAGTTTGTTTCTTAGCTTTGACTTTAATCCCAAAGCACTAAAAAATCTCTCATCCTCCACCGACCCCAATATCATGGTCAGACATAAATCATAAAGCTTGAAATATTCTGATATTGAATCAGTCAACAATTCACTCTCAGCTAGATTTTTCCAAAGCCTTGATACTGATCCATCTTCATGAGGGTTCTACATAATATTATATTGTTCCCTCATTGTCAGTGAAAAATGACCTAATTGCTCTCTCAAATGATTTGCATCTAAAATTCCATTTAGAGTTATTCCATTTAACTCTTTGGTTTTGCAGAAATGATCTATTAGAATTATTAGCTTAGTTTTAAAATCTTTCGGACTGTTCATATTCCAATATCGAGGAAAAAAATAGCCATGGATTCAAGTAGTTTGACTGGAGGGAATCTTGCTCTAATCTGTGCAAAAAGATCAAAGGCAATGTGCTTCACAAAAACTGTTATAGACTCAATGATCTTGGTAAAGTCTTCCCTTTTAATACTTGATACTCACCTCCTGGGGTTTTTTCCTTGTTCTTCAAACTTGATCCTGGCAAAGTAGCGCATTGGTATCTCAACTCTGCAAACTTCTGCACATAACTCCCCCTTTGAACCGATTTTTAAAAAGTTATCAGGATTATCCAAATCTGTGATTTTTAGCTAGCTAGAAAATTTTACATCATCGACACATAATTCATAGAGATTATCAAGTGTCAAGCATGTCAATTTATGCAGTGCAACATATTCTGCAATATACATAGCTCTTTGCTGGGCCTTTTTCATTATATTTCTCATTTCCTCAAGTATGGGGAGAAGACCTGCTAATGTTAACAATGTCTCTACATTACTTAACATTTCTAGCAGTGCAAGAAATTTTAGTTTCCCTACTTCGTTGCGATTTGAGTTCATTAGACCAAGCAATGATTGATATTCTGAAAAAACTCGATGTGCTGGTCCATCCAAGGAGATCCATCTGGTATCATTATCCTTGAGAAGATTGTTCCTATCGATTAGTCCTTCGGCAAAGTGTTGAAATTCCCTCAATCATTTCGGACTTCGACAGAAGTATTGGTAGAGCTCTTTGATTAAAGCTTCAATTTTTTGTACTGGAGCATGCTTGTTGACAACTCCAAAAGCTAGATTCATTCTATGGGCCATGTAGTGAATGGGAGTAATGTAGGGTGTACAAGAAGATTGTATCCTTGTGCAAAGACTGCCCCTATGGCCTTGCATTACTGAAGCTCCATCCACTCCAACACACACTATCTTTTTGGCAATGGTCATGTCATCTATACCTCCATATTCAATTAGAGAACTCTTTACTAGTTCAAATAAATTTTTCGATGTCGTATTATCCCTCATTGTAGCAATAGTTAGTAGATGAGGTCAGCGAACAAAATTCTGTATAGAATAAAGATGCATGCATACCTAGGAAGTATTGTCTACTGCTGTAACCTCATCTAAAGACAATGCAATAAAATTTGACTCTTTAATTTTTGCCTTTAGATCCTCTTTTTCAACCTCGGCAAGACAACTTGCCCATTCCCATCCACTGTTTACTAACCAGTGACTGTTAGGATAGTTATGAACTTTCAGAAAGTGTAATAAAGCACTCAATGATGGGTAGTCTTCCATAGGATGCCCTCTGCTCAAAATATTAAACACAACACTTAACTGAACAACTTTTCCCATTAGTTCTACTTCCAATGCTTTTCCAAAACAAGCTTCAATAGAGCCTTTATCTTCACCAAGCTTCATCTTTATATTATGCTAAAATTCATATAATTTTGCATTCCTGACATGCTGAGATTCCTCCTTTATTTTCTATCTTATCACTGATTTTTGAACTCCATCTATGGTTTTCTTTTCGTAAACTTTACCCATATGCTTCTCTATGGTGTCAATTTTTAGCTGGAACCTCTTTTCCTTCTTATTTATCTTGCTGCAAATCTTACATCTGCATTCTACCGGAGCTTCCCCTTCAATTGGATTATCCACTGGTTCAATGAATGGATACTTTGACACCCATTCTATTTGAAAATTCCTCAACAGATAACACATTCTATCATTCTTTGATTTATATTTTCTTTTCTTCCATACACCATCATCTTCTTTGACATTCTTAGTCTCATCCAAGTTGATTATATCATTATGGCTACTCTTGGTATTTAACTGAAAATATTCTTCAAGTTCATCGTGATCTAAGATATTAGGTTTTCTGACTTCTTCAATATGTTGTGTAGGTTCAACCTTAGGTTGTGAATCTTGAAAATCTTCTTGTGATGAAGTAGCTTCCCGATTTTGGCCAGAAACATTTCCAACACCATGACCAAAGTACAATGATAAGGTTTTGCATTGTGTTGGCCTCTCTTGGCTTTCCCCATATGCTAGAGCCTTACCCTTATTCTTGTTCAACATCTCGATTCTTCAACGAAATAAAGGCTACCAGCCTACCAGTGAAAAAAACAATGTAAAAAAATGTATACTTGTTGAAGAAGTGACAAATGACAATAGAACTATAATATACAATGTTTACATAGTCGCAGAATAATAATCACTTACCTTTGCCTCAAATTCAATTGCAGTTGTGACTTGCCAAAGCAGTCAAGACTCAATGGTTTGAACTTCGCTATCAATCAAATTGAACGGATCCAAATTGTGTACAATAACACTGATGTATGAATGTATTTATACTAATCTTTTTTGGTGAATTGGGCAGGAGGTATTAGGTCAGTGTCCAAAAATTTAGCGAAGCCTGCGTAATTATAACACTTCTTGTGTTATTTCCTAGGTGATGATAGGTCGTCTAATACCTTAGTATGATTAATAAAGATGGTGAAAACCCATCGGTTTGAGACACGCATCCATAAAATGGCTGGCGAAGTTGGGGCTGCCTAAAATATAATTATATAACTATTGGCGAATATAGGCCATCCATTTGGGGCCGCGTTGAAATTATAGGCAATTGTTAAAAATATATCATGCCCAAAACGTATATGTCATTGGCGATAATGTGAAAGAAATGGACAAAATTTAATAAACCGTTGGGTGATGGACCCAGGCATTGGACCCAATGTTAATAAATGCGGGGTGATAGGGTCAATCCCAAATGGGCAAAATATTCGCCAATTCTTGGGTTACCGACAGGCAACATTTGCCAAATGGTGAATAATTGTCACTAAAGTTTTTACTGATCACAACTCACTAACACATTACCAAAATCATCATGTAATGTTTGAAGACTACATAGACCAATATGAACTTTTTTCTTATCAGTTTAAATAAATATTCTATCATATAGAGGTAAACATTGTTTTAAGAAATTCAAGAACATTAGAAGCCATATTAAACCCAATTCACAAGATTTAACCATTTACTTATGTTTTCCCTTTATGAGAGAGGTGACCTCAATATTCACCTTGGTTCAAAGTCAAATGTTTTCCCTAATGAATATTCACCCTAGAAAATAAGCACTATTGAAACAAGTGTCACGTAGTGGTCAGTATAACTTGCCTTTAGTTTTAGAATTAAGTTTAATTTATATGTAAAGTGATTTTTTAATAACAAATAATTATAAAATTAATATAACTATAGTTGTAATAATAAATATTTTTAATTTAATAAATAATTATAAAATATAAATTATAAAATAGTTTTACCTATAATCAATTTTAATGTTAATTATTTAGGCCAAATAGCTATTTTTCATAAAGAGTACACAATTGAAATCATAATAGTAATATTATAATGTTATTATACTAAATCTAAATTTATATAATATATACTAAAATAAATTCAAAAAATATTTAATATTTTATAATATAACAAAAATAGCCAATATTATCTTAATATAATATGACAAAAATTACACATTAGACTTTTGGTTACAAAAATTGTAAAAAAAAATTATTTAAAAATATTGAAGAAAATCAATTAAATTTTTTAAAAAATTAAAATATTTAATAATTAAATAACAAGAAATAAAGCAATATGGAAGAGTAATAAAAAACTCCTAAAAAAACTCTTAGAAAATATATTCATGCTCTTTATTCGTAGAAACTTTGTCTATAAGACCTCAAATATATTAGCCAAGCATATCATCAAAAAAAAATTTTTACAATTAAATAACTTAAAAAATTTACATTCATACTATAAATATATGTTATTTATAACAAAATAAGAAATATACTAAATTGTAAATCCATAAAATGAAAAGAACAAGATTGTCATTTAAAAAAAAAATTGAATATAAGGTCAAAAATAAGGGAGAATACAAATTGGTCATACTTTTGTTAAAAGTATATATCATAGAGTCAAATTGCTTCCCGTAACATATTTTTAACTTTTTAAAAATATTTCACAAAGTTGTATTTCAAAATGACCGCACTCAAAATTCTAAGATGTGAAAATAACAAGATTACCATTTTTAATAAAATTATTGAATATAAGAGGGTAAAAAATAGGAGAGCATACAAAGTGGTGCACCTTTATTAAAAAAATATATGATACAGTAAGTTGCTTCCCCTAAAATATTTTTTTTACTTTCAAAATATATTTCACAAAACTCTTTTTTCTCGAAAGTTACCTAATATCATTATGTACTTTCTACTAAATTGTTGTGCCAATTTTTTATTAAAAAAAATAATCTTTAATTTTCAAAGTAGACAAATCCTAAAAAAAATAAAAAGTGGACATTATAATTTGTGCATTATAAATTCAAAAAGAAAAAACCTCCTAGTTGTAAATTATGTGCATGGACATGTAAAGTCATGTTTTACTTCAATTAATCATTCCTAAACTCATAATTCAAAATTAGTTTTTTACAAACCATTTTCCATAAGAAACTCAAAGCTTAATATTCAAATTTTTCTTTTAGATTTGAAATATTCAAGAAAAAAAAAAATTACATGTTTTTTTATTTCATCTACTTCAATTATGTGTTTTCATGACTTAAAATATTTTGAAATCTTTCTTTCATTATAAGAACTTATATGTCTCACATATAAAAATTTATACAATATATGAATTCAAAATCATTCTTCATTCAATTACTAAATTGAAATATTTTATAAATATAAATCTAATATTTTCAAAAGATAAAATTAAAAATTAAAAAGATAATATAAACCTTCAAATCCACAAATAAACTTGTAAATTTTTCAAAAACATTCAACAAATTTTTGTAAGCATGTCTATGTAAAACCATCATGTGTTCTCAAGAAAATAAAAATCATTTAAAAAAAAAATCTCTTCTAAAGGTTCCCCATTCCTAATTACTAACTCTAAATTAACAAAATAACATTTTGATTCATTAACTAAAACAATTCAATTATAAATAATATATATAAACACATTAATATCCTTCTCTTCAAAAAATTAATAGTTCCATATGCAGCATAGAATACCACTAATGAATATGCCTAACATCCTATGCAATTTTCTCTTCATCAGGGCAAAAGAGACTAAAAAAGGTAGGTCACATTTTGTAGCACATTATTGTCTTATGAAGTTACTTTTTGTGAGTTCATTGAATGAATTTTATCAAATGTCATGGGAAGAATTTGTTAGAGTTAGGAGTTTTTAAATTGACGGTGTGGGGCTAAGAGGTCATTCATTGATTCATAGGGTTAATACTCTGTGAGGGGTTGTCAAAATGACTTTGGGAGTCTCCTCGTATGGGGTATTCCTAAAATTGAAACTCCTACAACCACACAAGGTTTTCTTAAACCCTCACTATTGATAATAGTCCTACAAAAAATCCTAGCATAAATACATTTGTGCAAAACCCCATCAGGACGAGGACTTCTGCTTGGAAGGAAAAAGGAAAAGAAAAAGTAGATGAGAGTTGGAAAGAAATAATTCAGGACCAGGAAACTTCACAGGTTACCCCTACCTCTAGTTCTAAAAAATAAAGGATAGAGGAATAAAATTCTCCTGCAGTTGTTGCATCAATAAAAGAATCCCTTAGGAAACCAAGCAATGCTAAAACTCATAAATCCACTAAGGAAGTACCTAAAATAACAAGTCATCAGCTTATGAGGAAGCCTAGAGGGGTAGACCAATCAAGGGAGCTGGTGAGATATTTTAATGTCATATTTTAATCCATTTCATATACCTCCATACTCACTTCCATGTTTTATTTCCATTCCATTTCATCCCATTTTACCATTTTATGTTGCATGTGATTTAATATATATAAGTCATATTTAATATGGTTTTGGGATTAAAATATGGAAATTATTTATTGATTGTTTTGACTAATCAATATTATTTTATGTCATGGCATACATAGCTTGCAACATGCTGATTTGTGGGTGTAGATCTTCCTATCACCCATTCTAAAAGAACTTCCTATCCACTTTGGACAGGAACTGTTGTACATGACTGGTTGCCTAACAAATCATTTTATTATCATTTTATTAGATGTTCATGTTTATACTAGTTAGTGAGTTTTAGATCAATTACTTTAGATCCTTTAGAGTAGAATATAATATTTCTATAACTATTTATGTTACTGTTATTTCTTCCATAAATTGTTGTTGTTGTTATATTTATTAAAGATTGAAGTTTATGTTCCTACCATTTCTCTTGTCAGGAAGTGATAGTTCCTATCACCAAAATTACTTTGGTTTTTTTTGTAAGATTATTTTTGTGTGTTCTAGCTGCATTCATAATCACTTAGCTCACAACTAGCACCCCTTGATGGTATATTTTTTTGAACACCTTTCACAAGCTTACGCCTCGAGATTGACATGTATAGACTAATGCTGAATTCATTATAAATTATTCCAAGAAATAATCATCATTTACGGATTGGGGAACATAGCTCTGGGATAGTCAATTGACAACCATCTACTATATTCTATTTTGCTTCCTATTCTCTTGCATCTTTTTTTATTTTCTACCTCTATTGTCCCCTTTTGGAGAACCCACATCAACCTTCTATTGACGTCTTGTCTGAACTCCTCCTATGTTTTGAGAATTATTTTTCTTGGAAGATCTAGGCATAGAAACTCCCTGGCTATTCCCTTTCTTACCCGAATTTTTTTTTTTTTTTACCACTTACTACTAACCAAGAATCATCTTGTAGTTCTACAAAAGTAGTATGTTTATCTATTGTTTCCTCCTTCCATATTTTAGCTATTGATGGGGATAAAGGATCATCTTGGCCTTTGACTTGTAGAGTCTCAGAATGTGTTCGTCCATCCAATATGTTGCATTCTTGAGCATCAAAGATATTCAAATTTGAGCATGATGCAAATAACTCCTTAAAAGAATCTTCGACTCGTGAGATAGGATTTAAAAGGTTTACATCCACTCCCTGGAAACCCACACTTTTCTCCATGTTGCTTTCATAAAGAAAACCTTCATTTACTTCATCTCAGACCTCACTTTCTTTACAAATGTTATTATCTAGTAATTTATTATCTTCGCATTCCTTCCTATTTTTGTTTGAAGCTGTGATTTGATCTACCTTCTCCTCAAGGTTATTCATCACTAGAGCATTATCCCCTTTTTCTTTAGCACTTTCTTCTTCTACTTGATTTTCCAAGGACTTGGGATCCTCATTGTGATATCTTCTTGGATTTCTTCTTTTTCTTGATTTTCCAAGGACTTGGGTTCCTCATTGTTGATATCTTCTCAGTTTTTTCCCTCCATTCTTTCCTATTTCCTTGAGTCCTCCCTTGGTTTTTCTTTTTGTCTTTTATTAGTTTAAGAGGGAATTGCTTTGCCCAGTATCTAGTTATTTTACAAGTAGAAGAAGGGAATAGATTCAAACTCCACAGTTTGAATACATTTTCCCAGCTTAGACATGATAGTTATAACCTCTAACAAGTTTTCTGATTGGTGAATGTTCACACAAATTCTAGTGTGGACTAATCTTGTCCTCGCTACAGTCATGGGATCGATAGACACGAGTTCCTTGAATGCTCCTGCTAGACCAACAAAAATATCTTAATGCCAGTACTCCAACGAGAGACCTGGGAGTCTTACCCAGACAGGGGCTGAGATGAAAAAATTATCATTCAAATCCAGATTGGTTTCAACCATTTTTGTAAAGCCAAAGATGATTTACCAAACATCCAAGGTCCTCCACACAGGACACTGGGTAGATCTTCCCCATTGGAAAACTCAAATGAGAAAAAACCTTTAGGCATTGTTGCTTTATCAACTTGACCCTTAAGACTCCATTTCTTAGCAGCAAAGGCTCTAACCACATCTATGTTTAGTCTAGGCCCAACAAATTTTCCTAACACTAAAGTAAGAGTCATTATTGAAACGCTATGGTCAACAAGTGAGTCTGGTATAAAGATATCGAAGGCACCATTCTCAGGTTCCGAAATATTATTAATCTCTGGGAAAGAAGATTTACCTATTGGCTTGACTCCAAAAAGAGAAGACCAACTTCCTTTACTTGAAGCCCTTGGGTGAAACTTCCTAGCAAAGTTGACTAGGGCTTTCCCACCAACATGGAAAGTCAAAAAGCTCTCAGGCCCACCTCCTCATGAAATACCTTTATCTAAGTCTTTATCTTCATCTGACGCCTTCGTGGAGCCCTCACCATTATTACCTCCATCTGTCTTCTAAAAACCCTCAACCTCTCTTCCTGCAGAGATTCTTCAATGTATGTTAATAACATCAATAAAAAAAATATAATATACCAAAGAAACCAATATTTTATAATGCATAACCATAATAATATATTTATATACAACATTAAAAAAATATAGTACAATGTGAGACATTGATCTCTACAAATTACAAAACTGCCATATAAAATTGTTAGACGCATCCTAACCACACTAAGATCTAATTACTAATTGTATGTATAATTATTTACCTTGTAAGAATTAAGGTTAACTATATTGAACTCATAGTGTGGATATCCTTCATAGGTTGAATTAGCTTGCAAAATTTAAAAACAAGCCGTAGATCTTCATAACAGAGAATCTCTTATCTTTAGCAATGGAAGGTGAATGATAATACATAAGAAACTTATAGACCTTTAACAAACAATATCACTAAGAGTATATATAGTGTAGTGTGCATATATAAAAAATAACAAATTCAACCCTTTTTATCTTTGACGGAAATTACCTCTTTGATACTAGAACATAGAAAAATGAAGATCACACCATGATTCGTTATCCATAAAAAGGATATCCAAATTTTTACATCTCAAAATTATCAAAAGAAATCAAACTACTTATTGTAGAAGCATGACATTGAGTTCCTATTAGTATTTTCACTAACCACATATTGCACGACAAAATTATCACAACTCACTAACACATTACCAAAAACACCAAGTAATGTTTGAAGACTACATAGACCAATTTGAACTTTTTTCCTATCAATTTAAATAAATATTCTATCATATAGAGGTAAACATTGATTTAAGAAAGTCAAGAACATTAGAAGCCATATTAAACTCAATTCACAAGATTTAACCCTTTACTTATGTCTTCCCTTTATGAGAGAGGTGAGCTCAATATTCACCTTTGTTCAAAGTCAAATGTTTTCCCTAATGAATATTCACCCTAGAAAATAAGCACTATTGAAATAAACAAATGGTTATGTACACGTAGATAAGCATGGGGATTTGGGAAAATGGGTCAAAAGTGGCTATTTCTTTTTTTTTAATTAAATAATCTTTGATGAGTATTTCAAAGTGCCTACATTTAAAACTTTAAGATGTGAAAAGAACAAGATTGTC
Source organism: Chamaecyparis obtusa (assembly GCA_027943335.1). Classification (NCBI taxonomy): domain Eukaryota; kingdom Viridiplantae; phylum Streptophyta; class Pinopsida; order Cupressales; family Cupressaceae; genus Chamaecyparis; species Chamaecyparis obtusa. The sequence goes on from BSBK01008853.1 coordinate 55,167, forward strand.
ATTTTAAAAAAATGACTGAATATAAGGTCAAAAATAAGGAAGCATACAAAGTGGTCATACTTTTGTAAATATCATAGAATCAAATTGCTTCCCTTAACACATTTTTAACTTTTTAAAAATATTTCATAAAGTTGTATTTCAAAATGATCACACTCAAAATTTTAAGATGTGAAAATACAAGAGTACTCTATTTTTTTTAAATGATTGAATATAAGAGGGTAAAAAATAGGAGAGCATACAAAGTGGTCCATTTTTATTAAAAAAAATATGATACAGTAAGTTGCTTCCCCTAAAAAAAATTTAACTTTCAAAATATATTTTACAAAACTGTTTTTTACCTAATATCATCATGTGCTTTATACTAAATTGTTGTGCCAATTTTGATTAAAAAATAATAATAATTAAATTTCAAAGTAGACAAATCCTAAAAGCATAAAAAGTGGCATGTTATAAGCTCAAAAAGAGAAAAGCTCCTAGTTGTAAATTATGTGCATGGACATGTAAAGTCATGTTTTACTTTAACTAATCATTCTTAAACTCATAATTCAAAATTAGATTTTTACAAATAATTTTTCCATAAGAAACTCAAAGCTTAATCTTCAAATTTTGCTTTTAGATTTGAAACATTCTAAGAAAATAAAATTTACATGTTTTTTTATTTCATCTACTTCAATTTTATGTTTTCTAAAATATTTGGAAATCTTTCTTTCATTATAAAAACTTATATGTCTCACATATAAAAATCCATACAATATTCAATTATGAATTCAAAATCATTCTCCATTCAATTACTAAATTGAAATATTTTATAAATATAAATCTAATCTTTTTAAAAGTTAAAATTAAAAATCAAAGAAAATATAAACATTCAAATACACAAATACACTTGTAAGTTTTTCAAAAAAAAATCAACAAACTTTTGTAAGTATGTCTATGTAAAACCATCACTTGTTCTCAAGAGGAAAAAAATAACCATTTTAAAAAAAAAATCTCTTCTAAAGATTCTCAATTCTCAATTCCTAATTACTAACTCTAAATTAACAAAATAATATTTTGATTCACTTACTAAAACAATTCAGTTATAAAAATATATATAAACACGTTAATATCCTTCTCTTCAAAAAAATAATAGTATAATGAAATATTTTTCAGAATTCTATTACAATATTAAATTCCTCTAAAAGATAATTTCAATTAATTGAAGAATTAAGTTTAGCTTTTTATTCTAATTTAAAAATTGGTGTGAATAATAATTATAAATAATGTAATTCAAATTTAAATTTTATAAAACTTTATCATTTTTCCAATATAAATATTAATTATTTTTAGAAAAGCTAATTAATTATAACATTTTATAAAATTAATTATATTCAAATCTAATAATCAAATAAACAAACCTTAACAATCATAGAATCTATAATTAAATTAATTATCTAAATTATTTAATTTAAAAAATTATTTTTTCATAATTTTTTTTTCATTTTGAATACTACATCTAATACACCTATCTTAATAATTTCCATCAAACATCACATCTCAAAACACATATCTAATAGTATAAAACCAACTTATTTCTAATTTACAACATTTGATTAAATCACCAACATATAACTAATCATTTTATTATTCTACGAAGAAATAAATTCAACTTCATAAATGTTGGAGCAAACAATCGACCTTAAAAATGAAACACATTCTAAATTATAGCAATCTTCTGAGTTCAGCAATGGCCTGAGAAAATATGAAGTTAAATAGGTGATTCAATCTTTAAGGGAAATGAGACCTGTGGATGCATGTTCCCCATAAAATTTGTTTATGCAACTGATCACCGTCCATAAAAAAAATATTATTTCTCCAACATATGTCATGATTAGAAGGCAATCTTATATAAGAAAGAGCAAAGTCTTAGTTTGTACAGAGATATGCAGAACTATTCTATTGTAGAGTCACAGTCATATGGAAGTCCCTCTAAGTTTGTATGCATAAACAGAAGTTTAGAAGTCAGTATTCAACATTAGCAGCATTGTCACATTCTTTCTTGTGCTTATCTAATCAAAATTTTAGCAATTTGGCTATACATATATAATTCATTTCACTTTGAGTATAACAAGGCGCCTCAGTCATATAGACCAGAGGAGGTTATGTGAGTGAGTTCATTTGCATGCTCCTCAGTAGTGATATGTAGAACCTGTCTGAGGTCTGTAAGGAGCATTTCTCTTTTCCACGTATGGACTCCTTGAAGATATAATGCCATGAGTGATGATTTATAAGCAAGGTTCTCTATCTGTTTCAGGCTTACTTTTGTGTGTATCTTACAGATGTTATCTGGATACCCAACAATGGCTTCCCCATCAAACTCAAGACAAGCAATAGTCATTGGAAATTTGCTCTCATTTTTAGAATTGGAGCCTGGTGCTTCTTCAACTCCTCTTTTCATATTTAGAAGGGTATGCATTCCAGATTCAAGTTCCAAATCTTTCCCCTCTGTATCTATTTTCTCTTTGTCAGAAGAACCATTGCCAAAGGGAACCTTATTTCCATTCTTTCTTTCTGCTGATGTTTTAGTTAGCTTTTTCACTGGTTCCTGAAAGGAACTGCATTGAGCATCTGCCTTATCTTCTACTGAGAGTCCACAAACATTGGTTTCACCTTGCCTTTTATTTTTTCTAGTAGACCTTCTCCCTGGTTTCAAAGAAATGGTTTTGGCTCTGCTAGATCTTTTATCTGCTTTCGAAGACATGTTTTTGGCTCTAGTAGATCTTCTTTCTGGACTTGAAGAAATGCATTGCACATTTTCATGATATGATTGGAGAGGTATTGGATGCAATTGATTTAATCCCTGAGTCTGGTGCATAGATAATAAATATAATCATAGTTTGGGTTTTAGACAATCTTCAATGGTTATGAAGATAAACATAGAGCTATAAACGTTAGGCATGAAAAGCAATTCATCCAAACAAAATGATGGCAAGACTATAATTTTTAAATTTACTTCTGATGTAATGATGGTGTCATTGGCCTTAATCTATTTGCCAAGCACAATTCTTGAAAATCAATTATTCTAATTACTAATGCATCACATGTCAGCTCAGTATATTCAAATAAAATTAGGTTGGGTTACTGTGAGAAGAATCACAGAACTCAGTTCCTTATTTAAAAAAATAAAGGTTACTACTCTAGAAATTCATATCAGGATAAGACAGATAGCAACCCTGCCAATCAATTTTATGTAAAGATTCAAGCACAGAGGAGAAAACCCATGACAAGCATTTAACTACAACTGTAGGGATTTTTTCACTTCTGAGCCTCCAAGGCATTAACATAGGTGGCAGACATTATTTCCTTAAAAAAGGAAAGATAATGAATGTCAGAAAAGTCCATTCCATGAAGTTACAGAGTAGGAGGCTAGACTCAGAACCTACGCTTGTGTGAAATGATGTAGATCATAAAGGAATTCAAACTCAAAAAGAATGATTAGCCAGAGAATCTAATCCATGGCCATGTGGACAATTACTAAAAATTGCAAGTTATGAGCCAAATATCAGACTGTAGCAAAAGTGTGTGAAAATCAACAACTGATAATATTGTATTTCCTTTTGCTGAGGTTTCTTGAGGGATTCTTGTCTAATCCAGAAAGTTTGATATTTTATCAGTTAGAGGCTATAATTAAGAGTCAAGACCTCTTTATTTCAAATATTGAATATGCAAGTCCATTTTAGCATGTTTTCCTTGTAATATATGTGCATGATTTTTCTCAAGGTCTCTTCTAGGTTGGTTTTCTTCATCATTTTTTTAAAAGATACTGTTCCCCCACCTCCCCCCAAAAGTTGGTTTGACTCAAGGTTTTCTCAAATCAGATGGATATGGCAGACAAGTGTATTGAACCTGAAGTCTTCAACAGCTATCACAGAGCTTGAGAGTGGCCCTTAAAAAGTAACCTTGAGCCAAGAGCAGGCATGAAGAGAATCACAACGTTAGCATAAAAGTTTTATATAAAAAATAAGCTAAACTGTCAAATCATTAAAGATGTGGTCTGATATGATGACATATTCAAACCTCTGCTGGACTGTTATCCTGACAGACCTTGTCCCTTCACTGTAGTGACTAAAATCAGGCTCAATTTTCTCAAATTGAAAAAGAGTAAAAAACAAACCATATGATTTAGGAAAAAACAGTCCACAAACCATCAACTTCCAGGGTTGGACTCAATGGACAAACCTAAGTTCTCAATTTTCTTTCATGCCACTGTTAAAATTGTAAGCTGTTTTTAAGTTCACACAACAAAATTTTTAGAAATACAACAGAGTGGAAAGATCTCAGCAATACGGAAAATCTATTCTGTAAAATCAGCAACGTAGATTACCCTTCAGCCAGACGAGGTTTACTTGTTTACAAAGATTCCAAACCAGTAGGAAGAACATCCAAACAAGCTCGAACATGAATGAGTCAAATGAAAACATTTTTGAAGCAAGCAATGGAGAGAGCCATTTGTATGCAATCAGCAATGTGCATACCTGTGAAGGCTGAAGCCATTTGCCATCGACCCAGTCCAGGTGAAGACGGAGATGTGATATATGGTACTCCGATTTCTGCTCAATCAGGGGGAAATAAACAACATAATTATAATCTGCTAAGACAGAGTCTATAACTCCTGCCCACCACCCATCTCGGTCATATGCATCAATTTTTTCATGAAGCTCAAAATGCTGTCTGTTAAAAACAGGGGGCTCAGGCCTTATCTGACGAGCCTCCACCGTTTCTCTCAGTTTTGATTTTTTATCATCAGTCATCAAATCCTTGAATTCAACAACAAAATTTGCTCCAGCCTTCCTCACTATGGTTGCTAAGAACCAGGCTCCACTAAAACCTTCTTCATCACAGGAAACTTCAACTCTGTCACCATTCTTTAGGCTACCCATTTCTCCCTTTCTCTCAAAAATTTGTAGAACTAACTACTGAGTTGCAAATGCAGGAGAGGTAGTCACTAAAATAGCATAAAGCAACCATGCAGAGGATGCCATCATCACATCTAGTGTTTCTCTCCCTAATAGTTGTTTTCATGATTTGGGTTTCCATTTTATGATTGTTTTTCAGTTGGGGTTTGTTAATTTCTAAATTATTAAAAAAGCCAGTGACATGATGGTGAGCTTTCCAATTTTTGCCCGACTCTTGAATGATTTCAAATTGTGATTGGTTCTCTTTTGTGGCTAATAGTGTGTGAATCAAGAGTGGAGTTCCCACTCTATGGTTGAGTACTAGAGAAGAGTGCTTCCTTATTAGGTATATAAGAAAGTTTTAAGGACTACAATAATAGTCTATTTTTAATTTTTATTATTAGTATTTGCGGATAGGTTAAGCAAGTACTATTGCATCTATTTTTGAGTTTTTAGTGTTAATTAGTGATTAAATAAAACTGTTTAGACGAATTAGAATTTTTTAGATTTTGTATTTTGTAATAAATTTATATTTTGTAAAGTTAGATGTAATATTTTTAACTTTATAATTTATAAAAATTATTTTTTCTATTTATTTGATTGACTAAATCATTTACCACGTATTGGAAACAATTTTTATTTCTATCTTTATAATTAGGATTTTCATTAATCTTTTTCTTTTTTATATTAATTGTATATTAAAAATTTTAAATTTTAAATTATACTATATGAGTTTATTTTAGTATATAACTCACTTTTTCTAATGTAAATAAAAATATTGTAAATATATGATATAATATAATATATATTTATTCTCATTTATATATTTTTAAAATATTTTAAAACTTATTGCATTAATAAATATTATTTTCCCTTACAAAATATTATAATTTAAATTAAACATAGTAAATAAATATTTTATTTTATAATTAATTGGAAATGTTAAATAAAAATAATATATATTTCTATTATATAATCTTCTAAGATAAATTATTATATATTATTATTATAATATAAATTAAAATTATAATATTATATTTATAATTATTATACATTCTAAATATATTATATTATAATTATAATTTATGTATAATATAATAATATAATATTATATATACAATAATATTAATCATATGTAATAAAATATATATATCAATAAAAAAAATTAGCACTATTGTTATATTTACAAATAAAATTAAAATTAAGATTGAAATTAATTATAATTTGTTTATATAATTATAATTATAAAAATTATTTATAAGGCAAGTACTTGGCCACTATGTGGCACTTGTTCTTATTAGTACTTGTCGGTAGGCTAATTACTATTGTATCCATTTTTTAATTTTTTATGTTAACTAGTAATTAAATGAACTATTTTACACCAATGAAAATAATTATTTTTTATATTTCATTATAAGTTTTTTCATTTGTAAAATATAGATGTAAATTATTTAACTTTATAATATCTAGAAATTAATTTTTGATCATTTCATTGGATGAATGCATTTGAAGTCTTATTACAAATTTACCACGTTTGTTATTTATTCTCCTTCCACTTATTTCATTTAATTTTCTTGTTTTTTATGTGAAGTTAATTTTCTTGGAATAATCTTTTTTTAGGAATATTAATGGATCAATAAATTAGTGAGAATCAAAGATTAAAATAAGTTGACTAAATTTTGTAATTTGTATATTTTTATAATTTATTTCAAAATATTGAATAAATTATTTATTTATTGAATTAGTATGCTACAATATTCATAATATGGAGTAAGTTTATAATTGGTTAGCTTTTTTAATTCATTTTGACATTATTAAAAGTTCATAATGTATCATATTGATCTATTAAAACTATTATAACTATTTGATACTATTGCTTATATTATATATACAATAATATTAATCATATGTAATAAAAAATATATATCAATAAAATAAAATTAGCACTATTGTTATATTTACAAATAAAATTAAGATTAAGGTTTAAATTAATTATAATTTGCAATCAATAATTATAATTAAAATAATTATTTATTACTACAATTATTATTATATAAAATATTATAATTTTTTAATTAATTAAAATATCTTATATATTATAATAAATTTATTAAAATTAAGATTAAATTTATATTAAAAATTAAATTTAAAATTAATTACTAAAGGCAAGTACTTGGTCACTACGTGGCAATTGTTGGTAGCTTGTACTATTGTAATTTATCTTATTTAGTATTTATCTTATTTTGTTAAAAATTTCATATTTTTATAGTTTAAATGTAATTTTTTTATTTATAAATTAAAAAAATAATTTATTATTATCTCCACTTATTAAGCAAGTACTATTGCATCCATTTTTGGATTTCTTCCATTAGTGATTAAAACTGATTGCATGAACCAATAAAAATTTAACATATTTTATATTTTATTATAAATTTTAAGTTTTTCATAGTACATATGCAATATTTTTAATTTTACAAATTTTAAAAATTATTTTGTGAACGTGTGATTGATCCATTTAGTTTGAGTCTTATTGCATGGAATATTGTGTGAAAAAATGGTGCACAGTAATAACGAAAATATTAGACAATAATAACAAATTCATGGTGAAAATGTGCAAAATAATTAAGGAATAGATAGGAGACATTAAATGTCAATTGTTAACAAATCCACACTTTTAAAACATTATCATGTTTGATTATTGGATTGTTTATTTTTTAAAAATTATTTTGTTAGGTTCTTATGAAATTTTTTATTTTTTATTTATTATATATCAATAAATTTACATTAAAATTTATATTTTATAAATTTATTTTAGTTTATACTATTTACTTTAACAAAATATTACAATTTAAATACAAATTTATGATATTATAATATATATTAATTTTTATTTCAATTAATATTTAATTTTATTATCTTAGTTTTATTTCTAAAAAATAATTTTAAAAATTATCAAAAAATTAATAGACCAAATTAAAATATTTAATTTTTTAACTATGTCAAATATAATATTTATATTAAAATATTTCAAATATATATTTATATTATTTTGAGTAGCTCAATTTCAAAATAAAAATTCTTGATTATTATCATTATTAAATAGAATTATACTTTATAAAATATAATAAATTTATTAAAATTTTAATTATATATTTCACATTATAATTACAAAATATTAATATTTAAATTAAACTATATTAAATTAATATTTAATATTATTATAATACTTTTATTTTTAAAAACTTATTAAATTTATTTTTTATTTAAATATATTTATTTATAATAGTTATAATGAAAATTGCTAGCCACTATGCGACACTTGTTTTTATAAAAATATTAAATTTTTATATTAAAAAACATTGAATGTTTATTTTAGTTTATTATTAATGTAATATATAAAATTTTAATTTATATATAATTAAATAATAAATATATGTATTAAATATTTAATATAAAATATACTATTAGAATATAATAATATTATGATATTTTTATTCTGAAAAATATCTCAAAATTATTAATATAATAATACTTTAGAAAATATTTAATAATTTACATTATATAAATTTTAAATATAATTTATATAATAATAGATAAATAGATTTAATTTTAATATACAATTAATAATACATTAATACACCAAGTGAAAAATATCTTTAAATTATTAATATAATAATACTTTAGAAAATATTTAATAATTTACATTATATAAATTTTAAATATAATTTATATAATAATAAATAAATAGATTTAATTTTAATATACAATTAATAATACATTACTATACCAAACTAGGTACATATATAATAACTTAAGTTTAAATTTCTTTCTTTTAATGTTTTACTAACAATTTTATAAAATAAAAGATTAAAAATATTTTAAATTAGAATATTATGATATTCATTTAAATAATAATCTCATTGAAGATTTGTTAATGAATAAAAAAATTTAATATTATTTTATAAATTTAATTAAAAAAAAGTGTTAAAAATAGTCATTTAGTCTATATAAGAATAAGAATGATGAACTCTCTATTCTTAAAAAATGTGTTACTATCAATTTAACATATCCTAAACAAAATTAAAACTAATTATAATTCTAATATTTATTCTATTTCTATTATTCTAATATTTTAAAAAAATTAATTAACATTGACATTAACAATTAACAAATAATTACATTATAATTTTAACATTTTATTCTATTTTTTATTTTTTTAATATTTTTAAAAATAATTATAATTTACATTAAAATTATAAATTAAAATTAATTAAAAATTAAAGCAAGTACTCCTACTACGTGGCACTTGTTAATATGTATATTTGATACTAGTATATGACATGAAGTTTTGTTTAGTAAGTTTAAGTATTTAATATAAGTAGATAAGTTTTAAACATGGTATTGATGGTTATTAATTTTATAAGATTGTTTAATAAATCTTATTTAGAAGAATATGATCATAAATTATGGTGAATATTGAGTTATATTATACATTATATAAAAATTATAAGGTAAAGAATATTATTAATCTTATTGAAAGTGTACCTTCATATGATGATTTTATGAATATAGTATTTTCACCTTTCTTCAATATGATTTGGATTTCAATGCACATCTCAAGAAAGTTTGTAGTTATGGATGCATGTATTTCAAGGTTCACAAGATTTATTTAAATGACCTTGTTGATGCATGGTGGGCTCAATTTAGGAGCATACCATAAATGATTATGATACTTGATTTATATAGTTACATTGTGGTGGGACCTCACTTGGTTTTCAAGGATTCTTGCATTATTAAAGTGTGATAAAAATATTTGACTGCTACTTTATAAGGACATATATAGTTTATTGATTTTCCATTCTAAGATGGAATCGAGATTTCCTAGCAACCTTGTGCTTAAGTATGCTTAATTAAAGTAGTAAGGGACCCTTGTCTCTATAACATTGAGCCTAAGCATATTCATTAGAGCATGATGTATTGGCCTAGTGACAAGTATGGTTTGCAAAAACAAAAGTAATTTCTTGTTAAGTATAAGGCCCCAACTTGTAGTTGAATAATGTAACCTTAATAACTAAGGCATGTCCCTTAAGTCAATGTTTAGATAGAGTAAAACTTATTAATAGAGTGACTAAGTGATGTCATAATGGAGGATATCTTTAGTCACCTTAGTAAACCCTATGAAATCTCTCTCTCCCTCTCTCTCTCTCTCTCTCTCTCTCTCTCTCTCTCTCTCTCTCTCTCTCTCTCTCTCTCTCTCTCTCTCTCTCTCTATGTGTGTGTGTGTGTGTGCGCATGCGCATTTAAGTAGCTATAGTATCATAAATTGTAACCTTGTATAAATTACACCACATTTTATACCCTTGTCTTAGTGTGTAGTGTCCTAGTTATTATCTAAGCCTATTTCTGGTTGAAAGACTAAAAGTCTAATGTCATATCTTTTCATGTTGATCCAAACATTTATCCTAAACCAAGTACACATTATTTCTTGCTTAATTGCCTTATTTTGGCATGTCAATGGCACATGGGACAACCTTGATCGACCAATTTGGGCCTATTTTCAAATATGTCGATGTCAGGATCCCACCAATTTTTCCTCAATCCCAGTGTCTCAATATGACAGTTGAGGTCAACTCAATTTATGAAATATAGTGAGAACCCTATATAAGAGAATTATTTCAATCTATTTTTACTACATCAATAATCGTCAATCAAGCATTCAAAGAAACATTTAATTCCATTGTATCCTTCAAGCATTCTTCAAATCTAATCATTGTCACAAGGTACAATAATCACCATGCAAGCATGTCTTTATGATTGATCTCCTTTATGTCTTGTCATGACATGTTATTGCATTCAAAGAGAATTTCATCAATAAGTTTGAGGTATAAGATTCAACATTCTACTTTAGAGCTTCTATTTCAATTACATTTTAATTCAATTTCAAGGTTTATTTCAAAATCAATGTTTTACGTAGGAAAACCCCCATCAACCCAATATTTTGTCTTATTTTCATGTGTTTGTAACAAGATTGGAAAACACACATATGAAGTTAGATAAAGTAGACATATATACCTATGGATTGAGCTTTTGTAGATCCAACATTATTGGATCAAGGGTGCCCCAAACATCATTGACCCATAACTCTTTTTAAAAACTTTTAAAGAAGATTCTGAGAAACATTCAAATCCTGAAAACACAACTTTCATCTACATCCAACAATCTTGGGTCACGGGCACTCCAAGAACCATTCACCTCCTGATTTTAGCTAGTCTTTTAGACATAGATTTCCTTCTATCTTTTGTTTCTAGATTTGTAATCAAGAGTGAAATAGGACATGTTCTTAGTTCGCATGCATAAGCTACTGAACACCTCATTTCCTTATCTAGCATGACATTTTGGTGAACCTGATGGATCTTACATTTTGATTACTTTGATTTTTCCTTTTCAAATCTCATTTGTATGTATTTAATTGATTCATATTTGTAATCATTTCTTAAATATATCAAATTTATAAAAAAATTATCACAGTGCATTTTATGAATGGAGTTTTTATCTTCTTCTTCTAGTTCAATTTTACATTTTATCTAAGATTTTCAAGATGTTCCTTTTTATGCATGCAATGATAAGTTAGCTCTTCCTTTCATCTATAGCTATTATTTACCCTCTCCCAAAATTAATCCCACCCATGAGGACATTTTGGTGTAAGAAGAGAATATTAACACTTCTTTAAAAAGTATCCCTCCTAGGAATAAATTTGTATTGAAATATGTTGATCCTTCTCCTAAAATGTACCTCCCTTATGAAGATATTTTGGAACAAGAAGATGATATTATAAACACCATTCTTAATGTCACTTTACCTTTGTTACACGTAAATGACATCTCTTCTAGAGATGAAGCATTTACGGATATTACTAATCTCTCTCCTAAATTTTTTACTACTCATGAGGATATCTTGGAAGAAGAGGTCATTGTCATTAACACTTTCCTTGACACTGTCCCTTCTAGAGATAAAGCCTTGGAGAAAAAATAACCTAATAAAGTTTATTTTGTTCATGTTTTTGGGTCATCAGAATCCTAAAATTGTTGTCCACCTTTATCAAGGTATCGCTCAACCTCAAAAGAAACCAATGGTCGTGGTAAAACTTGCTAAACATCCTAATTATCATGCAACAACACACACATATAACTCTTGAAATGACAAGAAAGGTTCAAATTCTCTCTCGATTCTCAACATTTTCTTTCCCCTTTGTCCTTCACATCAAGTTGTTAAGGAGTATGATCTTGTTGAACTTCTTGCTACTCCTACTAAGATATCCATTTGGGATTTAATTTAAACTTTCACTCACATACCATGTTATTCTTTAAGAGGATTTACAAAAAAAAAAATCCTGATGGTGGATCATTGAGTATGATCTGAAATGTTGATGCTAAAAACTCACACACAATATTACCCAAAAGCGTAGCAGTAATATTTGTCCTTCTCGTGTGAGACCTAATGATGTGGAAGTCTCATTGGAATGTATGCATGTAACCAAAGCTGATATTGTATTTTCTCAAGATGAGTTACCATCCATAGATATTCAAAACCAATATGAACCTCTTATGGTTATAATGCTTATAAATGCCAATGCAATAAAATGGACTTTAGTTGACAATAGATTAGGCCTAAATGTGTATGGCATAGACTTGTTGCATAAAATCAAGGTAGATCCCAAGCTTATTCAATTTGATTCCCTCTCAATCCATGGCTTTGATAATTTTGCTAGAAAATCCTTAGGTATAATTACCTTACCTATCAAAGTTGTCATTTCCTTCTTAACTACACCTATACATGTCATGCATGACACTATTACATATAACATTATTTTAGGAAGACCTTAGATTCATAATATGCTAGCAATCCCTTATGGGTATGTGCAGGATCATGGTATACCAAACTATGGCCTTAAGTGGCAATGATAAATTAAAAAATTAGGGTTAGTCAACTTGACGTAAAAATTTGAACATCTTATGAGCCTTATGTAAAAAAATTGTAAGAATAGAATCTGTAGGAAATTGAATGTAGTTTCTGAACTACTAGCCCTTGTTTGAATTTTTTTTCATCTAATTGTTCAAAATTTTAAGGAAAAGATAAAAAGTATGTGTATGTCTGACCACCTTAATCACAATCAAATGATGATATATTTTCCCAAGATTCTAGATATAAGTAGTAGACTCAGTCATAGATGTGACAAATTTTTTTGTAACTTTTTGCTAAATAAATAATTAATTATGAATTTTATGCTACAACTTTTTCAGAATAAAAAAACTCTCATGTCTGACCACCTTAACTAATTCTAAAATTTACAAAATTGAGAACTTCTTTTTTTCTTATAGTAGTCGAAGCATAGAATGTGATGCATGTTTCAGATTTCAAAAAGGTTAAATAGTTTGAAAGTTATAGTTGTTTTTCAATCAATATGTCAATTACGACTTTAAAGATAACTCAATTGAAAAATAAGTAATAATTACTTACTGAACTCAAATTTTGATAGCAATTATATTGATGGAAAGTTGATAATGTCTTTAAGAAACCTTTTTCGTTTCATCAATTTCAAGTGAAAAATAGTCGTTAGCTACATGGTCGAAGTCTTGATATCAAAAACAATCTCCTAAACATGCCTAAAGGGTTGACCATCCACGGTTGGTATTGCCGAAGAAAATACCAAGCCTAATCAGATATCCAATAAAATTAGATATCCAAAATTTTTGGATATCCGATAATATCGAATATCTGAAACTTCCCGCCTAATTCAAAATTTCAATTATACTAGTTTTCTCAATTTGAAGTTTCATATTAAATTGTATTTTTTTATGTTAATATTAATTGAGTTAAGTATTTTTTTCAATTTTAAAATATGTATTACAAATTATTATTTTTAATATTAATAACATAGTATTAATATTATAATTTTAATTTTTATATTAGTATGTATAATATTATTATTTATTTTTGTATTGTATAATAGTATAATATTAACTTATTAAATATTTATATTATATGTTCAATATTATACCTGAGAGAGAGAGAGAGAGAGGAGGGGGAAGGAGAGAGAGTAGGAGAGAGAGAGAGAGAAGGGGAAGGAGAGAGAGAGATTTTGGCAAAATTTTGGCCTGAGATATTGGATAGCTGATTCTATTTACTAGTGAAAATTAAAAATAATATTCTCTAGGTCCCTCCAGAGAGGCACGTTTTTCTGTAGAATTATAGGAGTCAAGATGCGGTGAATCACGTTTTGTCTCTAGAGAAGACAAAAATCTACTTTTTGGTTGGATTTTCTCTATTACCAAAGGTTTTTGCATCACCTTTTTGGTCTAATTATGGGGAGTAGTAGTCGTCGAAAGCATAAACAGAAGAGGAGACTCACAAATGAAGATATTGAAGTGTATAGAGAAATGGATGGGGTTGCCCATCAGAACAAGAGACAAGGTATGTTAAATATTAATGAAGATGTCGAAATAGACCCACCTTTGAATGTGGTTTCAAGTGAATAACATGAATTTTAAATTATTTATGACAATAATATTGAAAATGAGAATGTAGGGATTGAAGATGAAAATGTAGGTTTTGAAAATAAACATGTAGATGTGGACAATGGAAGTCTGGACATTGTTAATGACAATCCACTGATTGAATATGAAGGAATTGACAATGATAATGGTACACAAGAACCAAATCAATGTAACACATCTCTCAATTATATGAGAAATGAAGTCCCTTTGGAGGAAGAAAGACAAACTTCAAAATTAAGACCTTCAAGAACAACTAAATGGTTACTTGAAATTGATGAGAACATAATGAGCAATTTCGATGGCAAGAGATCAGAAAGAACCATTTAGTTGTGGGTTTCAAAACTTTTTGATCAATTTTTTAGACATAAGACGTTGGTTGAGCAATGTCAAATGTTTGTGCAATTGTTAAAGATGCAGAAGATAAGACATATACTAGTCAAATTGAAGATTAGTGTGAACAAGAAAAAGGAGAGGAATGCTATTATTGTGAGAAATCTTTTTAGTGCTCTCAATTCCATTGGGAAGACTACAAAGGAAAAAGATAAGAGATCCACTAAGAGGGTTATTACAACCTCCTTAGTAAGTCATCATTTGAGAAAGGCTCATTTGATGAGACAAACTTGTGTTGACTTGAATCTAAATCATAAAAATTTGGATAGAGCACTTGCAAGAAGAGAAATACTAGATGATCCTCTTCAAAATAATACATGGGCTTATGGTGGGAGACTTTCACATTGTGATAAGAAGCTTACCGATGCTGTGAAGGATCAAATTCAACTATTTTGGCAATCTAACTCAAGAGTGTCACCAAATGTGAAGGATGTCTTGAAGTTGAGAATTGGCATTCGAGACCACACTCTGCATCCCAAACATTATTTGGAGGTGAGTCAAACAATTTTGTTTAAAAAAATTTGTGAGACACATCCAACATTTCAAATATCACAAAGAGCTTTTGAAGCCTTGAAGCCTTTTTTTTGTGTGCCTCTTAAGATTTGAAATACTTGTTGTTGCAAATATCATGTGGAGTTTTCAATGCACCATGAATTGTTATGATCCATTCATTCTACTTTGCATACTAGTGAAATGTTGGAGGAGTGTAGTGCAAGTGCTCTTCCAAAATTATCAAGAGACTTGCTAGATCATTTTTTATGTCCTAGAGATGATGGATGTTTCTTTTATAGAAAAGATTGCTTAGATGACAAGTGCTCAGAGTGTGGTGGGCTAGTGAAGTTTGTTGAATGTTTTCATGAGGGTTGTGAACACAATTTTGGAAAGACAATTGTCCACAAAAAGGTATATGAAACCATTAAATATACATTAAAAAGTGGAGGTGAAGGCTCTAGATGTGATTTGGTTACAAAAGAATGCAATGTAGCTGATTTTATTTCAGATTTCAGGAAGAATATTTTTTACAAGTATGCAAGGCATAGTCACAGGTCTCAGTGGTTGGATCAACAGTTCAGGATGTGTAAGGACACTTTCCTGATTGGTACTATTATATTGGTTTCCTTACTATGAATATTGTATCCTTATATAATTTTTATCATCTTAATTTTTTATCCTTACATTTGTATTGTCTTAATTCCATGTACATTTGTATCATCAAATGATGTAATAGTTGGAGTCATTGAGTCAAAATTGGTCAAATGTGTCCAAAGTAAAATGATGATTCCCTAGGGTGAAGGGATAGTGTTAAAGGATTTCATCCTAGAACTGAATGGACTATTCCATTAGTTCTAGTTGGGTGGGTGAATGCTAGGGACAACCCCATTTCGACCACCGAGTCACTAGAACGTTTCAGACCATGCCGGACCAAAGTGTCCCCAAGTTGCACTAAGCACGATTGGGCAACAAACTTTCAAGGCTTGTATCTCAAACCTTGTGAGAGGTATCGATGATCTGTGAGATTCTAAAAGACCACATTTCTGAGGCCTACAATAACCTCTATCCATTTTGGGAGATTCAAATTTGTTTGAATTTGGCACTCCAGTCTAGCTTGATGCCAAAACTTGTTGTGAGGGTCAATTGAAAGTTGCACCACTAGGTTTCTTCCAAATCGTTCATCCCAGCACTGAATGGAATGTGTCATTAGCTTTGGTTGGGTAGGTAAACTCTAGGGACAACCCTATTTCAACCACTGATTCACTAGAACATTTTGGACCATGCCAGACCAAAGTGTCCCCAAGGTGCACTAAGCACGATTGGGTAGAGAACTTTCGAGGCTCATATCTTGAACCTCGTGAGAGATATTAGTGATCCATGAGATGCTACAAGACTGTGTTTCTGAGGCCTACAATAAATTTTCTCCGTTCTGGGAGATTCAAATTTGTTTGAATTTGGCACGCCAGTCTCGCTTGATGCCAAAACTTATTGTGAGGGTCAGTTGAAAGCTGCACAACTAGGTTTCTTCCAAATCATTCATCCCAGAACCAAATGGATTGTTCCATTAGCTCTAGTTGGGTGGTTGAATGCTAGGGACAACCCCATTTCAACCATTGAGTCACTAGAATGTTCTGGACCATGTCGGACCAAAGTGTCCCCAAGGTGCACTAAGGATGATTAGGTAGTGAACTTTCAAGGCTCATATCTTGAACCCCATGAGAGGTATCAATGATATGTGAGATGCTATAGGAATGCATTTCTTAGGCCTACAATAACCTCTCTCCATTCTGGGAGATTTGAATTTGTTTGAATTTGGCACGCCAGCCTCACTTGATGTCAAAACTTATTGTGAGGGTTAGTTGAAAGTTGCACCACTAGGTTTCTTCCAAATCGTTCATCTCGGCACCAAATGGACTGTTCCATTAGCTTCAATTAGGTGAGTAAACACTATGGACAACCCCATTTTTACCACTGAGTCACTAGAACGTTTTGGACCATGCCAGACCAAAGTGTCCCCAAGGTGCACTAAGCACGATTGGGCAAAGAACTTTTGAGGCTCATATCTCAAACCTCGTAAGAGGTATTGGTGATCCATGAGATGCTATATGACCATGTTTCTAAGGCCTACAATAACCTCTCTCCATTCTAGGAGATTCAAATTTGTTTTAATTTAGCACACCAGTCTCGCTTGATGCCAAAACTTGTTGTGAGGGTCAGTTGAAAGTTGCACCACTGGGTTTCTTCCAAACCGTTCGTCCTGGCACTGAATGGACTATGTCATTAGCTCCATTTTGATGTCTAAATGCTAGGGACAACCCTTTTTTGACCACTGAGTCACTAGAACATGATGTACCATGTCAGACCAAAGTGTCTCCAAGGTGCACTAAGCACGATTGTGAAGCAAAATTTTGAGGCTCGTATATGAACCTCGTGAGAGGTATTGGCAATCTGTGAGATGCTATAGGACTAAATTTTTTAGGCCTACAATAACCTCTCTCCATTTTGGGAGATTCAAATTTGTTTGAATTTGGCACTCCAGTCTTGCTTGATGCCAAAACTTGTTGTGAGGGTCAATTGAAAGTTGCACCACTGGGTTTCTTCCAAACCGTTCATCCCGACACCAAATGGACTGTGCCATTAGCTTTAGTTGGGTGGGTAAATGCTAGGGACAACCCTATTTTGACCACTGAGTCACTAGAACGTTCCGCACCATGTCGGACCAAAGTGTCCCCAAGGTGCACTAAGCATGATTGGGCAGTGAACTTTTGAGGCTCGTATCTCAGACCCCGTGAGAGCTATCTGCAATCTATGAGATGCTATAGGACCACATTTTTTAGGCCTACAATAACCTCTCTCTATTTTGGGAGATTCAAATTTGTTTGAATTTGGCACTCTAGTCTCGCTTGATGCCAAAACTTGCTATGAGGGTTAGTTGAAAGTTGCACCACTGGGTTTCTTCCAAACCATTCATCCTAGCACTGAATGGACTATGCCATTAGCTCCAATTGGGTGATTAAATGCTAGGGACAACCCTATTTATTCCACTGAGTCACTAGAATGTTCTGGACCATGCCGGACCAAAGTGTCCCCAAGGTGCACTAAGCATGATTGGGCAGCAAAATTTTGAGGCTTGTATCTCAGACCCTGTGAGAGGTATTGGCAATCCATGAGCTTCTATAGGACCACATTTTTTATGCCTACAATAACCTCTCTCCATTCTAGGAGATTCAAATCTATTTGAATTTGGCACGCGAGTCAAACTTGATGCCAAAACTTGTTGTGAGGGTCAATTGAAAGTTGCACCACTGGGTTTCTTCCAAACCGTTCATCCCGACACCAAATGGACTATTCCATTAGCTTCGATTGGGTGGGTAAACACTAGGGACAACCCCATTTCAACCACTGAGTCACTAGAATGTTTCGGACCATGCCGAACCAAAGTGTCTCCAAGGTGCACTAAGCACGATTGGGCAGAAAACTTTCAAAGCTCATATCTCAGACCCCATGAGAGGTATTGACAATCTATGAGATTTTATAGGACCATGTTTCTAAGGCCTACAATAACCTCTATCTATTCTGGGAGATTTGAATTTTTTTTAATTTGGCACTCCAGTCTCGCTTGATACCAAAACTTGCTGTGAGGGTCAATTGAAAGTTGCACCACTAGGTTTCTTCCAAACCGTTCATCTCGGCACCAAGTGGACTATTCCATTAGCTTTTTTTGGGTGGGTAAATGCTAGGGAAAACCCCATTTTGACCACTGAGTCACTAGAACATTCTGGACCATGACGGACCAAAATGTCCCCAAGGTGCACTAAGCACAATTGGGAAGAGAACTTTCAAGGCTCATATCTCAAACACCGTGAGAGGTATCAGAAATCCATGAGATGCTACAGGACCACATTTATGAGGCCTACAATAACCTCTCTCTATTTTGGGAGATTTGAATGTTTTTGAATTTGGCATGCCAGCCTTGCTTGATGCCAAAACTTGCAGTGAGGGTCAGGTGAAAGTTGCACCACTGGATTTCTTCCAAACCATTCATCTCGGCACCAAATGGACTACAAAATTAGCTCTAGTTGTGCAATTAAACACTAGGGAACAATAATGGTTGAAGTTTGTAATCGAATCAATCAATAAAAATAAAGTTCTCTACATTTTTATAGTTCTCTATCCCGTGGAATAGTCCAAGCAAGAGTGAATTGATTAGAATAAATCTAATGTTATCTTGGCTTGGTTGTGATATAGGAATGATGTCTTGTGTTTTTTTACAATTTTATGTAACTATTTCATTGTTTTGAATATCATCAAGATATTAGAATTAACTGATGTCGAGGACATGACTAGCATTGTAGGGACAGTCAGCATCTAAGTTTGTAGTCAGCCTTATGTAGTGACCCTCCCACCCCTGTGGTGACTGTAACTTGGTGGGAGAGGTCTAAACATGTATATTTCCTTGTATATTAGTTGTTGAATGTAGGGAAAGTGGAAGAAGGGGAGAAGAGGCAAAGACATGCCTGGTAAACATACAATGAAAGGGTGCATTTGAAAGCACCAGTATTGGTTGTGGAATACCCGATGAAGGGAGAGGGCATATGATGATTGAATATTTCTATAGGGATGTATTGGAAGGGTTTAGGACCTTTATAGGGCTTGAGAGTTGCGGGTAAGGGTAGTTTCCCTAAAACCCTAGGCTATTGACCCTAGAAACAAGGATTTATTTATTTGGGAGCTTGATGAATGGTGGGACTTTAAGAGTTTGAAGATCTTGTGTTTTGGAAGGTCTAGGAAGACTGTTTCAGGTCTTTGAGTCCTAGAGATAAGCGGGGATAGGAGTTTCTTCTTTGAGCAAGAGATAATTAGGCCTAGATGGAGACCTAGAGGGTGGAGAAAGTCTTCGCTAGTCAAATGATGAAGGACTAAGATTGAGATGACTTTAGTAACTCTGAAAAGGGTATTAGAAAATGTAAATACCTTGTCAGGTTGTTTGGAGATTTCAAGAGTAATTTTCTGATTTTAGTGTTTGTAGGGCTACTAGACAAGCCTAAAAAGGCTATATAAGATAAATGGTTGAAGTTGAGGTGATTGGAGTGAATGGAAAGTTGGAACATGGTAAATAGACCATGATAAGATGATCTATGGTGTTGGGATCAAGGTGAGAGGTCTATTTGGAGTTTTGGTATGGTGTAGGCACTAGGTGCACTAGGTAGCACTCTATTTGACCCTTGAGTTGAGACTAACTCCTTGAGTAGATTCCAAGATGCTTGTAGAATCCTCAAGTTGAGTTGAGTTCGATGAGGGGATAGTAGAGGGCTCTACATCAAATTTTCTTTGTTGAGAGCATCAAATACACATGAATACAATGTAGCACATAAATTTTGAATTCACTTAAATGATGAATTACACGTGTGAACACACGTAGCACATAAAGTGTACACATAAATTTGATTAAGTCATGAAGCATACATGTAGCACATATTTTATAAAGCATACCACATGAATTCACTTAAGTCATGCACGTAGCCCATACACATGAATTTAGGTTATGAAGAATGTACTTGAACATACATGAATGTACTTAAGGCATAAATCATACACATGAGTACATACACACGAGCATATTTACATACTAACAATGAATAAATGAACACACAATTAATAAATTGGATCGAATATCAAGTTTCATATATATCAAAATGAACAATAATTTTGTACATATTTACATGTCGACATATCTAGATACAATGTGGCATACACCATCTCAAAATGTGTCATATGATATCTCAAAATAAGAAGTTCAACTACAAAATTTTCTAGGACATCCTATTCTACTAGTGGATCATCAAAATGTAGCCTATTTGAAGTACTCTTTGGCTCTGATGGATCTTGCATTCAAACACAAAAGTGAAACCCCAAGTTAGATTAAAATTGAGAATCATAGTCAACAATAATAAATAAAATTTAAACTAAAATTGAACTCTCACATACCTCACCTCTATGTCTCCTCCCGTGGACAGGAGACCTAATATATATCCTTGGTAGTGCAAGAACAATGCCACTAATGTCAACTCCGACCTATATATGTTTGCAAACATGAGATTGATCTATGAGTTATACTATTTAATGTTAAATACTTGGTAGAAAATATATGTTTACAAAATAATTGAATTAACATTAAAACTTACCTATGTTGAACTTTCTTTAGGAAATGTTGGTTGATTCATCAACGATACAAACCCTTGGCGTTCTACCTCTCTCAAACTAGGAGTGACCTACAAAACTCAAACTGATACTTCATACTATCATAACTTGATCATATTATATATACTTGATAGTAAAATACACACAAATAACTTTAGAAATATATGTACCGTGGGGCTATCACTGCGAATGGATATGCTAGTGACTCTATCATGACGATAGGGTCTCACGACATCATTAGATGCCACTCTCTATCAAAGAAACCATGTAAATTAAAAATGAGTACACACAACTGACAAGTATACATGTATGCATAAACAAACTAAATTAATTAATTACCTTTCCCTTGTCAATGCCTGACACCTACACCCCCTCACATTGCCCCCCGGTGGCAACTGGTGACACTTGCATCAATATGTAATAAGATGATCATAAAAATTAGAAAGCAATGTACATATACTATTATAATAATTTAAGGAAACCAAAGAGTACACTAAAACATATGTCCATGGAACTGTCAAGGCCAAATGATATTGCCGAAAGCGTGGACCCCTCCACCTGTGTCATCTCCTCCTTTGTCATCAACTGAACATAAATGTAACACATAAAATAAATAAGTAGGAAATTATTATAAGAAAATTATACTAAAAATATGAAAGATAAAATTTAAATACAATGTAAAAAGTGAATTGTTTACCCTTACCATAACAGTAGGAGTCCATGGCTATGTATGCCCCTAATGCACATCTTCATGAGGTGCTTCAATGCATGTAGTGTGCTATGTAGAATCATCCACGTTGAAGATGTAATTATATGCATCACTATAATTTAGGGGACCTAAGCACAAATTCATTCACATAAGTGTGGGGCACACAAACATGTGAGCTTGTGGAGGATGTGGAAGGGCCAGAAGCATCAGAATGAGGAGGCAACAATGACGTGCTCTGCATAACTAGCAGATCACTCAAGGTGTGAATGGCTCGAATAGTCTGTGAGTCGGCCTCAGCAATAATGTCAGGATGTTGCACTGTGGGAGGTGGTGAAATCTTGGGAGGGGGGACATATGTTTGATATTTCCCTCATTGTGCCCATGGCCTATCCTAGGGAGTGCCTAAACCTACACCCTAGTTTGGTCTCATACTCCAATAATTGGCCTTGTGACCGAGCACAAATTCAGCATACTATTTTTTAATAAAATAAAATGGGACATCCAAATTGCTGTGAGGTGGTCTATCAAAAACCATCCACCAGCAGTCTCAAAATTTGTCACGTATTGTACTATTTGTGCACTAACAACTAGGTTTTTTTAGGGTCCACTTTTAGACCAGTTTTAGGATCTACAAAAATATTGCATATGTCATGTTTTGTTATGTTTAGGTTCATGACTTGATCATAGTCAAGCCCATCGTCAAACTGGGTGTGCATGGAATCACGCCAAAGAAGTGCAACACAATGTTGCTCTATAAGTTTCTCCATGTTTTCAATAATTGAGTTCAATGTCGTAAACATGGGGCACAATGTAGGGATATTGGCATAGGTGGTTTGAAATCCTCTAAGTTCATTTAGATTATCTCCTATTAGATCCTCTAAATGGTGAGGGTTTGTGACTAGTATGTCTTCTAGAAGTGGAGGATTGTTGGGAGGTGGTTCTGGATTGTTTGTGGGATCATTAGGAGGGTTTTCTGATTACAATTAAAAAACAAATAGATAATTACAATGAATTTAAAAAAACAATACAAAAACTCATTTAAATGGGCTAATTTTTATATAAAAAACTATAAATTTCTATTAAAAAATAATAAAAACAATTAAAAAAATAAAAATTTGAAGATTGGACTTACCTTAGATTAAAGAAAAATTGGATAGGGGATTCCAAACTGAATATCTGAAAGCCCTAGTGGTGTTCACGTTTTCATAGTGAAAATGTTGAATGCGGATGGGGTATACAAATTTATAATTACTGGAAAATATCGGATATCTGATATTATCAGATATCCAATAATATTAGATATTTGATTAAGCCTTTGCTTTGGCTTTTGGCTTGGCCAGGTGTACTGACACCCAGGCCTACTAAAAAGTCAACAAATGCATTTGTGCGCTTTTGGATGAGTGAAAATGGGTTTTTTTCACATCACCACTTTTTGGCATACCATCATCCTGCACATACCCTTATACTCATTAGCATAAACTCAAGTTCATATATAACAATCACATGTATACCCTAGAAGGTGATAAGTACTTAAATAGTTATTTTCAAAATGAACTATAATTCAAATCTCCTTTATAGTCTACTATTCCTTAATCAATAAAATTTGATACACCATCTCCTACTCCCTAAGAAATTCTTTTAGACAAAAATTTGGACATTACACCATATTTCATGGGAGAATATGAAGTTCTTAAATTTAAACCTAAAATCAAATCCTTCAAGGGGCCTAGTATGTCACTTGTTCAACCAAATCCTATATCAATTCCAACTTCTTCTTCTTCTTCTAACATGTGTCTTGATGATGATTAAGGCTCTTTAGAATTTAATGCAATTAAGAATAAGAGTCAACCCTCCCTTCTTGACATTTCAACATTCACTGAGACTCATAATTTAGAATTGGAAAAGCATTGTGGAGTTAGTTTTAAAATTCTTTCTAAACATGGACATGGTTTAGGATGTGTGAAATTAAGATTGAATTAACATGAGAAATATAAATCGCACTTTTCTAAAGAGGGTTTAGGTTTCCAACCTCCTTTTCTGATGTCCTACATCTATGTCTTCTATTCCAACTTGAAATTACAATAAGATAGAGTTTTTTTCAACCTTATTCATGCTTAGTTGATTACCAAGTACAAATGAAGAATTAAATGTAGACAAGATCTTGAGATTTCCCTTTTTGTATGTATAATTAATTCCATGATCACTCTACTAATGAATGTCAATATTTTCATATTAAAATTCAAAAACTCATTGATTATGGGATCATTCAAGTAGCATGTGACAATGAGTGGAATATTTGTCATGATCATTCTAAATAACATCTAAGTTCCTATTGTGTTTCTCCTCACCATGTGACATAAAGGTATCTTATCTTTTAGGGGCTCAATATGTCATTCATGGTGGTACAATTTTGGGTACAATCATACTCAACAATTATCATAATATTAAAAATATGGGATGAGATAGACAAAAACTATAATAATTAAAAACAAGATAATAGTACTTCTTCATATTCAATAAAATATGTCACATTTATATAGGAGTTTAATCTCCTACATTATAGGAAACTCCCAAAACAACTTTGCCAAATATATTAACTTTTTTAACAACTCAACACATTCATACCTCTAATATATTAACCTACTTAACAACCTATAAAAAAATATTTATTTTATGCATATTACTACATGCATCCTATGATGCAATATTCCTAACACCCCACCATATTGCATCATTATCCAAATGGGGAGTAAACCAACAATACTTTATGACCATGTTTCATCATAAGGTAAGAGTAGTGACATACACATGTACTCATGGAAAGCAATGATATAACTAGCTTTACCATACTTATTTTACTTTCAGCCAAGGATAGGGACAAATACATCTACCAAATGGAACTAAGGATAGGGACTAATACACCTAGCCAAGGTATTAAATCATGTTTGGATAGGGACAAAAAAATCCATCTAAAATCAAGGTCATGAATAGGGACACACACATCTTCTCACAATAATTATGACTAGGGAAAAACACATCCAATCATAATTACCACCTCATGTGACTAGGGAAAAACACATCCAATCACTTAGATTATATTTCAAGTGGGGAAAAGAACATCCATTCACATATTGTAACCAAGAGTTTTGATTTAGGACAAGCACTTCCAATCACATACAAGCTTTTGATATGATTTCTAGAAAATATCTTCCTCCTCACTATTTTTGTGTGGACGGTCTTTGATAGCCACCTCAAAAAGGAATTCTTCATCATCATCTATAGTTAATACCTTAGCTTTATTTAACTTTCAATCAAGAAGATCCTTGGCACACTAAGTGTAATTAATAAAAATGTATCCCTTTTTCTTGCAATAGCAGTACAAAATTCTATCCTTTAAAAAATGATATCCCTTTGATGTAGAAGAACTAGATTTGGAGGAATGGTTAGCCCTATTTTTTTTATACATTGTTGTTTCCTCTATAGTTAAGTCAATTTTATTAGTTCCTTCATCAATCAAAGTAGATATTATTTCTTCTGGGGTAGCATCTACTTTATTTAATGTGAAAACAATATTTTTAATTAATGTAAAAGAAATTTTTAAAGGGGCCCCAAACCCTTCATAGACAAATTTTGAATGGATCTAGAACCCAAGATTTAAGAAATTGTCACTAGAAAATAATCATGAAGGAATCAAACAACCAAAGGCATAAGAGTCCACAAGACTTCCAAGTGGAAAGTCAAATGACTCCCACAAACAAAGACTTACATAAGATATTACAAGAAATCCCACAAAAAGGAAGATGGGGGTTTTATCAACAGGCTCCCACAACCTAAAACAAACGTTGCACAAAAGACCAACCTGCAACCAAGAACTAAAAAGATCAAAGAAGTCTATAAACCCAAACCCATATACAAAACCCGTTAAGATTTACCTTTATCTCTGCCCTTTTTGGATCGAACGATCATCAAAAGAGGGCATATATGCCTTGGATTTTTTCTTTCTCACTGAAATCCAACCCTCTTCCACCTTGGCAGACATATCCTACCAAGCCAATGAATCCAATGCTGGAGTTCCAACACCCTAAGAAGGAAGACCAGTAACACCCTCAGGAAAATCAAAAACATGGCTAGCAATAGCCTGAGAGATAGGGCCAATAGATAAAGCAACAAATCCAACACCAGACCTATCACTAGAAGAAAAATCTTGAGACACAATCAGTGTAGAAACAACAACACCAACCAACCCATAGGTGCAAAACATCAAGTCAGCCAATGAAGAAGTAGTTGGGCACAAAGAACTATTCACGACAACCTCCCTAAGAGAATCCACCCCAGCGTGAGCCACTAGAGTAGAGGCCTCAACATTCCTACCAGCAAAATATAGAACCATCAAAGGAGGAGGAGAAGAACACAAAGGATCATGTACAACGACCTAGTAGAAACTCTTTTTTTTCAATCATATAATGATGCACTAAGGCACTATTCCACCATGAAGCAGCAACCATCTTTTCTCAAATCCACACTGAGCTTCCACATGCCAATTTTTGAAGCATCTTGTCCACCTGAAGGAATCCCTTCAAAGTCCAAAGTTTAAACCCATCTTATTTTAGAAGATTTAATTAAAATTTCTATAGGAAACCCCTTAGAGAGGTCCATGTCTACCAGAATATGTGCATAAGTAGAATGAAGAATTTTAGATGAATCATCATCCACCATTAGAAAGTCTCCATGTGAATTCCCAACCTCCTCAAGAAGAGAGTCTACACATAAGTGAAGAATCGTATTGAATGTTTTAGAAGAAGGGTTGAAATCAACATACCAAGGCTTAACCACGATCATAAATCTTTCCTCCCAGCTAAAGAAATGGTCACACAACATTTTTTTCTATCTTCAACATCTTCAAATTTAGCAACAAAATAACCTTTATCCATAGGGAAAATGTTCACAGTACCAGTGAGAAGGGGCACCCAATGTTGAGTGATCCAAGCATGCAGTTTTGGGAGGCTTGGCCAAAACCCTCAGAACCTAAAGATCAAGGCATGGACAGAAAATAGAGAAGTTATGGTCTATGTGCTCCTTTGTCTCCTTATCTAGCACAACACATAAAGGATTAGAAATAGGGACAAACCCTCAATCAACAACCTTCTTCTTCATATTTGAAACCCTAGCATCAACAAAAACATCCACCACCACTACACAAGGATTCTTTCCACCTGAATCCTTAGAAAAAGAGGGAGCAATAGGAATTTATGAACCAATAGAAACAACATCCCCAACCAAAAAACTAGAGGAGGCCTGATATTATTCAATAGAGACCAAAGAAGATGACCCCTAATAGGAGAAGTTGGTGCAGACCCAAGCCTAGTAGGCCCAAAGGAAAGAGCAGGATGAGTAGAACGGGAAGAGGCCCCAATAATAGACTTGGAACTACTAAAAACTGAATAAGCGGGAAGGCCTATGGAATCTAGTGACAAACAAACATGAGGATCGACAGAAACCCTAGCTGAAAGCCCTGTATCATGACCAGTTGCCAAAAAAGGGGGATCAACAACATTCAAATTGAGAGAATACAACTATTCATAGGGAGTCCAAGAGAAACCCTAGTGGTACCAATGTGATGAGAGCCATCATGATTAGAGACATCGCAAACTAGGAAGCATGTTATTTAACAAAATAGTTTTTGAATTATCATTATCTATTTTAGCATTTATCTCACCTAGTTTATTCAATAGGGAGAAAAACTTACTAATATGTTGAACAATGTTATCACCTTCCATCATTTTTAGCCCAAACAATTTATACTTTAAATTCATCTTTGCACTCATTTCTTTTTCTCCAAGAAAAACATGCAAACTATCTCTCACTTCCTTTGAGGTCTTTGTTAAGCTGATATGGTGGAGGAATGCATATGATAGTGTAAGACCAGTCAAATCTATTGCTCTTCAATCCTTCATAGTGCACTTTTCACTTTCATCAACATCAATTGGCCTTGTTGTTGCTCCACTTACTATATCCCACATACCCTTTTCAATAAAAGTCAGCTGTAATTTGGTTTTCTATGTGTATAATTTTGAACCTTCAAAGTTTTCTATTAACATACTATTTTTCTCCATTAAAAAAAACATTTAACCCCCATAATCTATAGAAAACCAAAGATGTTAGAATCCACCAATAATGCACTATTAACATTTTTGCAAATTTGTATATATAGAGACACTTTGATGTACACTGCATTATTGAAATATTGAAGTCACAATTATTTGACGATAAAAAGTACTACAAGTTTAACTCTAGGCCAAAATAAAATTATGCACTCAAACTTAAGATAATGCCCACTTGTCCATACAAGGAGAGCACATAAATAAGTCTCAAACCAATAGATACAAAACCAACAAGAATAATTTCCATGTATCAGCAACAATGGTGCCTAAGGGATTCATTCCAATTTTAGTTATCCTTCGAACTTGGCCTAAAACTTTCAATATTCACTTTAGTTTCATCTTCATGAGTTTCACCGGTGCACAAATTTAGTCATTTGTTGGGCTACTATGCATATAACTGTTCTCTTCTTTGGTAGTAATTTTTATAGCCAAATCAATTGTGACTTCAACCACCTCCCTATGTTATGTTACGCAGTGAAAACTAAATTCACATCTTTTCTCCATAATGAAGACTATTTTATAAATTAAAAAAACTTCCTCGTGCTTGAAAAGAATGCAATGCTTGTAGATCCAAACATGAATTTTGTGATCTTGATGGATCTTCCAATAATAAAATGATACTTTGGTCAAACCATGCAAGAAGGTATGTGAACCTTCCAATAAATAATTAGGGCACCAAATGTTGTCAAAAGTGTATGCTTGCAAATTAAAGAAACGATGATTAAACATAAATTGGGCTTGATAAACTTCAAATCACTAGCCAAGAATAAACTCATCTAAAAATAATCTAAAGCTCCAAATGCACCTTTGAGCCAAAAATAAATAAAAATAAAAAAATTGATCTAGACTCCACCAAACAAATTACATTGCTTAATAATAATCAATGCCATTACAATTGGGTTTCCAAAAACTATAGATCTCTGCATAATTATTTTTGCAACCTTAAGTTTTTCCCTCATCTTCTTGCTCTACTACCATGTTAGAAATATGGGTTGAGATAGGCACAAGCTAGAATAATTAATACAGAGTATTTGTACTTCTTAATGTTTAATAAAACACATCACACTCTTACATTATAGGAAACTCCTATATCAACTTTTCCAAATAAATTAAGTTGTTTTAACAACTCAACACATCTATGCCTCTAATATATTAATGTACTTAAAAAACTATAACAAATCTATTTATTTTATGCATAATTATTGTATTCATCCTATGATGCTTGGGGGGCATGAATAGTGTTTTAATCTTCAAGCTTTCCCAAGGACCCACTTTCCCTTTGTTGAGTTGTGTCTTTTGTGCCATGATATCCTTTCTTGCATATAATTATTTTCTCTACATGAGGGTTTTCTCTTTTCCAATAGGCTTACATCTTTGTTGTTTTTTTTATAATAGATCTCTCACTTAGGGTAGAAAGTGTGTTGTCCTTCATGAAGAATCCATTTTCCTAGAAATAAGGAAGTTGTACATTCTTATTTTCTTCCCCTCTCTTGGTCAAAGATGTTATCCATATTAAATATCTCCTCTTAGAGGATTAATGTATTTGAGAAAATATATCTTCCTTCTCTCATCTCTCAAAAGGATCCCTTTACTCTTGGTGCAAAATATCATTTTACAACTATCACTTCCTTGCCTCAAAAGAGCTATAGCCCTCTTTTCTTGGATTGAATGTAAATTATTTCTTGAAGGATATCCCCTTTGTGATGAAGGTTTCTATCCTTGTTAGTTTCCTTAATATGTCACCCTAGTCATATCTTTCCATCTTAAGGGGGGAATATGTGTGACCTCTGTGTTGCTTATGTTGTTAGATTTTCTTATGAACAATGTTCTTTGTTTGTTTATCCTATTAAAATGTTGTAGGATCTCCTTACAAATATTGGTTTTTGCTTGGTCATCCTTATTTAAATTTCAAGATGATTTGACCAATAGAAAATAACTTACTAGACCATTTGACTCACCTTGCACCATTTTATAGATTTCCTTGCAAAAAATGTGGTTATCCTTTGCATGTTTCTCAAGATGGGTGGATTTAGCATAAAATAACTTGCTAGACTATTTTAAAATTTTGTATCTTGTATTTTCATGAATCACCTAGCATAACATAACTTGCTATCCCATGAAATCCATTCTTCCTTTCTCTTTCCATGTGGCTCCATTTTATAGCATAATACACCTTTCTTGTTGGTTGGATCATGGTGTCTTATCTCACCCCTTTATGTATGTTCTTTCTCTTTCAATGTGACTACTTATTCTCTTGCAATAACATTTCATGAATGATATTAACAGTTGATACATTTTGATCATCGAGCTCTCTTCAACAAGTTGACTTGGAGCCTTTGCTTCTATATATGTTATGCTTTTTTTGTGTCTCCTTGTACATGGTTGTACAAGTTAAGGTCCTAATCTTGGGGGCTTGATATTTCAAACTTAGTGATGTCTTATCTCTTTTCAATATTTCTCCTATTTTCTCATGTCTTTCTCTCCCCGTTTCTTCTAATTTATCATGAGTATGTGTGTAGACTCATGTACTCCTGCTAAAGTGGTGACTAAATTTAGTATTACAAATAATAACCTTGTAAATAAATTTCAAATATTGTGCCTACATGCCTTAGTGTGTAGTGTCCTATCTCATCCAAGACTATTTATAGCCAAACGACTAAAAAGATAATGTCATATCTTTGCATGGTGATCCAAAAAGATATCCTAAACCACGTAGAGATGATATCCCACTTGATTTCCCTATTTTGGTAGGTCAACATGTTGCCTTAGGCACCCTTGACCCACCAATTTGAGCCCATTTATAAATATGTCAATTTTGGGTTCTTTCCAATTATTTCTCAATTCGGGTGTCTCAATATGACCTTGGAGGTTGGATTGATTTACAAGATATCTTTAGAACCATATATAATACTATTCTTCATTTCATTTTAACATCATCAATTATCTACAATTGTCAGTTATAATCAATCAATGATCAAGCATTCAAGGAAGCATTTCATCCCACTGTATCTTTCAAGAAATCTTTAGATCTAGTATTGTGAAAAGTTACAACAATTTTCATTCAATAATGTCTTTATGATTGGTTTTTGTTATGTCTTTTCAAGCCATGTTATTGCATTAAAACATGTGATTAAATTAAGAAAGCATTTCATCAACAAGTTTGATGGATAAGATTCAACATTTTTCTTGAGAGCTTCTATTTCAATTAAATTTCTATCCAATTTCAAGGTTAATTCCAAATTGGGGTTTGACCAAGGAAAAAATCCATTAATCTAGTATTTTCCCTTCATTTCATGTGCAAGTGATAGGATCAAAAGACATATTTGGAATTAGATGAAGGATACAAAGACCTACAAACTAAGATTTTGTAGATTTGACATCCATGGTTCAAGGGCACCCCAAGACTTCACAACTTTTTGATGAAATTTTTGGGGAAGATTTTGAGTAGCATTTTAATCTTGAAAACATGAATTTTATCTGCATCTAATGTTCCTAGGGAAAGGGTAGTCCAACCACCATTGATTTATTGATTTCAGCCCAAATTTTAGACACATGTCCTTTTGATATTATTTTTACATATTTGTAACCATATTCTACATATTAGCTCTAAACAAAATTATGTATGTTAAAGCTCCTCAATTTCCCATCTTTGGCCCTTGATCTAACTTTTAAAACACATCTTTTGCATAGTCATTTTGAACTCAAACAAGTACTATTGGGTCCACATTTTTCCTAATCCCTTTCAATTAATCTAATGTCAAGTCAAGTGGATCCACTTTCCTTTAATCTAATCAAGAGGAAAATAAACACTATTCATAGTTTGCATGCATAAGCTAGTGAACACCTCATTTCCTTCTCCCACATTACAATAGTTAAGGATTTTAAAGTATATCTAATGAATAAGATTAATAAGTATTATGATTTACAATTGAATATTGTTACCTAATAAAAATAATTACAAATGTAATTGTGTTTTCTTAAAATATCTTAAGAAATTGAAAGCAAACTTTTGCATGGTATCAAAGCTAGAATAGTGATTATATGGTCAAGTTGATAATTAATGTAAAACAAGTTAGTTTTAATTCGTGAAACATCATTGCAATGATAATTCCAAAGTAACATAGGAAAATGATATGGCATTAAATTGTATTAAATATAAATTTAGAAGAAATAGTTTACTAATGTGTTTGTCTTCCCTAAGATGGATGACTATCTATAAGATGAATAGGTAGTTAATACCTGTATACACTTAGAAATGGCTTCATTAATTAAATATTTATTATTTAATTGATATTGACTTGATAAATTAATTAAATATTTATTATTTAATTAATAGTTATTTTCTCTATTTATTAAATAGACTATTCAATTTATTTAGTAAATTTACTATAGTCTA
Source organism: Chamaecyparis obtusa (assembly GCA_027943335.1). NCBI lineage: Eukaryota > Viridiplantae > Streptophyta > Pinopsida > Cupressales > Cupressaceae > Chamaecyparis > Chamaecyparis obtusa. Next base: position 88,004 of record BSBK01008853.1, read on the forward strand.
TTCCTCTATCCTAAGTCTTCTAATTAGTCTTTTTTAAGTGATTTAATTAAATACACAATCACCTAAATATGACTAAGTTCCCTAGTCCACCTCACCTACCTAGTCACCTGACACATCACTTTGGCTAAAATAAATAATTATTATTAATTATTTATTGATAATTATCCTCACCCACACATGTCCTATTCTTAAGGGCTATGTGGCCTCATAGGACTTGGTCTCATGACCACATGTCCTCTCTTAAACCAGGTCAAGAGACATGCCCTATTCCTAAGGAGCTTCTCAAGCCACCTCTAAGGGTCAAAGGTGACTCATGGGACACTTGTACAAAGAGTCCTCATGAGGAAAAGGTCTCTCCTTTCTCTCTTGGGTCTTTGAGAGACACTTGACATGTGTCTTTCCCTTCCACCTTGTTCTCCTCCATGTCAATGTGAGAGGAACATCATCCCTATTCTTCCTCTCACATTCCAACTACATCCCCCTTTCTCTCAACTCCTTCAACCAAGTCAATCCTAGCCCTAGGATCTTCCACCTTTCACTCTCAACCGTAGGATTGTGCCACCTAGGCATAGATCCTCCAAAAATATATAAAAGGAGCCTAATTTCCCCTTTGTGAGCTAATAGGTATTTTTGTAATCAAGCATTCAAGCAATAGGCAATCAAGCATTCAAGCATCCAAGCACTCATTATCAAGCATATTCATATCATTTTGTGAAGCATCCACACTATCATCATCTCATTTTCATAATTAGGAATTAGTTTTGCATTCAATCATTCAATCTCCACACTTTGGTATTATCTTGGGCAAGGAGCTTCAAATTGGAAATTTGAGAGCTCAACACATCCAAGAAATCAAAGCATAGGAGGACAATGGAGACAAGCTACATGGTAGGTGAAGGTAAAATCTTATTTTAGCTTCAATTTGGTGTATTCTTCATTGTTGTTTGCTAATTAGTTAGATTTGTTAATCTTAGAATAGTTAATTTATCATTTATAGTAGTTAGACATCTAATTTGCATATAATACCTTGTAAATAACTACATAGGATGAATGGAAGATCATATTAGGTGTACAAAAGAAACCCTAACTATCATGTTTGCATCATATATTACACCCCACTTGATCACTTGACCAAGTGGGGACCCCCCTTTTTATTTTTAGTTTATTGTCTTTCCTTGTATTTTTCTTGCCTTGTTTGTTTTTGGTCATTCAAGGTTTGGGAGATCAAGGGAACAAGATGATTAGTCCAAGCCCAAATTCTTAATCCCTAAAAGTTTCCTTTATTTTCCCCTATTCTTTTTTTTTCTAGAGGCTTGAGTTTCCAAGTGGATGGGGAAATACGACAACTCCAATTCGTTGGCCCCTACTTGTCTTTCACTATTTTTATTTTTTGGAGTCAAAATTTTGGAGGTATGGTAGTGTCATTGTGACATGACCACCCTTGACCCCTAAAATCCTGATCCCTCGAAGGGATACAACCATACCTCAATCCTAATAGGGAGACACCTTGATGGTTCACTGGTTTCATAACCTAACCCTAATGGCTATAAATGTCATCAATGCTCACTTGCACAAAAAGAATTTAGGGGTTTATAGCAATTAAAAATCTAATTTGAGCTTCGTGTAAGGAAAAGTTCACAAGAAGAGATTTAGTGTGACCTTATCAATGTGTGTGCCTCCCCACCTTTCAAATCTTTTATTTGATTAAATTATTCACCTGTTCTAGGTAGGGCTTTGATTGGGTTCCCTTGGTTGTGGCTATGTTCTTGTTTGTGTTAGGAATAGTCCCAAGAGATAACTAAGAGGGGGGGTGGGTGAATCAATTATCTACAAGATTCAATTCTTTGTCCAATTAAGTATATAAGAACATTAATCATAAACAAAATGAAAGAACACTTAACACAACACCATACTTTTGGTTACAGGGAAACCCAAATAGGTAAAAACCTTGATGGGAATTGACACCCACTAAGAACTACACTAGTGTATTATGATCTCTCTTAGAAGATCTTACAACCCTGTTAGGTGTTGATCTTTACAATATAATAAGTATAGTGACCTGGTCAAGGGTTAGACCCTATTAGGAGTCTTTTACAATTAACCCTGTTAGGTGTGAGGATGCACTATTCGAGAGCACACTACTCAAAAGGGGTGAAGGCTGAAACCTTCTATTTAACAAATACACACTATATCTAGATCTTGGTGAACTACGCGTAGACCTATTGTCTTGATCATTTCCAATGAATAGCATATACTCTCTACTGTGTCACATAGACCTTTTGTTGATGGCTCAACACTTCACACTCTCTGCTCTACTCTTCTCATTCAACTCAAAGTCATACGTAGCAATCACAAATGACTGTCTATAAATATCTTTCCTCTAAATGATATAATCAAGTTAGCTTGTTAGAACCACCTTGAAATCATATTAGAGAAACCATAAAACCTTCCAATAACATCTCTATCAGCTCTACTAAGCACGCAACATGAACTAGGACCTATCTAACTTAGTATGAGTGAACACGTTACTCCATACTGTCAGCTCCATCAATTTAACTAATACTTTCTTCTTATGCTGAATTGTGACATGTGCTCTTAACCAAACATTATTAACTCTCAAACAAACACTAATCCAAGCATGCATACCAAGATGATAGGCACAACTACTTTACCAATATAATCTTTGTCGGCTTCTCTAGATAAACTCAGGAAACTGTGACTGTCAACTGTGAACATCATAACTTGACTTCTACTATATATCAGACTCTGTGTCCATGAACATAACATCATACATATGTCTACAACATAATTATAAAGGCACAAGGCTCTACTGAAACCATACGACCAATCACATACAGAACTGTTCTTGGGACCTGTTAGGAACACTCCTTGATATACATAACTATATTATTGTCTTTACTCAGAATCAACCTCTACATCTATGATATCATGATGATAACATATCTATGCAACATATGCTAAAGGCTCTCTCCATCAGGGTTCCACACATGCTACTTACCATATGTTGTCATCAATGACAAACATACAGTCAGCAATCTGGCTTGTTGGAAAATCTCCAACAATCTCCCCCTTTGGCATTAATGGCAACATATGGAATGAAAAACACCACCAATCCAAATGATCAATTCTTTTATAACATTCTCCATTTCCTCAACAAAAACTCCCCCAAGGAAGTATCCTCCAACTGCTTCAATATTCTTCAATATTCTCCATTTCCTCAATGGTACTGCTTCCCATGACTATATTTTTACTCCCCCTTTCTACTTGTTTTTTATTACTACATATTCCTTCTTTTTATGTTTTTCATGACTATATATTAGTCCCCCTTTGACATCAGTAGCAAAGGGTGCCAAAAACATTAAGCACTAGTACTACTCATGAGGTAGAGTATTCAACCTTTCATCAGTCACTGAGGACTGATGCACTCCTATTGTCTCTAATCAGATTCAAGGAAGGGAATTAATCCCAGCTTCTCCCTGAGATACTCAAAAGTATCCTTAGGTAAAGGCTTTGTGAATATCTCTGCTAGCTGATCTTTTGTACTCACATAATCCACCATTACTTCTTTCTCTGCAACTTTCTCTCTTAGGAAGTGATATTTTGTCTCAATATGTTTTGTTTTTGCATGCATCACAGGGTTCTTTGACATATTGATAGTGCTAGTGTTATACAATGAATAACAGTAGGGTAGTCAATCTGAATGTCAAAATATTTTATCATCTGCTTGATCCACACAATTGTAGAACAATTCAATGCTGCTGCAACATATTATGCTTCTCCCACTGACTGTGAGATACAATTATGCTTTTTACTTGTCCAAATAACAAGTCTATCTCTAAGAATACAACTCCTCCAGATGTACTCTTTCTATCATCCACGCATCCTTCCGAATCTACATCTATATATACATGAAGCTTTACATTATCTGAATTAGGATACCATAAACCATAGTCTAAGGTTCCATTCAAGTATCTGAATATTCTTTTTACTGCCATGAGATGACTTTGCTTAGGTTTTGCTAAAAATCTTCCAACAATACCAACTACATTGGAAATGTCTGGTCCGGTTTGAGTAAGATATAATTTTACCAATCATATACTTATACAAGGTTATGTCTATTTCTTGTGAATCATCTTCTTTTGAAAGATTGCATCCTGTTAATATCATAGGGGTACTTACTAGCTTGCAATCATCCATCCTGAATGTCTTCAAGATCTCTTTTACATAGTTTGATTTATGAATATACCTTTGTCTGTCTAATGCACATTCAATCCCAAAAAGTACTTGATATGACCTGTTGGTCCATTTTCCTGTCAATGCAAAATCTTTTGAAAATGGCCCATTTCCTTGCAAGTTTTCTTGAAGTGTCCTGCCCTGTGTTCTTCATTGTGCCACCTTGCTCCAGTTCAAGTCACACGTGCTAAATCACAAACCTAGAGATTTATTCAAGTTCTAAGGTCTGCAGGAAACAAATTTCAAAATCTGCCTAAGTGTCAAAAACCCACAATGTTTTTGAAAATCCATGATGTTTTCAGTTTGTGAAAACCTTCGTTGTTTTTGACCTTATGCCTTCCCGCTTTTGTGCACTTGTCTTCTAGCATTGAAAACTCTATGTGTTTTTAGTCTTTCACTGTGTTAAAAACTTTGTGTGTTTTTGACCTTGGTCTTAACTGCGCAAGTGCGCTCATTGGTGGGTCCCAGTTCTTCCCATTACCCAGTGTGGTTAAAGTTCGAACAAGATCAGTGGTTGTCGTATGCTCACATGGTAAAGATACATGATGTTTAACCTTTACGCTTTTGTGACAAGCCATTGGATTTTCCTGTATGGGCATGTCGTGGGCCCATTTGTGGGGTTTGAGCAGTTTAATGGTCCCATTGATGGTGATGTGGCAGCTTAGGGTTGGTTGTCGCATGATCGCATGTTAGAGTTTTCTGACATGCGATCATGCGACCGATTGACACATGTCCCTAGGGCCCAGTGGTAGGTGGTAATGTGGCATCCGAGGTGGTGAGGTGGTGAATTTCTATTGGGTGCCACGTGGTGCTACGGTGGTGGTCATGTTTGGAAGAAAGGGGGTGTGGGGCCAGCGCTCTTGGTGACATGGGTACTTTTCATTGGCCAGGCGGTGACAGGGCAGTTAATGATGGTGAATGCTGATGGTTAGTCACATGTTTGCATAGCCTTTTTTCAAGGCTATGTGATCATGCGACTGATGTTTTGTGTTAACCCTCAGTAGTGGTGGTTGTGGCAAGGTAAAGGGGTGTAGCTTGTCGCATGTTCGCATAGCCCGTTTCTGGGCTATGCGATCATGAGACAACGATCTGCTTGTGCTGTTGCGGAGTTAAAGGTGGGTCCACGGTACTAGTGTTGCTGAGATGTTTAGGTCTGTGATCGACTGTTCCGTGGTTAAGAGATTGTGGTCACATGATTGCAAGGGTTAGTTTGGCACCTTGCGATCATGCGACCAAGCATAAGATGAAACCCATTTTCCTATGGCAGTTAAGTTGATGACCGCGCAATTACGTGACTAAGGGCAAATAGTTAAGGAACATAAAGCCCGTGAAATGCATGGTGACCATTTGATTTCAAATTTGATTTTCCTGAGGATCTGCAGTGACCAAAGGTACCTGAGTTTATGGCTTTAGCGGTGGTTTTTGACTTGTTTGGTGGCGACGGTTGTTGTGATGTGGTTTAGGGTTCCTGTGGTTAATTGCAAAAGAGTTTTGTGTCATGTAGAGATGGGTTTTCTTGCTCAAGGCATGTTGTAGAGGGATAGATTAGATTGATTGGTATGGTAAAATGATGGTCCTCGGTACTTTCTTAGAGATTTCTCATGAATGTGGAACATTCTTAGATTTGATTGCCTAGATTTCTTTTCCCTGCATTGAATTTTGATGTGTTCTAGTTGGTTAGGTGGGTGAAACTTTGACCCTAGTCATTCGTAGCTTGTTGCAACCTATTTTGGGTTTCCAAGATGACTAGTGGTATATATTGCAAGTTTTTGATAGAACAAGGGTTCTAAATTTTATCAGTTCTAGAGGTTCCATTCTGTTTGGTTCCAGTGGGAAGCAGTAAAACTCTGTCACATTATAGGAGGCTGAATAGAACTTCTTTGTATCTTTTGTAGGTTATTGAAGTGGTAGTCTCATTTCTGGTATAGACATGTACATGATTCATCATACTTAATATAACTGTTTCAAGCTTTCAAGTCTCTCCTTGGTGTCAGTTTTATGAGTTTTGGGTTTTCTTGTCCATTGCATAGGGTTACCTTTGCATATGTTCTAGTCTTTAGTTCTTGATCTAGGATCAAGTGAAAAATACTTTGGATAGGGCATAGATTCATTAGACTTGTCTACAGAAGGATCTTATAAGTAGTAGATGGGCTGGAACAATTGTATTTATGGCTTTGAGTCTTTGACAGTAGTTGGTTCATGTTCTATATTTGTTTTTGAGTGCTACCCAATGGATAATGGCACTGATCAAGGGCTAGTATATTTAGTTGAGTCCAATGTTTGATGGGTTTTGGCTATTTCCTGTATCTTTATATATCAATACCATTTTCAAGTTTTAATCTGTTGTTTGGTTGATAGTAATACCCTACATAGTGGAGTTGATTCAATGAATACCTGGTTAGTATTTAGTAATCCTTTACTATAATCTGTTATATGAATCCAGAAGTATAATGTGTGTAGTGAGCTGAGTCTTATCTAGATTAGGTGTACCCACCTTGGTTTTGCAGAGCTAGAAGTGTAGAGGGCAGTCTTGTCCCTATAGTTGGTCCAGTTGCCTTCCAGAGCTCCCATACTTGGAACTAACCACTCCTAACATTAGTCTCAAGGCATATTGGCAGCCCTAAGTGGCATAAGCATTTTTGAACACCAGCAAAATGGTGACTCTGCTGGGGAGCCATGGTATAGAGTCATGTTTGGTAAAGAAGACATTTCTCATGTTTTGCAAAGTGAGTCAGGTCTATTTTGTCTGTCATTGTTAAGTCTGAAAGTCCTAGTTCTTGAATTATTTTCAGTAATTTCTCACATTTGGTGAGTGGTGACTCTAAGTTCTCTAATTTGCACCAGTGTGCATATTTGAAGGAAGGCTACAAAGAAAGAGGTGGACTTGCAGTGACAGTGGTAGCAGACATTTGGGCTCCTATGACTTATAGTGTTAAGTCAAGAGAGGAATCATAAGAGGACTCTATGTGGGGTGTATTGTGAGGTGTTGATTTGAAGGTCTAAGTTGAAGAAGGTCTCGGCTTTCTTTTCTTTCCTCTGCAAGGGGGTGGCGGCTCTACAAAGTGTTAAGGGTGATTTGAAGGTGAATCCAAATCACACATTTCTTGTAGCTGCTCCAATACATCCAGGTATTTCTCAAGAGTTGAAATGTATCCCTATCAAGTGTTAAGCACTGCATAAAGGGATGAGTATTAGTGGGCAGTTCCTCATGGAGGAATATAGGCCCTTTTGTTTTGATGGCATTGAAGGTGCCCCTGTTCCTTACTAAGGATGGGTATGAGGAAAATAATGAAGATCAAACACAAGAAACTAGTGTCTCTGTTGATCCCATCATAAGTGATACTGATTATGAAAATCTTCTCATCAAGATTGCTACTCTTAACAAGAAGATTGCAGAGAGCAATGCTGAGATCTGGTAGTTAGAGGAGGACAAGAGATTGCTGGGACTGGTGGTTCCTTATGATGATCATGAGGAGGCCAGTGTCTCTGATGTTGAGTCTCATTATGCAGAAAGTGTTGATTATGAAGCTGATGTTGAGGTCAATTCATATGAGAGTGTTGAAGATGAATCTGAGGTTGATAGTATTTCTTTTTTGTCTATAGATTTTTCTTCTTGTCAACATGAGAGGGCAGTCTTCTTGTCCTGGTTTGATGATGTTTTGTGTGAAGAGGAGAATATTGAATATGATGCAGATGATAATTCCTACATAGACTGCTTCAGACAAGATGATTTAATGCCAGAGTTTCCAGTCCTTATTCCTGACAAGGAAGATGTCTATAATAATAGGGATGTAGCTGATGAAGAGGAAAATGATGCCAAGGTCCAATGATCAACAAAAAGATGTCAGCACTCTTGGCTGATGATTTCCAGAGATATGATAGTGAAGAAGGCCTTCACTTGGTTTATGATCCAGTCAGTGAGGACATCATTGGTGAACTAGGTTGCTCAGTGGCTGAAGCAATACATGAAGGTAAACCAGAGGATTCAAGTCCTTTTCAGCCAAGTAACTCTGATGTAATTCATGATGCTCAGTATGTTTCCTTTTTTGATGCATTACTAGATCACATTTTTGTTTCTAGTCATCAGGAAGCATTAGATGATGTCCCATACTTCTTGGAGTATGAAGATAGTCATGACTGGAAGAACATGGGTAGTGGCCAGTATAGTTTCATTCTTTAGCCCATGGTTATTCACATATGTTTGCAGTAGAATGGTAAAGAATTTTTCAAACTTGGGGTCACATATGTGGATGAAAACCAGATTTTTGATGCAGGAGGGTCTATGATTTTCTTTTGGTGGCCTAGGGCCATCAAGTAAATTTGTAAAGTTCTGATCTTGTAAATTTTGTAAATATTCTTCCCTTTCTGCTATGTGTTTCCCTTCCTGTTTTCTTGGTTAGGTTGCCAGTTTTTGTGGTTCCCTATTTTTATCCTATAGGTGGTCTTCTTTCCCAAAGATCTAAATTCTTGCTATGCCTACAAGAGGCATGCATCCCCAGACAGAGCCACTGTTGGTCCATTTTCCTATCAATGCAAAATCTTTTGAAAATGGCCCATTTCCTTGCAAGTTTTCTTGAAGTGTCCTACCCTATGTTCTTCATTGTGTCACCTTGCTCCAGTTCAAGTCACACGTGCTGAATCACAAACCCAGAGAGTTATTCAAGTTCTAAGGTCTGCTGGAAACAAATTTCAAAATCTACCTAAGTGTTGAAAACCCACAATGTTTTTGAAAATCCATGATGTTTTCGGTCTGTGTGAAAACCTTCATTGTTTTTGACCTTATGCCTTCCCGCTTTTGTGCACTTGTCTTCTAGCATCAAAAACTCTATGTGTTTTCAGTCTTTCGCTATGTCAAAAACTTTGTGTGTTTTTGACCTCGGTCTTAATTGCACAAGTGTGATCGTTGGTGGGTCCCAGTTCTTCCCATTGCCCAGTGTGGTTAAAGTTTAGACAAGATTGGTGGTTGTCGTATGTTCGCATGGTAAAGATGCACGATGTTTAACCTTTACGCTTTTGCGATAGGTCATTGGATTTTCCTATATGGGCATGTTGTGGGCCCATTTGTGGGGTTTGAGCAGTTTAGTGGTCCCATTGACAGTGATGTGGCAACCTGGGGTTGGCTGTCACATGATCGCATGACAGAGTTTTCTGACATGCGATCATGCGACTGGTTGACACGTGTCCCTGGGGCCAGGTGGCAGGTGGTAATGTGGCATCCGTGGTGGTGAGGTGGTGAATTTCTATTGGGTGCCACATGGTACTGTGGTGGTGGTCATGTTCAGAAGAAAGGGGGCGTGGGGCCAGCGCTCTTGGTGACGTGGGCACTTTTTATTGGCCAGGCAGTGACAGGGCAGTTAATGATGGTGAATGCTGATGGTTAGTCGCATGTTTGCATAGCCTTTTTTCAAGGCTATGTGATCATGTGACTAACATTTTGTGTTAACCCTCAGTAGTGGCGGTTGCGGCAAGGTAAAGGGGTGTGGCTTGTCGCATGTTCACATAGCCCATTTCTGGGCTATGTGATCATGCAACAACAGTTTGATTGCACTGTTGCGGAGTTAAAGGTGGGTCCACGGTACTGGCATTGCTGAGATGTTCAGGTTTGTGATCGACTGTTCCACGGTTAAGAGATTATGGTCGCATGATCGCAAGGGTTAGTTTGGTGCCTTGTGATCATGCGACCAAGCATAAGATGAAACCCATTTTCCTATGGCAGTTAAGTTGATGACTGCGCGATTGCGCGACTAAGGGAAAATAGTTAAGGAACATAAAGCCCGTGAAATGCATGGTGACCATTTGATTTCAAATTTGATTTTCCTGAGGATCTGCAGTGACCAAAGGTACCTGAATTTATGGCTTTAGCAGTGGTTTTCAACTTGTTTGGTGGCGACGGTTGTTGTGATGTGGTCCAGGGTTCCTATGGTTAATTGCAGAAGAGTTTTGTGCCATGCAGAGATGGGTTTTCTTGCTCGAGGCATGTTGCCGAGGGACAAATTAGATTGATTGGTATGGTAAAATGATGGTCCTCGGTACTTTCTCAGAGATTTCTCATGAATGCGGAACATTCTTGGATCTGATTGCCTGGATTTCTTTTCCCTGCATTGAATTTTGATGTGTTCCAATTGGTTAGGTGGGTGAAACTTTGACCCCAGTCATCCGTAGCTTGTTGCAACCTATTTTGGGTTTCCAAGATGACTGGTGGTATAAATTGCATGTTTTTGATAGAACAAAGGTTCTAAATTTTATCAATTTTAGAGGTTCCATTTTGTTTGGTTCCAGTGGGAAGCAATAAAACTCTGTCACATTGTAGGAGGCTGAATAGAACTTCTTTGTATCTTTTGCAAGTTATTAAAGTGGCAGTCTCATTTCTGGTATAGACATGTACATGATTCATCATACTTAATATAATTGTTTCAAGCTTTCAAGTCTCTCCTTGGTGTCAGTTTTATGATTTTTGGATTTTCTTGTCCATTGCATAGGGTTACCTTTGCATATGTTCTAGTCTTTAGTTCTTGATCTAGGATCAAGTGAAAAATACTTTGGATAGGGCATAGATTCATTAGACTTGTCTATAGAAGGATCTTATAAGTAGTGGATGGGTTGGAATAGTTGTATTTATGGCTTTGAGTCTTTGACAGTAGTTGGTTCATGTTCTATATTTATTTTTGAGTGATGCCCAATGGATAATGGCACTGATTAAGGGCTAGTATAATCAGTTGAGTCCAATGTTTGATGGGTTTTGGCTATTTCTTGCATCTTTATATATCAATACCATTTTCAAGTTTTAATCTATTGTTTGATTGATAGTAATACCCTACATAGTGGAGTTGATTCAATGAATACCTAGTTAGTATTTAGTAATCCTTTACTATAATCTGCTATATGAATCCAGAAGTATAATGTGTGTAGTGAGCTAAGTCTTATCTAGATTAGGTGTACCCGCCTTGGTTTTGCAGAGCCAGAAGTGTAGAGGGCATTCTTGTCCCTATAGTTGGTCCAGTTGCCTTCCAGAGCTCCCATACTTGGAACTAACCACTCCTAACATTAGTCTCAAGGCATATTGGCAGCCCTAAGTGGCATAAGCATTTTTGAACACCAACATGACCAATCATGCTCATTTCAAATTTGCACTACATCTCTTTAGCAAATTCTGCACTAAGCTTATCATTACCACCAAATATAATGTCATCAACAAATATAGCAACTAACAATAGTCCATCAGATGTCTCTCTTATGAATAAGTTACAATCTACTGCTCCTTTCTTGAATCCAATCTTAGTCAAGTAACCATCAAGTCTTTCATACCATGCTCTATGGGCTTGCTTAATTCCATAGAGGGCTTTCTTCAATCTACATACCATATCAGTTCTGTTTGATAAGGTGAATCCTTCATGCCACTCTATGTAAACTTCTTCCTTCAATTCTCCATTGAGGAATGCTGACTTAACATCCATTTGATATACCTTAAAGTTTTTTTATGTAGCATAAGCTAGAAACTGTTGGCAAGTTGTCTATACTGAAGTATATGACTAGATATAGTGTTGTCATTATGGCAACAAAGTCATATAGCAGTTTGGAGTTAGCACACTAAGTGTAAAGATCAGAAATTAGTTAAGTGTTGAAGACTAGACAGCATACAGAGTTCCCGCAGCTCAGAGCACCTGCGCCCTTGTGTATGGATGAATTATGGTATGTGCCATAGAAGTTAAGGTTTTTAGACTGTATTCTTACTTAGTCTAAGAGTGCATAAGTAGATATGCATAGATGTGAAAGTTACAGTCAGTTGAAGTTGCATAGCCAATGTGTGCTAGTAGAGAATAGAGCATAGAGCTGATAGTGACTATTTTGGTTTGTGATTGTAAATTAATGTTGTAGAGGTCATTCGCCCATTGTATTTAGGTTGCCGACATATGTATATGTATAATTGTAAGCACGCTTAAGCCAATTCATTTGGAAGCATTATTTGTAATTAGTTATAGGGCCGACCTAATTGTATAATTGGTATGAGCACATAAATATAAGGTGTGCCCATTGTAATCAGTATGGAAGTCAAGCAAGTTGTATTAGAGTTGAGATAAGTAGAGCAGAGGTATGAAAATAGAGCATATGATGTATTAGAGCTATGCAAGAGGTCAAAGCATCAGCCCACCAAAGGAACTGATTAGACAAGTAGTGTCACATCAACAGTTCACCTGCAGATATAGTGTGTATCTGATTCAGAAGGTTGTAGCCTTCATCATTTGAGCAGTGAGCTCTAGGACAGTGATTCCACTCCCCTAGCAAGGATCATTGTAAAAGACTCCTAACAGGGTCCGACCCTTAACAAGGTCTACTATACTAAAAGCATTGTAAAGCTACTCCTAACAGGGTAAAGGATCTTCTAACAAGGATCACAAAACACTAGTGCAGATTATTAGTGGGTATCAAGTCCCATCGGGGTTTTTACCTATTTGGGTTTCCTCGTAACCATATTGGTGTCATGTGTTGATTTCATGTTTCATGTTTATGTGAATGTTTAATTCAATACTTAAAGCATTTATAATTTAGTATTCAAATTAAAGTGAAAAGTTAAAATACAATGAACATTGATTCACCCCCCCCCCCCTCTCAGTGTTCCCATTCCTAACAATTGGTATCAAAGCTCTGGTCCTCAGCAAAGAAGTTTAACCACTTGAGGAGATCATGGACAAAGAAGATTTGAAGAAGAATCTTAAAGTAGCTCTTGAAGACCTAGACAACTCAGAAAGAGAAATTGAAAAACTAAAAGAAAAATTCAATGATGCTCATTTAGTTATCAAAAGACTAAGAAAGGATTTGAAAGGACGCTCTAGCAATGATCTTGAAGAAAAAATCAAGAAGTTGAATGAATAAAATAAGTCCTTGAAAGAACAAATTGAAGAGTTTGATAATAAGATGACTAATAATCAAGAAGCCTATGATGAACAGATCAAAGAAAACCTTCAGCTAAATGAAGAACTAAGGAAAGAAAACATGAAAATCTTGGAGCTAAGAAACAACACAGAAAGCTTGGAGTCTGAATTGAAAAAGTCATAGGATCATATAGCCAATTTACACACCAGTGTTGAATTGGTAGAATCATAGTTGTATGCAAGAAGAATCAAAGGAGACACTAGCTGTATTGGATACAATGAAGCACAAAATTAGATTGACAGTATGCAAGCAAGAAAGGATTCACAAAATAACTCTACTGATACTAGGAAGATTGAAGATCAAACAAAAGATAATAGTAATCCTCCTAGGAATGAGCACAAGCCAGTAGAATGCACCTGTTTTGCATGTAATAAGCATGGTCACATTGCAAGGAACTGTACAGAGGTAAAACCTTTTAATGGTTACTGTTATACATGTAATAGATTTGGTCATAGAGAAATAAATTGCAAGACTAGTAAGAAGAGCAGGATTCAGCATGATCAAAGAAATCAAAATCAGACAAATGTTAGAAGTTCTCAAAATGTTACATGTTAGATATGTAACTATAATGGTCACTCAGCTAGAACATGCAGAATGGTGACTCATGTCAATGTACCGAGGAATAATAGACCTCTAGTGATTTGTCACACTTGTAACAAGGCTGGACATATCTCAAAGTTTTGTAGATCAAGGACGCAAGGTCGGGAAAGCCCTAAAAAGACCAAAGAACCAGTTTTGGATCCTGAAGTAGAAGTCAAGTTTTTGAAGGCCTCAGAAGATGAGAGCTTGATTTGGTTAGAAGGAAAGAAGGACAATGTTGTTGAGAATGTATTGGATGCATCCCAAGTGGACGCACCCTCTACATTTGCTTAAATGGTCCTCAAGGTCATAGAGGGAGCTAATTTAGCTCTAGACCCCTGCGTGGCTGGTATACTCATCCTCAGAGTATGCGGCTTTGGACTTAAGCTATTGAAGTGTTTGGAAACCATTGTGCAAGAGTGCACATGTTGATTGTTAGTAGAACTCAATTTTGAAAATTTGAAGTGACAGCCTAGTTTACGTGAGTTGCATTAATGGAAAATTTCTTACTTTAAGTACATAGGAATTTGTTTATTCACTCATTGCATTCATACTCAAAGTGATTGGAGAGAAGATTGAGTCTTGGACATTGTTGTGAAGATTTTGAGATTGAGCTATCATTAATTGCAGTGCATTTGATCGATTGCAGAAATCCTAGCTCATTGCACCAATTCGAAAACCATCAGAACATCTCAGAGATCATTTGGAAAGTGAATATCAAGTAAGTCATGGCCACTCCTATTGTTTTTGATGTTGCTGAGAAGAAGAGGTATGTTTTCAAGAGATACCCATTTAAATCAACCCTAGATTATTTAGAGGGAGCATTCTCCCGCACACCGATGGGTGTCATGCATGTAGAAGACATAAGGGCTTACATCTATTGTAAGAAGGAACCTATTGGACTGGATAGGTTAAGGGTGCATATGGACACAATGTTAAAACCAGACAAAACCTTTATGGATGAATCCACAAAATGGAATGATCACCCCATTGTTGAATATGCCATGGCATATGAATTCTATGAGGAAGAATGGATAAAGATATTATTAAGCAGAATCCATGATGATTTGTTTTGGGTTGGAGATGTACCAGTAAGAATCATAGGAGACCAAATTCATGAGATGAATGGCCTTTCTAAGATAGGCGCTATCCTTCCTATAGGTAAGGATGTCAGGAAAATGGTGGAGCAAGTGTGTAAATCCATAAGTGATAAGCGCGACATGACCATTGAGCCAATAGAGAAACCAGACATCAAGTTGATATCAATGATATTGGTAGCACCAGCAAGGTGAATAGTGTGTCTATAGGCACTATTCTAGTAGCCATCCATCTTGTGCAAGAAGATGGAGAGTTCAAGTTGTGTGAGATCTTGCACACATAGTTGATAGACAATATCAAAGCTATAAAACATGATAAGACTAAGGTATTTAGGTTTGGGTCCCTAATCATCTATATGTACCTTCATATAGTTGGTAAAGTGTCAGACTTGTATCTAGACAAGTCCATTCCTACCATGCCTCAGATATAAAACAAGGCAACCATAGAAAGCACACTTAGAGATTACATTACCCTGGAATTGAAGACTTTCAGAGAAAGAATGCAGATGAGGTACAGGATTCCTGAGAGTATTGTAGAGAAGTATAAGGATACAATATGCTTCATGGTGGATATTTGATACTACATGTATGGAAGCTGTGGAACCTAGGACTAAGTGGATTCATCCACTTGGGTATGAGGTTGAAGAAAAAGTTCTTGAAGCTTATGCACAGGTACTGCTATTAGCCCCTAAAGATGTCAATGAACCTAGGTAGGGAACCTATGAAGAAAATATTAGAGAAGTTGATGTTAAGCTAAACAGTGCTGCAACAAAAATAAAGGTTGCAAAGGTCACATCAGAGATTCTAAGGATTCATGGTGTATCACAAGAAGACCTTGATAAAGCAAGGGATGAGAAGATTGCTCTAGAATTGAAGAGTGCAGAAAAAGAACAAGAAGACCTAATTGTATAATTGGTATGAGCACATAAATGTAAGGTGTGCCCATTGTAATTGGTATGGAAGTCAAGCAAGTTGTATTAGAGTTGATATAAGTAGAGCATAGGTATGCAAAGAGAGCATATGATATATTAGAGCTTTGCAAGAGGTCAAAGCATCAACACACCAAAGGAACTGATTAGACAAGTAGTGTCACATCAATAGTTCACCTGCAGATATAATGTGTATCTGATTCAGAAGATTGTAGCCTTCATCATTTGAGCAGTGAGCTCTAGGACAGTGAGTCCACTCCCCTAGCAAGGATCATTGTAAAAGATTCCTAACAGGGTTTGACCCTTAACAAGGTCTACTGTACTAAAAGCATTGTAAAGCTACTCCTAACAGGGTAAAGGATCTTCTAACAAGGATCACAAAACACTAGTGCAGATTATTAGTGGGTATCAAGTCCCATCGAGATTGTTTACCTATTTGGGTTTCCCCATAACCATATTGGTGTCATGTGTTGATTTCATGTTTCATGTTTATGTGAATGTTTAATTCAGTACTTAAGAATTTATAATTCAGTATTCAGATTAAAGTGAAAAGTTAAAATACAGTGAACACTAATTCACCCCCCCCCCTCTCAATGTTCCCATTCCTAACAGAAACAACTTTATGGCTTCCAATATGCTTACAGGTGCAAATGTATCTGAGTAATCAATTCCTTCTCTTTGTGCATACCCTTTACATACTAATCTAGCTTTGTTTCTTACTACTGTTCCATCTTCATTCATCTTATTTTTGAATATCCACTTGGTTCCAATCACATTCTTATAACTAGGCCTAGGGACCAATTCCCATGTATCATTATTAATGATCTAATCTAGCTCTTCTTTCATTACTTCATGCCAATCTGAATCATTGCATGCATCTTCAACACTTAAGGGCTCAATCTGTGATAGTAGACATACCTCTTCATTTGTTGTGGAACTCTTTGCTTTTGATCTTGTCATGACTTTGCTGCTCTGATCTCTAATGATGTCTTCCTTTGAATGATATCTAGATGTGAATTTAGGAACATTAGGTGTGACCTTTTCATCTGCCTTTTGTGTTTCTTCTTCAATTGTTTCAGGGTCATTGAATAGAACATCTATGATGTCAAACATTTATTCAACAACTGTTTCACTACTGGTAGGTCTAGGTTCTTCTTCAATTATAGGTGCATAATCATGGTATCTCTCTTGAATCATAATCTTCTCATCAATCTTAACATGAGAACTTTCAATGATCTTATTCAATCTTAAATTAAAACATCTATAAGATTTTCTTTTAGTAGAGTAACCAAAAAAAATACCTTCATCACTTCTTGCATCAAACTTGCCAATTTCTTCATCTCTCTTGATGTAGCACTTGCTTCCAAAGATTCTGAAGTATTTCATTGTAGGTACATTCCCAAACCATAGTATGATCTTGTTTGCATTGGTCCACATAGGTCTATATGTATCAGATCCAACTTGTTCTTTGTCAAATTATGCTTGCTTCTGAATGAATTCCTTACATGCTTTCCCATCACACATTCCCTACAAATAGCATCAACTAGTTTTGCAATGCTAGGAAGATCTCTTACTACTTTTACATTACTTATCTTTACTATGTTGTCAAAATTGATATGACATAGTCTTTTGTGCCATAACCAACTATCATCTACTTTAGCAAAAAAACAACTTGCTTCAGGATTAAGCTGAAAAACATTACCTTTAGTCTTTGAGCCTAATGCAATCATTTCACCTTCTTTGTTATTAATGATGCATTTGTTATCTTTGAACTCCAAACGGTATCCTTTGTCAAGAAACTATCCAACACTTAGTAGGTTATGTTGCAAACCATCAACATATAGAACATCATCAGTGTTGTTATTTCCATCCAGGGTGATGGCTCCCCTACCAATTATAAGTTTAGGAGTGTTATTTCCAAATCTAACCATGCCTCCTTTGTATCTATCCAGATGTACAAATCTATCTTTGTCTCCTATCATGTGGTGTGAGAAACCACTGTCAATGATCCAATCTATCCTGATGTCAGCTTGTGAAATCAGTGCTAACTCTTGTGCATTCTTTTCATCTTCAAGAGAAATGAATCCAATTTCATCCTCTGTTGATTCTTCATCTGATACTCCATCTCTAGCATAGTAACATTTATTTGTATACTTAGGCCTCTAGTTATTTTTGAACTTCTTAACTCTTGTAGGACACTTGGATGCAAAATGACCAATCTTATTACATGAGAAGCATTTGAATGGTAATTGACCTTCATATTTTCCTTTTCCTTTCTTTTCTCTTTTAGCAATCATAGCAATGAAATCATCTAGTGTTTTCTCTTCATTATCATCATCAAAATTACCAGAGGTGTTCAAGGATTTCTTACCATGTACTGAATCTTTGAATGTTGTTTCACTTTTAGGTTCTATCTTTAATCTTGATATCTCAAAGGCTAAAATCTTTCTAATTAAAGTCTCTCTTTTAAAGTCTTTTGTGGACTGCATAGTTTCATCTAGGATGCGTATCTTGTTGTCATATTCCGGAGTCAAGGTAGTCATTAATTTATCCATTATATCTTCTTTTGAGATTTCTCCACCATTGTTTCTGATTCCTACAACTTCTTCATTAATCCTTTGATTGTAGGCTCTAACATTCTCATCAGGTAGCATCTCTAATGTATTGTATCTTTTCTTCCATGTCTTTCTACGCGCATTCTTAGCTTGCATATCTCCTTCAAACATGTCTTCTAGGTATTTCCATATCTTATAGGCTTTGTCCATTTTCTTGATCTCTAAAAACTTACTGTCAAATAGGGCACTGATAAGGGCTTCTTGGGAAATAGCATTTGAAGTGAACATCTCCTTTTTCTTCAAGTTTGCATCTTCTTTTGCAAGATCAGCTAGTGAAGGAATCTCAACTTCTTTGGTAGCTACTTCAAAAATCTCAAAGGCAATGCACTGCAAATGTGTCATCATTTTGTTCTTCCAGTCTAGGTAGTTCTCTCCATCACAATTAGGACTTTCTTTTCTAAAGAATGTCATCTGATCAACCTCAAGTTGTAAGACTTTCTCTCTGAGGAACTTGGCTCTAATACCAATTGTTAGGAATAGTCCCAAGAGATAACTGAGAGGGGGGGGTGAATCAGTTATCTACAAGATTCAATTCTTTGGCCAATTAAGTATATAAGAACATTAAGCATAAACACAATGAAAGAACACTTAACAAAACACTAGAATTTTGGTTACAAGGAAATCCAAATAGGTAAAAAAACCCGGTGGGAATCGACACCCACTAAGAACTGCACTAGTGTATTATGATCTCTCTTAGAAGATCTTACAACCTTGTTAGGAGTTGATCTTTACAATGTAATAAGTACATTGACCTAGTCAAGGTCAGACCTTGTTAGGATTCTTTTACAATTAACCCTGTTAGGGGTGAGGACGCACTGTCTAAGAGCACACTGCTCAAAAGGGGTGAAGGCTGCAACCTTCTATTTAATAGATACACACTATATCTAGATCTTGGTGAACTGCGTGTAGACCTGCTTTCTTGATCAGTTCCAATGAATAGCATATACTCTCTACTATGTTACATAGACCTTTTGTTGATGGCTCAACACTTTGCACTCTCTTCTCTGCTCTTCTCATTCAACTCAAAGCCATACTTAGCAATCACAAATGACTGTCTATAGATATCTTTCCTCTAAATGATATAATCAAGTCAGCCTGTTAGAACCACCTTGAAATCATATTAGAGAAACAATAAAACCTTCCAATAACATCTATGTCAACTTTACTAAGCACACAACATGAACTGGGACCTGTCCAACTTAGTATGAATGAACACGTTACTCCATACTATCGGCTCCATCAATTTAACTGATACTTTCTTCTTGTGCTGGATTGTGACATGTGCTCTTAACCAAACATTCTTAACTCTCCAACAAACACTAATCCAAGCATGCATACCAAGATGATAGGTGCAACTAATTTACCAATATAATCTTTGTCGGCTTCTCTAGATAAACTCAGGAAACTATGACTGTCAACTGTGAACATCATAACTTGACTTCTACTATATATCAGACTATGTGTCCATGAACATAACATCATACATATGTCTACAACATAAGTATAAAGGTGCAAGGCTCTATTAAAATCATACGGCCAATCACATACAGAATTGTTCCTGGGACCTGTCAGGAACACTCATTAATATACACAACTATATTACTATCTTTACTCAGAATCAACCTTTGCATCTATGATATCATGTTGATAACATTTCTATGCAACATATGCTAAAGGCTCTCTCCATCAGGATTCCACGCATGCTGCTCACCATATGTTGTCATCAATGACAAACATACAGTTAGCAATCTGGCTTGCTGGCAAATCTCCAACAGTTTGTTATTTTGGCTTTTGTTTGTAGGTTGGAGTTTGGGTTCTATTTTCTTTTTCTTTGTTTTAATTTCTTGTTTTAGGTTGGGAATTTTTTTTGTTTTGTTTTTTTATGCATCTTGTTAGCACCTTCAAATTTTAGTAAATTTGAAGTGTCCATGATGTGCATTTTAATTGCAGCACGTGGAAACACCTTCTTTGGAGGGTCATATCTTGAAACAAATTATTTTTCATCTCAAATAGATTGGTATGCACATTCATTTATCATAAGTGAGTGTGCTTGTCCATTATTAGCCTCCCAAAATTAGATTTGATGGGTTTCTGAAGCACCCAATTTGTGGGTTCTGAAAAAGTTTTCTATGAGCACCCTATTGTAGTTGCAAAAGTAACCCACTTCTAAGGATGAAATTTAAAATTCAAATGATTATAATGTCAAACCAATTAGTGTTTGAAATTATATTTATATTTATGTTCTCCCTTATCCATTTTTAAATCCAAAACTTTGTTTGATATTTTTCCCAAATCAAAAGAAAATATGGTTTATTGAGATTTGTTGTTTACATGGTGTTAGGTCTATCATAGCCTACTTTTGAGAATTACAATTTTAAATCCAAGTTATTGAGTGAAATGGATTTGACCTCATAATTTTATTGATGTTTGTATACTGCTTTGATCAAATGCAGAACCCCAACATTCAATTTGGATTTTTCCAAAGCCAAAAGTAAAATAAGTTTACATAGTTTTGTTAACTTCATGATCTTAAGGTTTCAAAGAAGTCAACTTTGACCATTAATATATTGTCTAGTATAAGTGAAGTTGTAAAAATTTCTACATGCTCACAGTACCTTGATAAACTTAATAACCTAGTGGTGGCTTCCCATGAGGAGATTTCTTATTTTTTCAAGGTACTAATTTGGTGAAGTTTGGAAGTATTCTAACATGTGCAATTTCAGGAAAATCCTAAGTGACCAACTTTAAGCATTAAAATTTTATAACCCAGACTACATCATGCAACACTATTTAGCAGTCTAGTTTGCATATCATTAGTCAACATGCATATCCATTCTCATGGCTTTGAGAAGATGTTTGTTTTGGCATTAAGCAGGATTGCCACTAGTGACAACACTTATTTGCATTCTGAGTGCAAACCGAGCATAATAGTGCAAACCGAGCAAAACAGTGCAAACCGAGCAGAACAGTGCAAACCGAGCAAAACAGTGCAAACCGAGCAGGACAGTGTAAATCGAGTAACATTATGTCTACCGAGTCACCAGTATTTATCGAGTTCAAAACCTACCGAGTGGTTAGTATGAACCGTGCCTTCACTTCTACCGAGTGCATGACGATGCCGAGTAATGCAGTGGACGCCGAGTATCAGAAAGTCACTGAGTTAGTTTGCAGGAACCGTGTAATCACACTTGGGCCGACTTAGTAGCACTTATGTTTATTTGTCAAGCCGAATTTGTAATTGTAATTGTAATTAATTGTTTAGACTTGTATATAAACAATGTTGTAAAATACCAAGATGTAATTAGTAATAAGTATGAATGTGAAAAAGAAAGAAAGGTAGAGATAAGCGAATTACAAAGGGCTACAGCAGTATAAGGAACAACAAAGACAAATTCATCACAGAAGGTGATCAGTACATCAACAAATCTCATTCAGCAATCCAGTTGCAAAGCAAGAGATCTACTGTTTCATTCTAATAGGTGAATCAGTACTAAAATCCTTTAATCGGGTAGACTTAACAGTCTTTTGTAAAATCTCTTTACCGAGTACATACTTCTTTTGTAAGTTTGTAAAAATCCTCTAACAAGGTGGACCTAGCAGTCCTTATTGCTCCTAGCAGGGCAGATCATCAGAAGTGATCAATTGTAAGCCTTAACCGGCCAACTTTATACTGCAGTACTAAAGCTTTGTGGGTTTCATCCCCACCCCAGTTTTACTTTCTTTTTGGAAGGTTTCTGGGTAACCAAATCTATGTGTCATTGTTGTGAATGCTTTTAAGTTTCATGCTTTCTATATGCATAAGGATAAAGTGAACTATATGTTAATACATCTGTTATTGAAGAAAATTTGGAGTTACTGATTCACCCCTCCCCTCTCAGTAACTTGGTTAATTCCTGAATATTTCCAACAATTGGTATCAGAGCAGTATTGGTTCTCAAGATAAAGCTTAACTAGCTTGAGCAAAAATCCAGGACAATGGAGGTATTCAAACTGAACAAGGTGATTGAAAATGAAAAGCTAGATCTGGAAGTGGGCATAGCTAAACTTAAAGAAGCAAAAGAACATCTTTCCCAATCCCTAAGAAGAAGGAAGGAGCTTGCAAATCAGATGAATGATCAGAATTACATTGAAGAAAAGATTGAAGATCTTTTTCCCTCAGATAGCTCAGATGAAGCAAACAATGCTGTCAAAGAACTCCTAGAAAAGAATGGGTCTTTGCAGGAAGAAGTGAGAAAATTAAAAAGAGAACAAGAACTACACTCTACAAGATTTTGTGAGATCTTAGAACAAAGAAACAAGTTGAAAGATGAATTAGATGGAAGGAACAATGAACTCCAAAATAAAACCCTTCAGCTAGAAAACCTAATTGATCAGATCTCCCATACAAATGAGGAAATTCTGACTCTAAGTTCAGAAATAGAAAGCACAAGAGAAGAACTAAGTTCTGAAAAGGAAATCAATCAAAGATTGGTGGATGACCTAAACACCGAAAAACAAATCAATGAAAGAATGCTGAAAAGCCAAGAAGACCTAGATCAGCTGTATAATCAAAATCTTCATAGGCAGAAAGGAAAAGCAGGACTTGG
This sequence comes from Chamaecyparis obtusa, assembly GCA_027943335.1. NCBI lineage: Eukaryota > Viridiplantae > Streptophyta > Pinopsida > Cupressales > Cupressaceae > Chamaecyparis > Chamaecyparis obtusa. The sequence goes on from BSBK01008853.1 coordinate 110,995, forward strand.
ATACAAAGCAGAAGGTGAATCTTCTAAGCAAGGTACTCAAAGAAATTAGAAACCTACTTGTAACCATTATGGAAAAATAGGACATACTTCAAATAAATGTTGGAGCAATGAAAAAGTAGAATTCAATAGAAAATGCTACAACTGCAATCAGCACGGTCACAAAGCAAATGAATGCAGGGAAAAACCAAGATTCAAAGGTAATTGTCACAAATGCAACAAACAAGGTCACAAGGCATCCGAGTGCAGATCCAAAACATTCAATCGAGCAGAACAAATTATGAAAGCAATGTTTGGATGGGATTACAACACCTGGTGTAGATGTCATTACTGTGGAGAATATGGACACATTGGTATGAACTGCATAAAACATCATCTAAGGAAAAGAGATACTACCGTAAGATGTTTCAAATGCACTAAACTCGGTCACATAGCCAGAAATTGCATGAATGCTAGCGAAGTTGAAGATGGAAAGAAGAATGAAGCAACTAAGGTCAGTAAACAGGTAAGACAAAAGTGGATTCCTAAATCTACCGAGAAAACCAGTCCAAGTAATGGAATGGGTGGCTCTACCGACTCAAACTAAATTCCCAAGAAAGCACTGGAACTATATTTTCATAGACAAATTTCAAGCAGTTCCAGAACTGAATTAAAAGAAAGATCTAAATCGGCATACAAGATGCAATAAGATCACAGGAAGGTTGGTATCAATCTTTACCGAGCAAGGTCGGTACCAGTCTTTACCGAGCGAGGTCGGAGCAATTTGAATTCTCAAGTTCACCGAGTTGCGAAGTCTTTACCGAGCAATTAATTCATAGTGGGTGACAGTCTATCAGAATTCATACCCTAATTTGTACTGAGCATTAATGACAGAGTTGTAAACAAAAGGCAAGAAATCAAACTCATTCTTCACCGTGAACTTTAGCACTTTGAGAGCAGAAAATTTCAAGAACAATCCAGCGATTCAAATACTTTTGCGGAAAAGAATTTTCTGTGAGCTACCATGGCATCATCCAGCACTTCAACGACGAAAGGAACAGAAATGATAATCAAAGGGGAATGGAGCACACCAGATTTCAAGCTTGTGCCCGCAATTGCAGCAGCCCTAGATCTGAACGGAGCTCAATCTCAGATTCCTCCTAAGGTACTACTTGTTAACGATATTCGCAATCATTTCAATTGTGCAATTCAAGAAATGGGAAACCTAGAGTGCCCGCAATTGCAGCAGCCCTAGATCTGAACGGAGCTCAATCTCAGATTCCTCCTAAGGTACTACTTGTTAACGATATTCGCAATCATTTCAATTGTGCAATTCAAGAAATGGGAAACCTAGAGCTAGATATTGTGCGTGAGGAACTGTGTGTGGATGGTATTCTAAAACCCGAGCACAAACATCTGGAAGACAAGGGATTAGTTCACATTGCACATTTACCTCAAAACTTTTAGGAGAAATGGGTTAGATACATTCTCAGCCGTGTACATGATGGCAAGATTTGGCTTGAGCAACCCATAGAGATCACTAAGAAGATGATTCATCAAATCACCAGTCTTCCCATGTTAAACAAAGCTAAATCTACCAAAACCCTAGGTTGGCCAGAACTGGAGAAGAAAACCCTAGCCGAGTGGGACGATAGAGGCATGAAAGTAAGCAGCATTACTGATGCTGAACTGAAGTTTGGTACACACATAATTGCCCATAAAATATATAGTTCAAGTCGACAGAATAGTGTATCCTGTGAAGCCATAGACCTAGCATACAAAGTGGTCAAGAATAATCTATCATTTGACCTTGCAGATTTGTTGTTAAAACAGTTTAACAAGAACATGGAAAGCATTCAAACTTCCAAAAACAATCCATGTAAGTTTGGATCTCTACTGGTCTGTTTATTCTTCTATGTTCAGAAATTCTTCCCTTCCAAAGGAAAAGTAGTATGGAGAAAAGATGTGCCAGTTCTTTATGAGATAAATTAATATATTTCAAAAATGGGTGAAAATTTTGAGAGCATCATGGATAGTTATTTTGAGTCTTTCAAAGAAAAAATGAATGACAGATTTCGGATTCCACAGAAGTTGGTTGAAGATTATAAGGATGATATTTGTTTCATGGTGGACTGTGACAGAGTATACATTCAAGCAGCTAAACCGAGGATTGTACATGTAAAACCTCTTCCTTATGAGGTAAACATTGATGAGACAAAGAATATCATTGAAGCCCTCCTTAATCAGCCTGTTAATCCCAAAGCTCCATATTTTGGAACATATGAAGAAGCAAAGGTGAGAATTGAATTAAGCATAAAACTTCCACAGGTGGTAAATAAAGGAAAGAAGAGGATAGCCAAAATGCAAATGCTAACCGAGGACAAAGGAGAAGACACTGAAGAAGAAAAGGAAAAGGATGAGAAAATAGAGGAATCAGAACCTGCAAAGAAGAAAGGAAAGGTATTCATCACTAAGGCACCTAAGCCTCCCACTACTGTATTTACAAGGAGAAGTGCAAGGGGCAAGGCAGACAAGGCGGACAAAGATATAATATTCAAAAGGCCTCCTCTAACCCTTCAAGAGAAGATCAAACTTTTTAGAGAAGGATCAGGATCTGGAGTAAGTAATATAAAATCCTTTAAATATGAAACAAGAATGGAAACAGAACAAAAGGAGATTGAAGATGCTATTATTGAAAAGATGGGACAGTGGAAATACTCTCCTGATGAAATAGCCCCACAGGTTCTAGCAGCTTTATTAGATCCAATAAAAATGAGATGGACCAATGCAAAGCAAACTGTAAAAGACATATTTGATCAAACCCTGAGACAGTTAATGCCGAGCTTGAAAAATGATGAAATAAAGAAGGCATTGAAGGAGAATGAAAATAAGATGACACTGAAGTTCAATACTTGTTTGATTCTGATTAACAATATTGAATCAGTTGTGAAGGCTGCAAATGCCACATGGAAGAACATATACCATCTTCACCAACTGAGTATTGAAACAGTTATAATAAAAGACATTGAAGATGACAGTGATGAACAGGAAGAAGCCACTGAGGTAGATGATACTGTGAGGATAGCGGCAGAAGTCATTGCATCACTTCCTACCTCTCCTGTAAAAGTTTCTACATCTAGCTCGGAGACACCTTCAAGCATGGTTGTGACAACTTCAACATTTGTCCAATCACCTATTGCAACAACAGAAGCAACTACCATTTCTTCTACCGAGTTGCAGTCTCCTACTTCATCAAGTTTTCCAGCAGTAAGTATTCCAATTTTTGATTCTACAAGTGTAAATACTTTAAGTTCTCCAGTAGACAGTATACCAGTCTCTATAGCCAGTCCTACTATGTCTACTGTCACTACTACTAAGGCATTAAGTACAGATAAGCCTAAGGCTCAACCAAGTATAAGATTTTTGGGCAAGAATATAGTAGAGGATATAGACCTAGATGAGGAAATAGAAATTCCAACATTGGATTTTGCAAATCTATCAGCGGACCAAATGCAAAATATAGGTGAAATCCTCCAAAGGAAAGCGAAGCAAAAGAAACTTAAAGATGAGAGAGACAAGGAATATAAAATCATTAAGCATGCTAAGGACATTTTGTCTGAAGCATTAGGTATTAAAGTAGACTCCTCTCAACATGTTTTGTTACAATTAGCAGAAGTAGTAAATAAGTACAATGAGGATTCATCTGGGACAGAAAAGTTAGTTGAAAGAGCCGAGAAGAGATTCAACAATAAAGTGCTTGAGCACATTGCTCAGCACATAGCTATTAATCAAGTGGAATTGTCTTCAGTTTTGTCAAACATTCAATCTTCCTATTCGAATGTTACCTCTCTTTTGGCCAGGCTGTGCAATGTTGCCGAGTTCACAAAGGATGTCAAGGATAAAATGAATAAAATTGATGAGGATTTGAAGATTAGAATACAGAAGCTGCAACTTGAACCAAGTTCAAACTCTGCTCATCACATGAAAATCTCATACCTATCAAATACGCATTCAGAACTACTGAAAGAAGACACAAGGATCCGGTCCACACTGCTAGCCATTCAGAACATGATCCTTCCCATCATGAATACAATGTATAAGCACATTGAACATTCCAAAACATTGATTCATGACAATCAGTTCTCAATAGCAGATCACATGATCGAACTCTCTGCAGAAGTCCAAATTGCAATCCAAACATGCAAGATTCTGCAAGAAAATTGGGACAGAACCCTGGCACTGATAATGAAGGTACATTCTATTTTTCTATCAAATTATGGATTCTCTCTGTAAATCACTTGTATATACACCTTTGGCATTATCACCAAAAAGGGGGAGATATGTATAGAAGAAAAAGTTAGCACATTGAAAAGGGGAGATAATTTATAAAGCCCTATGACAAAGACAAATTTTGAAAAATCAAAATAAATCTCAGTATGGTTCTTGTATATAAGTTTTGGGCAATAAGTGTTTTTGTCACTAATGCCAAAGGGGGAGATTGTTGGCATTAAGCAGGATTGCCACTAGTGACAACACTTATTTGCATTCTGAGTGCAAACCGAGCAAAACAGTGCAAATCGAGCAGAACAGTGCAAACCGAGCAGGACAATGCAAACCGAGCAGGACAGTGTAAACCGAGTAACATTATGTCTACCGAGTCACCAGTATTTACCGAGTTCAAAACCTACCGAGTGGTTAGTATGAACTGTGCCTTCACTTCTACCGAGTGCATGACGATGCCGAGTAATGCAGTGGACGCCGAGTATTAGAAAGTCACCGAGTTAGTGTGCAGGAACCGTGTAACCACACTTGGGCCGACTTAGTAGCACTTATGTTTATTTGTCAAGCTGACTTTGTAATTGTAATTGTAATTAATTGTTTAGACTTGTATATAAACAATGTTGTAAAATACCAAGATGTAATTAGTAATAAGTATGAATGTGAAAAAGAAAGAAAGGCAGAGATAAGCAAATTACAAAGGGCTACAGCAGTATAAGGAACAACAAAGACAAATTCATCACAGAAGGTGATCAGTACATCAGCGAATCTCATTCAGCAATCCAGTTGCAAAGCAAGAGATCTAATGTTTCATTCTAACAGGTGAATCAGTACTAAAATCCTTTAACCGGGTAGACTTAACAGTCTTTTGTAAAATCTCTTTACCGAGTACATACTTCTTTTGTAAGTTTGTAAAAATCCTCTAACAAGGTGGACCTAGCAGTCCTTATTGCTCCTAGCAGGGCAAATCATCAAAAGTGATCAATTGTAAGCCTTAACCAGCCAACTTTATACTGCAGTACTAAAGCTTTGTGGGTTTCATCCCCACCCCAGTTTTACTTTCTTTTTGGAAGGTTTCTGGGTAACCAAATCTATGTGTCATTGTTGTGAATGCTTTTAAGTTTCATGCTTTCTATATGCATAAGGATAAAGTGAACTATATGTTAATAAATCTGTTATTGAAGAAAATTTGGAGTTACTGATTCACCCCTCCCCTCTCAGTAACTTGGTTAATTCCTGAATATTTCCAATAGTTTGATTAGTTTTCAAAGGCGATACTAGAGGCTACCTGACTTGTTCTTATCATAGAGTAGAAGTGTCAAAAAACAAGTTTTGATGGCAACTTGCTTCATCTTCTTTTCCCACATGCATATAGAGGCTACTTGGAGTTGATCCTAGGATCAACTTGTTTTAGGAAAAAAAAATAAAAAATGGGCCCACTACAAAACCTAACATGCATCATGAGATTGTGAATTCACTAGGTCAAGTGAGTTTAAACATAAAATATTTATTATTTAAACCATTTTTAATGATTTAAATAATAATGTTTGTGAGTGGACCCTCCTTTAATTTTTGAAGAATAATGTCAAATAGTCTTTTAAATAATTTTACAAATCATAAAAAAATAGATAGCCAAGGATATGAATAAAGTTTCTTAAATCATTTTTAAATTTTTTTTAAAATGATTTAAAATCCATTACAAAGGTAAAAAGGTGAATAGGAAAATAAAGAGGCAGGGCCTATAATATTATTTAAAGTTGTAAGGAAAGACACCGTGTCATCCCTCGAGCACAAGAAGGAATATTCTCCTAGGTCCGCGGGCAAACGTGGCATAAAATTGAAAGGCCAAATAATTAGTTGATAGGATTTTCTTGGTGGGAAACTCCCCATCAGAAATGTCTCATGTTGGATTTTTTTGCATTGTCATATTTTTTTTTTAGGTTGCCAAGATTTTTTTGCACTGTGGGAAGACCTCAACCATTGGCTATGTTGACTGGAACTTTTTGTGTTACTATTTGATAGAATGTTTTGCTGGTTTTTCCAAGCTATCCTTCACCATCTAATTTCTCTTACACTATCAATTATAATGTTCTATTGATTCTGGAAATGGTTTCAGAAGACAAATCTCCCAAATTTTTATTTGTACTATCAGATATTTGGTCTTCCTTACTCAATTAATTCAGATTCAATAGAGCAAATGTGTTTGAACATATGGTAGAAAAGGAATGTAAATTTTTGGTACATTATTCAATCTCTTTTTTTCCTTTCTCCTAGCCTACCTTGTTAGGCTAACTCATAAATTAAATTGCTCTATCATTTTTTTGGCGGGAAGGCAATGGTAAAATATTCTTCCATTTTTTTTAAAAGTAATTTTTCGAAACAATAGGAAGCACTTGTGAAATTTTTTTGAATGGCAAGATTTGGTTAGTTAAGAAGGTTGTCTAGCATTTGCATGTACTATACTTTTAAAAAAACCAAATTCCCAACTAAAAACTTTTATAATTAAGAGTAAAACAATATTATCAACCAATTCTCTTTCATACATTACTACCAATTATGCCATAGAATTATGAAGCAAAATAGCACTAAGAAGATAATAATGGGATTCAAGTGACTATTAGATAGCCAAAAGATCTTTCCTACCATTACAATTGAGTAGTTGTAATTAGAGCTAGACCATTCAATGCAAAACAAAAATTGACATGGAATAATACATTCCACGGATGTTATTAGGCATTAAACAATATTAAGTTGCATTTACCTAATCATAAATAGTATTGGATCCTTTGGTGCTACCAAATTTATACAATCTACGCTCATCCCACCTTAGAGTTTGATTTGTTTCTTTTGGTGTTGCCTCCATCTGCACATGCTTATTTTCGTTTTTATTAAGAGTTAGCATAGAGACTATTTAATAAGACATCCTAAAATATTTGCTACACAACATAAATCTCACTTGCAAAGAATGATGAGGAGAAAAATTTTGTATTCTATAAATATTTCAATGCAGCATGCAAGGAAATTTATTCATATTTTATGACTAGTATGTCTAGTATATGTTTCCCTATATGCTTGATAATTGACATTGAAGAAAAAAGAATAAGATGACATCTACAAGCAAGAATAAAAGAAAATTTAAATGTAATAATACATTCGAAAGAAGTTAGACATCAAACAACATTAAGATGCAATCATAAAACAATATTGAATCCTGTGATGTTGGCATCTAGAAGCAAGGCAAAAAATATATAGACGAGAAGTTTATAAATTTATGTCCCCTACTTTCAAAGAAAATCTCAAAATTAAAATAAAATGTCAAGGTGGAAAAGCAACTGCATCTATTTTGAAGTCATTAATTATTAGTTATATAAATTTTGACGTGACCTATGAGTTCAGAAGAGTGTCTAACTCCATTAAATGAGTATTAGTACCAATGATAAGAATAAATACTAGAAGACTAATCTAAAACAGTACCTTTTTTTAAATCACTTTTAAAACTTAGTATAACTACTATTTGTCCCTAAGGAGGGGACACCGAATGATTCACAAAGCTTCATTGCTATTATCTGGAAGTTTCATCATGTAGAACATAGCTCTAGGCCTAAGACATCATTGATATAGTAGGCCTTCAAATTTGATCTCAAGAGGGTGATAAACTTTGTATATTTTGGAGCGTGATAAACAGAGTACAGTCTATTCCTAAATCGAGTTTAGGAATTAATTAACTTGGCATACCTACACTTAGTTGTACTACAAATCTTTCTCAAAGTACAAGTAGGAGCCATTGAGACGTGTATTGCAACAACTTCAAGAGTAGTAGATATTCAAAGTAGAGCCACTTGCTCAAGATCATATGGCCCAACATTAAACTTTTTTTTTAACATGTTCCAAATTTGACTTTGTCCAATTTGATTGTCCCACATCACCTAATCACAGCATAAAATGTCTAGAAAAGGAAAATAAAAGCAGATTATTATTCCTGTTAATTCCATTATTGACTATGAAGAACAAGAGAGTTTGATGGAGTAGTTTTAAAGTTATACTGTATCCCAAATTGGCCACAACAGTAATAGTATTGTTAAAATTAATGTTAGTACTAAATTAGGATTAGGGGATATAATTATAATTTGTCAACTAAAATCTAAAGTAAATAGTTACCATTATCTTTTGGACTTTGAAATTAGCAAGGTCTATAAGTTTGAACTATTTTATGAAAACTACGAAAAATTATGTTTTATACAAGTATAAGGAAACAAAATTCATCTTTTGAGAGCTCAAAATTAGTGGCAAACATTGGCTACACTCAATTCCTCATTTTATTTATTTAAACTCAAATAATTCTTTTTATTACGAAATGTTCAAATAAATACAATGGATAAATTAAAAATCCCCTACCCTTCCATGTACAAATACTATAGAAGGCCATTTTCAAGAGGATGACATCAAGAATAATGCTGACATCTTAGTAGCCAATATCAAATATGTTTCAATTAATCAATTATGACATTGTACAAATATTTTGTGTATGTCACATCCCCAAGTATATTTGCATCCATCATATTTAGATTTCTATTCTCTTCATCATATTATTACTATTGGTGTACCCATTGCACCTCCTTTTGGTGCTAGTGCTAGTGCCAGTTTTAAATCTTAACAATATCTTTACACTTCACTAACTATGTGAGAAATCCAGGGTTTAGAGAAGAAGAGCATTGGCTGTAGGACAACATAAGGAGGAAAATAATTTTAATTTTTTGCAAAGTTCACTTCCCCACTATCCCTTGGAATAAAAGTAGTAAAACAAAAATTGAAAGTGGAAAAATAGGGCATGTAAATGGAGCCAATAAATTAAAACAACATTTTCTAAAGTTTTGTCATCTCCTCATCCCATGATGAACTTAGGGTAACTTTAGCAACATGAGTGAGAATGTGGGGTGGCACTTCAAGGTTTGTAGCTTATTCTAAGGAGGGTGGCATTTGACTAAATTGTTTAAAGCATTTACTTTTAACTCGATGTTGAATGATGGTTAAAGGCACTTAGGTGTAGACTAGGAAAATTGACATTTAGAAAACATCATGAATTAGTCAACCACAAAGCTATAAAATCATGTAAATGTATTCTTAATCACACTATTAAAACCATTAAGACAAAGTGCATAAAAAATTGAATATAAATAAAAAAAATATCACCCCCTTAATGAAGCTTCAATGTTCTTTCTTTCTTCTCCAACTTGATGGTGCCCTCATATTGATATGATGAACCCACAAAATGAAAGGAAGTTTTGACAAGATGATAATGAGAATACTTGAAATTATGGTTAACAAATCAATGGAAAATGAGCCCAATTTATAGAATTTGAGAGCAAATTCTCCAAATTGACAATTTGAGATGTAATTGGGATAACGCCATGATTTATGACAAGATTTGGAGTGCATTTAGAATGCACATATAAAATTGGAGTTTGGAAGGGAAAATGACTAAATTAATGTGAAGTGCATTTTAGAAATAAGCCAAAATGAGTAAAATCTCATTTGGAAACTTGAAAAGTGGATGAGTAGTTAACTAGGAGAGTGTAAGAGTTTGAAAGGGGAAAGTGTAAGAGATGGAGAGAAAAGAGGGAGTGGAGGCTATTAAATAGGGATGGAAGCTAGATTTTAGGAATAGAATCCCATGTGGAAATGTGAGAGATTATTTGAATTTAAAATTTAATATTAATCCTCACAAATTGGTAATTAGAAATTTTAGAAATTAGGAAATTCCAAAACTCAAAATAATTAGTCAATTAATTAATAAAAATTAATTAATTGTGAGACATAAGAAAAAGGGATAAATAAATTAGATTTATTTATCAAAGCTAGGACTTAGGGATAAAATTAATAGTTATTTACCCCTAGAAGGATGAATTGATTGAATGTTAATGATGAAAGATGACATGATTGGACATTATCAAAATGTCAAATTGATTAGAAAATAATGTAAATTAGGGAGAAAAATTGGTGGTTGATGACATAGAAGAATGACACAATATCACAATATTTAAGATATAGATGTGAACCATATTTGAGTGTCTACATTAGGCGACCAATTTTCATTATTTGAAAATCGATTAAGATCCTTATGTGCATTTATTTTAAATGGGAATATCGCTTTCCCAATCCAATGTTTCCTCAAATGGCTTAAACAACACAAACTAACAACTAACTCCTAGGAAAAAATGTTAAATAGTCAAAGTTGTTGAAAGGGGGATTTTGTTGTTGATGTTACAGTGCTGATGTTGCAGAGTTAGTTGTTGATGTTACAATATTGATGTTGTAGAGTTGATCATGTTTTTTTTGTTATAGTATTCTATATGGTTGTCTTTGATGAAAAAATATTGATGTTGCTAATAATGTTGTAGAATTGTTGATGTGTCAATATGGTTGCTATTGATGGAAAGATATTGCTTTGGTGGTTGGTATTATGCTCAGTATTCTATGTTATGTTGTTCTGGTTTTGAGGTTATGTCGGTCCCGAAGCTAGTGTTCTAGAAGGATGGTGCTTTGGAAAATTTGTTTCGGTGGTGTATTATGTGATGTTCATGTTTGGAAGCAGTCTAAAATTATCTATTGTGCTAGATATGATTTGTAGCAGTATGGATTTGTTGTTTTTTTTTGGTTTTTTTTTAGGTTGTGTTGATGTGGTCTAAAGGCATAATTGCTAACATGTTATTTATTATTGGGCTCCAATTATTATGACATTTGGGTAATGTGTTATTTTCTTGAGGCAGTGTGTGTGGTGTGGTCCACTTTTCATTCCTCCCCACCATGGAATGGTTAGTCTGTACCTATTTCAAAATTATGTTGGTTGACTTGGTAATTTTAGTTCAATATAAGTAAGAAGATGTTTGTGATGGATCAGTGAGGAAGTGGTTGAGAAGAAGATCCATTAGATATAGTGTAAAGGTTTGCAAAGAGTTTGAAGTTGGGTTGTGAGTAGAGCATGTGTTCTATTGTTATCTAGATACCAAAGGTAGTGAGACAAAGGTTTCTTCTGGCAATTGTACTTCAATGGTGGATTTTGAGTCATTCTAGTAAGTGAGCCCACTTATAGTGAGCATTGTGGAAGAAATCATTTTCTAGGCAATGAGCCCAACCATAGTAATATTTCTAGCAGTGAGCCACTCTTTGTAAAATCACCTTAACTAGTATTTTTATTAATGAGAATTAGCTTAGATCCATGGTTTTTCCCATCTTGGGTTTTCCACATAAAATTATGGTGTTCACAGTGTATGATTCTAGTGTGTACTTTTTCATTCTTACATTTGATTTGGTTAAGTGAACAAAGTATTAATCAACTGATTCCAGATCTGTGAAAAATGGATATAAAATTTAATTGAAAATTCATTCACCCCCCTCTCATTTATTGAGGATATTCTAAAATTTGTATTAGAGCTTTAGTTTCTAGATAGTGAATCTAACTACTTAGAGAGATCTAATGACACATAAATTGATCATTGGGCTACTTTTGATGAATCTAACAATGGCTTCTAGAAAGTGAAGATGAGGTGATATCTAATTTCTTTAAGGTACAAGACTTGGAAAACTATGGAGAAAAAATATACGGTGCCATAAAATGGACCTAATACTTTGGATGAGATTGATGCCTATGACAAAACCAAAAGAGAAAGGTATGTTATTTTTATTGAATTGTCTAAAATTGAATTGGCAAAGATAGTTGTATTAGAGACTACTTATGAAGTTTGGGAAAAATTGAAAAATATTTATGAAGGAAATGATAGAGTTAAACTAGCTAAGATGCAAACTACTAAAGGTAGATATGAGAATTTAAGGATGGAAGAAGGGGGAGATATAGAAAGCTACTTTCAAAAGAGTGATGATGCTTTGAATGAGATTATAAATACTAGCATCACTTTTGATGATAAGGATGTAATAGAAAAGACTTTGAGATCAACTTTACCAAAAATCTATAGTGACAAGGTTTCAACAATTCAAAAAAATTATGATCTAGAAAATTTCACTAGAGAATAATTGTTTGGCACTCTAAGCACTTTTGCAATGAGAAATTTTAGAAAATAAAAACCAAAATCAAATATTTCTTTCGAAGCGATAGTTGTTGATGAAGATTCAGGATGAAAGCACAAATGAAGAAGAAGAAAACATTGTAAGGAAGTTGAAGGAAGGATCTGGTAAGTATCAAGGTGTCTTACCTCTTAAATGTTTTAGGTGTGGAAAGGTTGGTCATTTTACTACTAGATGTTCAGAAAAAGGAACATGACCAAAACCAAAATTCAATAAGAAGGCATATTATGTGAATGAAAATTACAGTATTTGAGATGATGAATCTGAAGATGGTGGTTGTTTATTTTATGTTCAATAAGTTGAACCTGAACCTAAATTTAATATTTCAACATGACATCTCCAAAAAGAAATACTAACTTTTTTGGTGCATTATAAAACTATAGGAAATGACACGTTACCTTCAAAACTTAGGTTTAGAAAAATTACAACTTAGAAACCAAAATATCATAACCCAAACACCTATATTGAACCTCCTTCCAAAGACATCTATATAGATTTTGTAACCATAATATGTCACTAAATTATGTAACATTGTAAATCCCCTTAAGACATTGTAACTTTAGATCCCTTGAAGACATCCCCTTAGATATTTTTGAGACATCCCCTTAGATCCCCTTAAGAAATCCCCTTAAGATCCCCCTAAGACATCTCCTAAGATCCCCTTAAGACATCTCCTAAGTTCCCCTTAAGATCCACTTAGATTTCCTTAAGACATCCCCTTAAGATCCCCCTAAGACATCCCCTAAGATCCCCTTAAGATCATAACTTCTCCCTTTATAAATATTTGTTCTTTATCATATTATCTTATCTATATGGTAAATATGACATTAATACAAGATTTTATGACTGCATCTTACATTGTTTCCCTGACATGATTCAATCATATCTTATGTAGCCATATTTCCACATTGGAGGACATAAAGAGTTCTTCTTCCCTAATCACATTGCCAACCTTCACATCTCAATCATGTTCTAAGGCTTATTATAGAACCTTTTATATATTATTAGTTATATCACCTGCATTAACCTTTTTCATCTTCCTTAGGAACTTATTATCTCATTGACACTGGAAAGTCTGTTGATTCTCTTAGATTCCACAATAGGTTATATGTTTTTTACTATGGTAAAAGAAGGTTTTGAAGGGGCCTCAAAACCCTTTACAACAACAAGAAAGATGGGTTTAGAAAAAGAACAAAGAAAAAAGGAATAGCTAGAGGGGCAAAAGAAAACCATTACAGAGAACCCTCCAGCAGAGTAGACCAAACAGACAAAGACAACAAAATAGGCCCAATAAAAAAGCCAGCACAACCAAACCACTACCCACAACTAATCTTGTTGTTTCATATATTGAACAGTATCATCCTTTAGCTTAATCATCTTGTGGATAGACTCCCTTAGGTTAAAAATCTCCTTGGTCTAAATGCCCATTTTCTTTTTGATGCTAGCACAAGTTCTTGTACTGGTAGGACCTTCAATAGGTGCCACAACCTATTCATGTTTTCCTCAATCTTAACAACCAAACTGGCCTTATTTCCTTCTAGTAGGGCTAGCAACACCTTCAAGTTCTTAGTAGTAACCTTCATCCCTTCAGATCTCCACTGCATCATATGATTGAGGGTCTCCCCAACTCTCTCAAGGTGGCTAGAAGTGATCTGCATCTAAAATTTAACAAAAATATTTATCCTTTTCTCCAAGTCCTCCAAAAGAGCCTTGTCATCCCCAAGAGCCCTTTTTTTACTCCCTTTAATAGTCTACTTACCTCCCTTAGTCAAAACCATTGTAACATTATCTACCCTTTCCTCCAGCTCAATGTACCTCAAATTAATTTCCTTAATCTCATTATAGGCCTAGGTAGCCATCTGGAGGTCAAGGTCAGATTGAGCCCTGGCAGAAAAAAGAAAGCCTCTCACCTCCTTTTGATTATATGGCTCTTTATTCTCATGCTCCTCTTCAATCTTCTCACCATTTTGTAAAACCTATTTAACCATAACCGAAGTATCCATATTAACAAAAATCACAGGGGAGGATGGATTACCCATTTGAGAAGAGTCCTTGTAGTTTGTGCATGGGGAGAGGCATTGTCATCCTCTCTGGAATCACCCTCATGACTATGACTAACATAAGTATCCCAACCATGCAACTTGATCTGAGGAATGCCAGAGCTACCCAAATCTTTAATATCCCCAACAAGAACCTGAATATGCTCCTCCTTCATAGTCACATTATCAATAAGCACATTGTCTTCATCGTCACCAACAACCTCATTGTCATCTTTTCCACCAGTGACCATATCCAGGTTGTCTTCAAAACCATCAGTATCCATTTCCCTAGACTTGACACTTTGGGAATTATCACTTTCAACTTTGGATGACTGAGCAGTAGAAGCACCGTGCTCCAACACATCCTTAACAACTTACTTCTCAACCTTCACTTCCATCTCATCATCAATATCCTTACCTTTCTCCTTAGTCAAGAGAAGAGCAACTTTTCTCTTGTCAATTTTAGGATCTTTGTCCTCCTTCTGATTCTTCTTCTTGGGAGACTCCATCTAAAGCTCAAAAATAGCCCTCTTCCCTTTAATATCCTGTAAAGACTTAGGAATGGGCTCTAAAATCTTAAATTTGTCATAATTATGAATGAGCATAATCAAACCATCATGAAGAATAGGTTTATTATTGGGGTAACTCCTATTATCCATAATGTTAGTACCCAGAGACGAGAGGAGAAGATAAGGAAATGACACCTTCTTCTAGCATTGAAAGTGGTTGACAAGAACAAAATGATTTAATTATACACCCTAGTAAAATGACCTTCTAACGTGAAATACTACATAATGGCTTTGATAATTTTGGCCTAGAGAATCTTAACATTCTTAATGCTATAAAAATCCCCTTTCTCTTTGACAAGGAGAGCTTTCTCTTTAGGGGTTTTAGAGAAACTAAGGACAACATCTTGAGCTTCTTTGAGATCCCTATAATACTTAACACCAGAATTCTCAAGACCAATGATCTCAAAAATAAGATCCTCAATAACAGTAAAGGATTTTCCACAAATGGAGACTTTACCTTCATCCCAACAGTTCACAAAATCTTTGGAAATATCTTTGTCAAAACCATGAAATCTCTCCATATAAGGAGTGATGCCTCCTTTCAATTTCTATCAAACAATGGCCTCCTTCTTCCACTTGCAGATACTTGACTCTTCTCTTTTTAAGCCTCCTCCTAGGGCTGAGCTAATCGAAGAGCTAAAATTCTCAGGACAACAATGCTTCACAGAGATATCAACATGAGAATTAAGAAGCTAAAAAAATGGAGAAATACAAACAAGGCCAACAAGAAATAAAATGACCCAAAAGGGTTGCAAATTAAAAACCAAATTAATGCATCTCCACCCTTTCCAAGAAATGAAGGCATTCATACTACATAACATGAAATTAAATGTCCCTTTCATCATAGCTTCGTATCATTCTGGTATGATGATGGATCTGATCGTATCTTATAAGGTTAATAGTTTCCTTATTTAAACCAGCTTTTCCCTACCAAAGAATGATATCATCCCATCAGACACCCAAGTTGGCTAGGCTATCAGAAATTGCATTAATTTTACAGTAAGCATGGGTGTTGTGGATCTCCACAAACCTACTTAAAAAATAATTCATCTACTCTATTATGTGTCTTATAGTCCATGATGGTTTGGTAATGCCCTTAATACAATTAATAATGCTCATTAAATCTCCCTCAAGCCATAATTTATTACATCCTTTGTATGTTGCCACCTTACAAATTTGAAGAGCTTCCATCGCTTCCACCATATGGCTAGTCTGGATGCCAATCAGAGAGGCCACAAGAGAAATGCATCTGTCATAACAATCTCTAAGGATGCCACCACAACCTACCATGCTATGGTTACCCTTAGCCGCCTCGTCAAAGTTGGCCCTTAACTAGCCAACTCTATAAGCCACATGATAGAGTAGATAAATTATTTTTTATAGAAGCCCCCATTAAAATAGTGTCATCCAAAAATTATTCATGGGAACAAGTCATATTCCTTGAGGTAGGTTGAAGACCTTGCATGTTACTATTTTGAACATTTATGGTGATAAACCTACCCAAGCTATCAACCAGAAATGCAAACAATATCAGGGAGATAGTGATCTTTGAATATCTTTCCAACGCATCAAACGGTTTGCAATTCGGAGCTAGGACTAGAAAGTTATGCCTTCTCCAAGTGGACCTAAATTTTATATATATTTTTTTGATAATTTTTTATAGTTTGATTAGTTTATTTGTAATAAATATTATGATGGCTCTTCATTTCATTTCCAAGGGATTCTATGACCCTCAGGATCCATCAAATTTGTATAAACTCCAATATTCAAATAGAATGGATCAATTTTTGGTTTGCAATCTTGTTGTTCTCAATTTTCATGTTGAATTCTACAATACTACAGGCATCACACTAGGTATTGTAATCTAGTTTCATAAATATGATCAGATAGGGTCTCCCTATTGGAGACCTCTAGAAGGATAGAAGAAGTTCAAAGAGGATCCATTCACAATAACAAAATTTGAGGACGTTGATATGAGTTGAAAAATAAGCTTGGTCACCTTCACATCAAAGCCAAAAGAAAATAGAACTTTATAGAGAAAGGCCCATCCCACCCTATCATAGGCTTTAGAAAGATCTAGTTTCATAAGGAAGCCCTACTTTTTAGACACCTCCAGCGAGTGGATATTTTCATGAACCTCTATAATAGAATCCAATATCTTCCTACCAAGAAAAAATCCATTCTACTGAGGGGAAATGATTGATGGGAGAATTGAGAGGATTATTACCGTGATAACTTTGGATATGATCTTATAGAAGGTGTTGTAGAGACTGATGAGCCTGAACCCATCAACCAAATGAGAACAATGAATGCAAAATTAGCTTCACTCAAAATTTTGGTCTACTTAATATTTTCAACTTTCTCTGTCGACATCTTGGTTTCCTGGATAAGAATAATATTCATCTTATGATCTCTAATAAAATTCCTATGCACATCTTTCTTGTGAGGGCCATTCAACCCTCTAATATTCCATGAGATGAATTTCAGTTTCTAACTGGGGAACAAACTTTTGGAATGGTAAGTTGTCTACCATCCGCTATACTTTGTCTACTTTCCTAATCCCTCACAAATTTGGTATATTTTCTTCCCCGCTGAGACTTTGGAGTACCAATATCAGCTTTCATTTCCCTGGTGGTCACACCTCCTTGCAAGTGCTCTTGGCCATAGTTTCCCTTTCCAATCCATTTCTTCTTTAATAGCTCACATTTGTCCATGGTTCCCCTTCCACTTCCTAAGAATATTTAAGAACATTCGGCGCCGATTCTCCCTAGTGTCTATCTTTAGTTTACATTTACAGTATCTCCTCTAAATTAGTGATCCCAACGCTATTTTGATCTTCCTCTAATTTATCAATCTCATCCTACCTAGCATAAACCACAAAAGAGTCCTCAACTCTAGAAAGAAACTAACTATCAACAACACTATGCTTTTGGAAACAACTCACAATTATCTCACCTTGTTCAAGCTGGAGTTTAGGGTCATTCACTAAGGTCATCCTACTAGCTTCAACCCCATCAGAAATCAAAGAAAAAGTGTTAGGAACATTTTCCACTACCGGGGGAAAAAGAGGGTAGTCCAAGATTTGATCAATGACCATGAGGACCTGATAATTGACCTTAGGTATATCACCATTAGATTTGATACCCACTGTATTTTGATCCATGCAAGGGTTACAATTAGAAACATTGGAAGGACCAACTTTGACTCCTCCTGGGACCTTTTCTCTCCAAATATTCTTTGGCTCATAATTTTGATCTGGTTTAGACTTCTTTTCCTTTTGGATTATTTGAGGGAAATCCTTCTCCCTGTGGCCAGATTTCTTGCAAGTGAAACATGTGAAAGGTATAGTTTCAAATTCTACTAGTTGAATCCACTTCCCCAATTTGGAAATAATACTGATAATTTGGGGGAGATCCATATTTTGAAGGATATTAACACATATCCTTACAAATACAAGTCTAGACCTATAATTCTTCATGCGATCAATAGAAAGAAGATCCCCAAGAGAGCTAGCTAGCCCTGAGAGTACATCTTCATGTCAATATTCCAGAGGAAAGCTAGGGAGTCGAACCTAGATAGGAGCAGAAACAAAAAATGAAGAATCATTGTAATCTAAATTTGGTGACCATTTTTGAAGAGTCAGAGATGACTTGCCAACCATCCAAGGGCCACCACACAAGATGTTATACATATATTCCCCATTAGAGAATTCAAAAAAGAAGAAACCCTTAGGCATAGAAGCAATATCTACTACATCAATGTTTCGTCCCAACCCTGCAAGTATTCCAATCAAAGTAAGAGCCATCAATGAAACTGAGTGATCTATTCACAGATTAGGCACTATAATCACAAACTCTCCCTTAGCTAGATTAGAGATAACATTGATATTTGGGGAAGTGGATTTTCCTATGGGTTTCACCCCAAATAGAGAGGCCCACTTACCAGTAGATGCATACTTCTTCTCATGAGAGTTCTCTCCCTTGAGAACCACCACCTCTAGCAAAGGCCCATCAATTCCATGCATACTTTTGTCCACATTAATCTTGTCTATAGTGTCTTTGGTTGAATTTTGGCCATTCTAAATAGGACCCGAAGATCCTACAGCATGTGGAGCCCCACCTACAATGCTGACTGAGGATGATGTTCCCCCACCCAAACCTGAAGCAAGAACTTCACCATGGTTGAACCAGCCATTCAAATTTGAAATCCCTTTCCCTCTTGACGTCTCCACCATATACACAATAGGGTATATGTTTCTCTAGTGTCTTATATAAATTTATATTGGCGTTCCTAGCTACCAAGGGTTAAAACACCATTTTTTCCATAGGAGTAACATTTATATTCCTTCATGCATTATGTATTCCTTACAATTATTGTTTATCATGATTATACATTTGCATGCTTAACTTGTACTCTTTTTTCATATACTATTTTCATTTCTCATAGAATTTCTTGTCTACTATATATATATGACCAATTTTAGGGGCGTATTACATGGATAAAACTTTATGGCTTGTACAATTTGATTCATCTTGTTTGGAATGTTTTTAATGTTTATCTATAAAATTCATCAGGTTTAGAATGTTTATGTTGTTGGGAGATTGTTGAGCATATCAAAGATTGTTGATTAGACCTTGTTTATGTGTGTTGACATTAGTGTTTTTTCATTGATGTCAACATACTATTGTTATTGCAGATGGTGTGCTTAGTTTGTTTAGAGAATATGATTCTAGTTGCTCAGGTGATATGTTGAATAAATTTTACTACTATTATATTTCTATAGTTGATTTTGGTCAACTTACAAAGGATCACATGATAGATTGAGTTAGTTATGATTGATTTATCACTTGATTATATTTTGGTATTTCTGTATTCAAAGGTTGATTTTTTGCTTCGGTGAGGATCGGTATAGTTGATTCAGTTGATGCGAAGCTTGTGGTAATGTTGGGATTTATTTTTTGTTTTCTCAACTAGTGTTGTTCATGATTTAGAGTTCAGTAAGTTATCTTTTTAGTGTGATAGAGGTATGTGTTCTGTGTTGTTAGTATTCAATATAAAGAAGAGTTTGGATTTTGAGATTGAGTTGATGTGAAGGTTTAGGAATCTATTATTTCTTATTGCTAATATTCTTGGTGTTGAACCTTTGGTAATTTCATCTTTGGTTTTTTCATTGATGTCAATAAGACATGTCAGATCTCTCAGTCAATTATGGTGGTACATAAGGTACAGTTCTAATAATGGTACACAAGATGGAAATTTAGTGATCTTATAGAAGTTGATTAAAGTAATCAAGAGGTGGTTGACATCATGTTATTAATGTACAAATACATTGATTATATCATTATTGAGGTGGTTGATAAAGTGTTAAGTATATAACACTTAATGTTGATTATAATTGTTAAATCAGTTATAATTTCATAACTACCTAGTTTCGGTCTAAATAAATTTGAACATATTAAGGTTTAAACAAGACATAAACTATTATACCTTTTTGAAAAGGTAACAAGAAAAAATAAAATGGGTCTTAGTCAGAGTTTGTAGAACATGTGGTTGGAGAGAGAGAAAGAAACAATTTTGACCAAGACTGTTACAGATAGTTATAACCATTATTATCCAGTTTTGGTCTAATTTGGTTTTGAATAGGTTTTTGTGTAGGTAAACAATGACAAAGGACATTTATAAGTAGGGTATTCATTCCTATAAATAGTGGTACAAGTGATCTTGTAGTTTTTTGAAAGATTTGGAAGATACTCAAATTAGACCAGAAGGATTCTATGTAGTCCACAAGACAACAAATTGAATGGTATAAACATTTCTTTCAAATTTGATATTTATAATTAAATAATTGTTGTAGGAGTATATCAGAGGTTGACAAGGGTTTATTCACTGATATTTTAATGGTTTACATTAGCCTTTAATTAGATGTTTTTATGACACATGAATATGCATTTAGATCTTTAATGTTTTGAAGGGAAACATGTTATTTATCTCTCAAGAAGTATAGAATTTTAAAGAATATTGATTAAAATAATCCTCGTACATTCAAATGTATTGATTTAAGTTTGATTGCACATTTCATGATTTGATAAAGTCATTTTGAGAAGGCTTGTATAATTTGATGGTGTAAAAGAATCAATATGAGAGATAAGAAAATAAGTAAATCATGCTTAATGTTTTCAACTAGAAGTTGAATTCTTGATTGGTGTTCCTTGAGATAGGTGTCTCTAAAATAGGGTGTTGGTGCTTCCTAGAGTTGTAGCTCTAAAAAATTTTCCCAAGAGGCTAATAAAGGTTTAGATTCAAAGTGTTTTTTTACCCTAAGGTGTTTCCCACTATAAATATTGTGTAATTTTTTCCTCTTGCATTTATTTTTCTTATTTCATAACCTCATGTTATAATTGTAAAAAATTGTAAAGCTTCTAAAAGTTAAAAAGATCAAGTTTTCAAGTAACCACTGATTCAACCCCCCCCCCCCCCCCCCCCCCAACTCTCACTAGTGTTTGCATTCCAACAAGTGGTATTAGAGAAAGGTTCCCTACATCAAGTTTAACAAATTTGGGTATATTTTGGTTGAGTGGAATACTTATTTATAATGGCTCAAGATAGTTCTTCAAAGGTTCATATTTTTTATGGATCAGATTATGCTTTTTGGGAAGTAATGATGCAAAAATACTTTTTATCTATTAATGTTGATGTTTGGTCTTCAATTTTTAATGGTTATAAAGTTCCTAATGCTTTACCTAAAAATCCTAATGAAAAGAAGTATGAAATTGATATGAAAGCTAAATTTTATATATTTAAAAATTTGTCTAAAGATGTGTTTGTTAAGGTAATGCATTGTAGATCTTCTAAAGAAGTATGGGAAAAAATGAAAAATACTTATCATGTTAGTGATAGAATTAAAGAATCCAAGACAAAAAAAAATTAAAGAAATATTTAAAGAGCTAAAGATGGGTGATGATGAAAACGTAGAAGACTGCCTCCTTAAGATAGATGAAACAGTGAATGGCACAAGAGGACTTGGTGAAACAATTGATGATATTGATGTTGTAAAGAAAGTTTTGAGATCTCTTCCTGATAAGTTTGATTCTAAAATATGTTCCATAGAAGAAAATAGGGGAATTAACAAATATACACTTATGAAATGAAAAAGTTTGGCAAGCAGGAATCCACAAGAAAAGAAGTAACATTAAAGGTGGAAAAGAAAGTGAAGTAAGTCTCTTCAGAATCAGAAGACCTTGATATTTTTGAAGAACATTTATCTAGGAAATTAAAGAAAGGAGGAGGTAAATACAAAGGTAAAATTCCTTTCAAATGCTTTAATTGTGGTAAAATAGGACACTTTGCATCTAAATGTCCTTATGATAATCATGATGAAGTAGATGATGAGAAAGAGAAATCAAGTAAAAATAAATTCTATAACAAAAATAAGTTCTTTAAGAAGAAGAAGAGTTTGATTTCTAATGTATCAGATAGTGAATCTAGTAGCTTTGAATGTTATGAAAATGAAGTTTTATTCATGGCTATAGAAACTACTTGTCAAGAATCAGATAGTGATAATGGTGTTGAACTTGTTGAAGCTGATTTAGAATGTGAATTTCTTTATGCACATAAAAAGATCAAAGAATTAAAAATAAATTTAAGTGCTCAAGAAAATAAATTTATAATGGAAAAATAGAACTTTGAAAAAGAAATTAAGGAATTAAGTCAACAAGTTACAGATTTGAAATTACAAGTTGAGGAACAAAAGAGAATTGTCTTTGTCACTAAGGAAGAGTTAAGCTCTAAAGATCAAGAATATACATGGTTAATGAATTAAGTAGTATCATATAAAAGGAATTTATAAATATGAGAATACTATTTTGGATGATATATTAAGGAATCAAAGAAAAAATGATAATATAAATGGAATTGGTTTTGAACTTGGACAATGTTCTAGTGACAAGAAAGATAAAATTTTATTTGAGATATTCAAATCTAAAAGTAAGGATACAGATCAGAACACTATCACTTCAAATGTAGATAAAAATGTATATTTTGATAAGATTTATAATGATAAAAGGAAGGTTATATCAATCACTTCATTCAAGGATAAAAGATCTCTAAATAGGTTCACTTCTTTCTTTGATGGGCATTGCTTCATGTGTCATCAATATGGACATAAAATAGATAATTGCAAATACATGTCAAGAAGGTTTTCAAAGTTTCATTTTGGTTATTCCTTTCCTAAAATTAATTGTTTAAAATGTTACAAATGTAATTTATTTGGTCATGTTATGAGGAATCACAAAACTAATTCATTTCAGAATGATCAATCTTATACTAGTCTGCAAGCTGATAAAGAATTTGATACTATAGTGACTAAGATATGGAAGCCTAACATTAATAAGTCTATGTTTGTTCAAATGGCTTTACATTCTGAAGAAAAGGACTTGTGGATAATTGATAGTGGTTTTTATAGACACATGATAGGTGATAAAACACAGTTTGACAAATTGATTAACTACAAAATTGGAAGTGTGAGTTTTGGTGATGATTCTTCAAGGAAAATGAAAGGTTTGGGTTGTTTTATGCTTAGTGATAAAATGTATATTCATGATGTGTATTATGTTGAAGGATTGAAGTAGAATCTTCTAAGTGTTAGTCAAATTTGTGATAATGGATATGAAGTTATGTTTGATGATCATAGTTGTCAAATCAAATTAAAATATGGATAGTTGGTTGCATCAAGTAAAAGATCTAAAGGGGATATATACAACTTAAAAGATATCACAAATACTAACAATTATGAAGATGTTTGTCTTATGGGATGGGTGAATAAAGTTGTACAAGATAAAAAGGAAACAAGAATGGATAACACTCTTCTCCAAGACAATGATAATGACTTGAAAAAATCAAATAATAAATTTGAAGAAAGTAAAAAGGAGATAAAAGATCAAACAGGAACACCATAACCAACAAGTATAAAGTCGATAGGAATAGGATTGAAGAAATATCATCCTCACAAATAGATTATAGGAGACAAATAGGAAGATGAGTTAGATGACATATTCACAAAACCTCTCTCAAAAGAAGTGTTTCAAGGTTTGAGAACTAGATTGGGAGTTCTCTCTCTTTCTTCTCTTCCATAAGTTACTCAGTGTTTGATAGGTTTCAGGAGTATTTATGATCTTTCTTGCAAATGAAACCTTGGTGTATTTCCTTGGTCATTTATTTCCAAGGGGAATAAAAATCATGAGGAAAACATATTGTGATTCATATATGAGGTTAGTTGATGATATTGATAAAAATGTGTTAATGGAATATATAGTAATATGGGTACATGATAGATTCTATATAGGTGATACAGGAACATGCAAAGGTTAATCTATTTTTGCAAGTATTGACATCAATGAAAAAGGTGGAGTATGTTGAAACTTTGGTAATTTGGTCTTTTATTTTATCATTGATGTCAATAAGACATGTCAGATCTCTCAGTCAGTTATGGTACACAAGGTATAGTTCTAATAATGGTACACAAGATGGAAATGTAGTGATCTTATGGAAGTTGATTAAAGTAATCAAGAGATGGTTAACATCATGTTATTAATGTACTAATACATTGATTATATAATTATTGAGGTGGTTGATAAAGTGTTAAGTATATAACACTTAATGTTGATTATGAAGTGTTAAATCAATTATAATTTCATAACTACCTAGTTTCAATCTAAATGAATTTGAACATATTAAGTGTTAAAAAAGACCCAAACTATTATACCTTTTTGGAAAGATAAAATCAAAAAATAAAATGGGTCTGAGTCATATTTTTCATAACACATGGTTGGAGAGAGAAAAACAATTTCGACCAAGACTATTGCAGTTAGTTATAACCATTTTTACCTAGTTTTGGTCTAATTCGGTTTTGAACAAGTTTTTGTGCTAGTAAATAAATACAAAGGAAATTTATAAGTAGGGGATTAATTTCTCTAAACATTGGTATAGTTGGTCTTGTAGGTTTTTGAAGGATTTGGAAGATATTCGAATTACACTAGAAGGATTCTATGGAGTCCACAAGATAACAAATTGAATGGTATAAACATTTCTTTCAAATTTGATATTTATGATTTAATAATGGTTGCAGGAGTATATTAGATGTTGAGTAGGGTTTATTCACTATTATTTTAATGGTTAACATCAACCTTTAATCAGATGTTTTTATGACACATGAATATGCATTTGGATCTTTAATGTTTTGAAGGGAAACATGTTATCTATCTCTCTATAAGTATAGCATTTTGAAGACCATTGATTAAACTCATCCTCTTACATTCAGATATATTGATTTAATTCTTATTACACATTTCATGATCTGATAAAGTCATTTTGAGAAGGCTTGTATAATTTTGTGATGTAAAAGGATCAGTATGCGAGATTAGAAAATAAGTAAATCTTGCTTAATGTTTTTAACTAGAAGTTGAATTCTTGATTCATGATTTGTATTATAATAGAGGTGATCCTTAGATTTGTAACTCAACTTTTTCATGTTAGAAGTTGGTTCTTTTTAACTTTTGAATTTGGTGCTTTAGATACAAGGGATTGGTATTTCTTGAGATAGGTGTATTTATAACAGGGTGTTGGTGCTTCCTAGAGTTGTAGCTCTAAAATCTTTTCCAAATAGGCTAATAAAGGTTTAGATTCAAAGTGTTTTTTTTTACCGTAAGGGCTTTTCCACTATATATATTGTGTAATTTTTTACTCTTTAATTTCTTGTTCTTATTTCATAACTTCATGTTATAATTGTAAAAAATTGTAAAGCTTGTAAAAGTTAAAAAGATCAAGTTTTCAAGTAACCACTGATTCAGCCCCCCCCCCCCCCCCCACCCCACCCTCTCTTAGTGGTATTTGTATTCCAAAACTTGGATCATTGTATGACCATGTTGATGGTTCTCATTGATCGTGGTGATCTCATTTGGTGATTTTCTAGCATGTTGGTGTTTCTTCATTTAGGTCATAGCCGACTTGGTGAAGTAATGTGTTGCGATTCTTGGTGTAGATTTGGCAATGTTGTTGCATATTTGAGGATGAATTTTTGGGTCCTATCTAAGTCTTGGTCAAATTGATTTGGATTGCATTGTAGTTTGAGTATATAATGTTTATATCACTTGTTCTTATAGGTCTTAGTTGACCTTGTTGTGGACTATTCATTGTAATATGTATAAATAGCCAATCATTTGTGATTGTGAACCATGTGTAGAAGAAAATGAGGATGTTTGTATTCTACAATTGAGGAAAAAAATGTACTTTTGGAATTGTATTGGCATTGTTGATGTTTTCATTCAATTTGGTCATATTGGGTAGTTTGTCCACCCTTGTGAATTGTAATTGTGACTGATCAACGAACCTGACTAAGGACCATATCGTTGTATTGTAAGTAGTGAGATCTGGGAAGAGATCCTATAAGTGCATGTCCATTCCTCTCTTATTTTCATTTTCTCTTAACCTAGTAGTACTTTTAACAAAGTACATCTATCTAGTGGGTTTGACTCTCACCGGGGTTTTCCCTTAACCGGGTTTCCTTGCTAATAAATTTGGTGTTCTGTGTTATGTGTTGTGGATCTTGCATTAATGTTTATCTTTCAAATCATTAATTGATTTAAGTTATTTAAAATTTTAATTGTTAGTGTACAAATGACTCACCCCTTCCCTCGTTAGTTGTGCTTACCTCCTTTTGGGCCTAAAAATTGGTATCAAAGCCAACTACTTTTGAATAATCTTAATTGCTTGAAGGAGATCCAACATGGAAAACATAAGGAACAAAATCCCTAAGTTTGATGGAACTAACTATTTGATATGGAAGGATTAGATGACTTATTCTTTGATATGCATGGGAGATGAATATTGGGATATCACAAAGAAGCCTTACAAAATTCCTAATGACTTGTTGATACTAACTTGTACATCTATGGTACTTGTGATGATATTCTTATTGTTTTTATTTATGTTGATGGTATAGTGTTTGGATCTTATGATGATTCGTTAAGTCAAGGTTTTCCAAAGATTATGCAATTTGAATTTGAAATGTCCATGCTTGGGGAACTATAATATTTTAATGGGTTGCAAATTTCTTAGTTGGAAACTGGTATATTTTTATCCCAAACTAAGTATGCAAAAGCAATGTTAAATAAATTTCATATGGAAGATTGTAAGCCTATGGGAACACCAATGGTAACAAGTTGTACTTACTAAAAATGATTATTCTCGTGATGTTGATCAATCATTGGTAGTTTACTATATCTCACTTTGTCAAGGCTTGATATTATGCATGTTGTTTGTCTAGTTGCAAGATTTCTACCGTCACCTAAGGAATCGCATGTTATGGCAATTAAAAGAATTTTCAGATATGTTAAAGGGACTTTGGATTATGGGATTTAGTATCCTAAACATGATCACTACTACATTTGGGGCCAAATTTTGACAGACACTTCCGACGGGTAGATTTTTTTAATGAATTTGTTATTTTTTAAAAAATAGGCCCCGATGATGTCGGTATTCCAATGGGTTTTAAATTGACCATCAGAATTCTAACAGTTTTTGGTATACATATATAAAAAAAAACAAGTCAAATGCCAAATCATTTTTATTTCGATTGGCATAAAAAAGGAGCAGGAGAAAATGAGCTGGGCACACGTGAGAGAAGCTATGTGATTTCTTCATCTTTTGAGCCTCTGGCATCATATTCGACTAAAAATTTCATATGCATTGCATTTTATTTGATCATGAATGCTCTCTGAAATGACTGCATTCTATTGGTGTCATGCCCTAGCAGGTGCTCTGTCTCTATTATTTGATGTTACTGGTGTCGTGCCCTAGCCCGTGCTTTAACTCCATTATTTGATTTTATTGGTGCTTGTGCTCAAGGATATCCATTTTTTTGAAATGTTGACTATGGTTATCAAATGGACAGCCCGTGAGCTTCTAGCTAGGGGCCATTTGTATTGATAGCTTAGGGTATCAAATGTATTGTATCATTGATAGTTGAGACTTTGTTAAAATGAAATAGGAAAAAGAATGGTTTTGATTTAGTGCTTTAACTCCATTTTTTGATGTTACTGGTTCTTGTGCTCAAGGATAACTATTTTTTTAAAATGTTGTATGTGGTTATCAAATGGACAAGCTGTGAGCTTCTAGCTAGGTTCCATTTGTATTGATAGCTTAGGGAATCAAATGTATTGTTATATCATTGATAGTTGACACTTTGTTAAAAGGAAATAGGACAAAGAACAATTTTGAGTTAGTTTCTCTATTTTGATCCCTAAGTGGCTTACAACCCTAGAGAAGTATATGCAAATTTACGGATGCAGTTGCAGGATACATAGCAACTGATAATTCACAAGAAATCCATGCATCCAATTTGAATAGAAATTAATACAAATAAATAGGGTCCTTGAATGGCCCAGTCATCTGGACCTTGACTATCCCCTCAACCAGTGACCCTTCAAAATCAGGTTATCATGCAATTAGTGAGTGATCCTTTATTCTCCCGGTCTACCCTGCATCCAAACATATTGGAAATACACAATACAATGATAACAAGCCTTTTACAATCCCCCTTCCCTCAAGGAACACTATCAACATCCAGACCTTGACTGTCCCCTCAACCAATGACCCTTCAAAACTAGCTTATCATGTAATCAGTGAGTGATCCTTCACTCTCCTAGTCTGCCCTGCATCCAAACATATTGGACATACACAATAAAATGATAACAAGTATTTCACAATCCCCCTTCCCTCAAGGAACACTATCAACATCCAAACCTTGACTGTCCCCTCAACTAGCGACCCTTCAAAACTGGGTTATCATGCAATTAGTGAGTGATCCTTCATTCTCATGTTCTGCCCAGCATCCAAACATATTGGAAATACACAATAAAATGATAACAAGTATTTTACAATCCCCCTTCCCTCAACCAACACTATCAACATCCGGACCTTGACTGTACCCTCAACCAGTGACCCTTCAAAACTGGGTTATCATGCAATCAATGAGTGATCCTTCATTCTCCTGGTCTTCCCTACATCCAAACATATTGGAAATACATAATACAATCATAAAAAGTCTTTCAAAATACCCCTTCCCTCAAGGAACACTATCAACATCCATACCTTGATTGTCCCCTCAACTAGTGACCCTTCAAAACTGGGTTATCATGCAATCAGTGAGTGATCCTTCATTCTCCTAGTCTACCCTGCATCCAAACATATTGGAAATACACAATACAATGATAACAAGTCTTTCACAATCCCCCTTCCCTCAAGGAACACTATAAACATCCATACCTTGATTGTCCCCTCAACCAGTGACCCTTCAAAATTGGGTTATCATGCAATCAGTGAGTGATCCTTCATTCTCTTGTCCTACCCTGTATTCAAACATATTGGAAATATACAATACAATGATAAAAATTCTTTTACAATCCCCCTTCCCTCAAGGAACACTATCAACATCTAGACCTTGACTGTCCCCTCTACCAGTGACCCTTCAAAACTGGGTTATCATGCAATCAATGAGTGATCCTTCATTCTCCTAGTCTGCCCTGCATCCAAATATATTGGAAATACACAATATAATGATAAAAATTCTTTCACAATCCCCCTTCCCTCAAGGAACACTATCAACATCCAGACCTTGACTGTCCCCTCAACCAGTGACCCTTCAAAACTGGGTTATCATGCAATCAGTGAGTGATCCTTCATTCTCTTATTCTGCCCTACATCCAAACATATTGGAAATACACAATACAATGATAAAAATTATTTTACAATCCCCCTTCCCTAAATGAACACTATCAACATCCCGACCTTGATTGTCTCCTCAACCAGTGACCCTTCAAAACCGGTTTATCATGCAATCAGTGAGTGACCCTTCATTCTCTTGGTCTACCCTGCATCCAAACATATTGGAAATACATAATACAATGATAGCATATGGAAATCATTTAATGAATCTCAGTCACTGGTAACGCATGGACAGTCAAACTAGTAGTCTTCAAAGCATTCAATAAGTGAATATGAATGTTTGAAAACTTTCCTCTCAACTTCTCCAACCACTCCTAATCGGTTAGAGGGATATGTCTAGAATCTCCACTATTCCAATCCTTACCAACAATTCTTAAACATACTTTATCTGATATGATAATAACATGCTAAAATGAACCAATGGCATGTTCTTCGTGTGGTGCAAGGAAGATTTGGCTATCAAATCTTCCTTCATGCAAGCTAAGCGTGAGAGAAGGTATGTGATTTCTTCATCTTTGATTGGTATCTTTGACGGGAAACATCTTTCGAGCCTCTGGCACCATATTTGACCAAAAATTTGAAATGCATTGCATTTTATTTAATCATGAATGCTCATTGAAATGACCACATTCTACTGGTGTCATGCCCTAGCCTGTGCTTTATCTCCATTATTTGATGTTATTAGTGCTTGTGCTCAAGGATATCGATTCATTGTTTTGAAATGTTTGGATTCACAT
The DNA here is from genome assembly GCA_027943335.1 of Chamaecyparis obtusa. Taxonomy (NCBI): domain Eukaryota; kingdom Viridiplantae; phylum Streptophyta; class Pinopsida; order Cupressales; family Cupressaceae; genus Chamaecyparis; species Chamaecyparis obtusa. The sequence goes on from BSBK01008853.1 coordinate 141,451, forward strand.
TTGTTGATATTACAATTCATCATATCAGATAAAGTATGTTTAAGAAGTTTTAGTGTCTAAACACTCAACTAATCCCTCTAACTGATTAGGAGTGGTTGGGGAAGTTGAGAGGAAAGTTTTCAAACATTCATATTCACTTATTGAATGCTTTGGAGACTACTGGTTTGACTGTCCATGCGTTAATGTTTAGAAGAGATTAATAAAGTATTTAAAGACATTCTTACATGTTTGGAGAGGTTTGAGAGGCACTTATCATGACTATACCCTCACAAACAGTGGCATAGACTGGTTTTATTAAGTTTCCTTTCTCTATTTTGAGGTTTCATTTCTCTGCCGCAGGGGTATAGTTAGAGGGTTCATTGACAAAATAATCCTTTGAATGGTTACTATAAATATGAATGATTTGATATAGCATATTTCTCATTTTACTTGAAGTTTGGAATAGCTTGGGCAAGGGTGAAAGTACTTTTTATCATTTTGGTCGTGACTGTTCCTCTACACAGTCAGGAAATGTAAATATCTAATGATTATATGTGATGTTGAATGGATTAAATGCTTTATTCTTGGTAGAAGTGAATGGAAGGAATAGTGTTGGTGTTAGGTTTCATTTATTATTGAATCCAATGGTTTCCAAGATGTGTTGAGGAGTTTTCTCCTTGTTTAATGTTAATTGTTCCTGCACAATCAACTCATACAACAGTGAAATGCTATGTGATTGACAATTTCATACAACTGGTCCTTTGGCATGTATTAAACAGAATATAATTTTCAGCATATTATTATCATTCTATTTCTTTGTTGTAAACATGCCATTGGTTCAGTTTTGTAAAAAAAAATTCGTGTTAAATTTTTTTACAAAATAGATTACAAAATACTCTTCAAAACAAAGGAAAAACTTAGCGAATTCAGTCTAACTCACTGTAGATGAAGGAACAATCATGATAATAGTTCCTTTAATTCTTCCAAAACATTTATTGAACTCCCCTAAAGTCCTATTGGATCCCCAAATTGCTTAATCCAATCAACTTACATTAGGATCATGAGAAACTTCAAAGGATTAAAAACATTACTTGGAACAGTCACGTGTTTTACCAGTCAAAATGTAAGGAATAGAATTTTAAAGTGCTCACAATAAATTCAATGATGAAATGAGTTCTTGGAGATTGCTTACTATTCCATCCATGAATTTAGAAACCAAAACAATAAGTAAGGAAGCCTTTCAACAATGCATAACACAATGGACTTGCAGATTTAAACTTCTATTTTTATTGAATCTCTGTTCCTTTCGTACACTCCAGGTTTAAGTCTATCATACAATGACTTCCAAAGGTTACATATAACTCCATAACAACTTCCCCAACCTTGAAGAACATAGGTGAAGAACTTTATGGTTTCATGCTTTAATCTTTAAGAACTTGATCAAGAACATAGGTTTTAATGAAATATCAATTTGATTTACAAAGTTTGTGTTCTTTACAAATTTGAAAGGCTCTAATACTTACTAGGGAAGATGTGGATGTGAAACCTTATGCTTTTACTACTAAGTCTCTATTTGTTGGGCATACTGATTATAAGTACTTGACATATATCACAAATGTTGCTAATTAAGGTTGGCGGGATGATTACGCCTATCCTAAAAAAAGACTGTCAAATCATTATGCTTTCAAATCAATTACCTATCGGCATATCCCTTGTGAGGGAGAGAAGCCAAACACATAAAGAATATGCACATAAACATGACATCTGAAAAACTTAAATGGAATACACCAAGAAGTACCAAATGATGAATGCTCAATTGTTGTAATGGCAAAGCATCAGAACCATCCATTTATAGAACTTGATTTTCTATTCTAAATGATTTTTCTATAGTCGTAATGATTTTTCTATAGTCCTAATTATTTTTCTATAGTCTTAATGATTTTTCTTTCGTCCTAATGTTTGTTGCTCTTGATAAATTAGGCCTTGAATTTGAATTTTTGTTCACTGTTTTATTTCAACTTGATATTTCATTCATTTTTCATATACATAGAGACTACACATGCTGATAAAAAAATGAGCTATTTGATTAAGGTTAATTATTCATGATTGTAAATAGTCAATATTTTTATGGTACTCCTTGGTGTATTCCATTTTAAAATAATCATGTTTCTATGGCTATGATAAATGTCCCTTTGTGTTGAGAAAATTAGAGTTGAAAAAATGGTGCAAACAAATCATCCTTCCACCAACATTCTAGTCAATGTACAAGTAACGAGTCATTCCATTCAAGAAAGAGCATGTCTGACAATATCAACCCAGAACAAAATAAGGAGTATGCAGAATTTAGTGATTGTATCTTCCATTAGAGCCACTTCATATGCACAGGTAATGAACATGCATATTTGCTTGAGCGCTATTGGGAGCTTACCCAACAACACATGTACTATTGTGAAAATCACCACAAATCTATTTGTTGCTGGGTCTAGCTCCCAGTATTGCTTGGTCAAATATGCATGTTTTTCACCTATGCATATACCTTCTATGATCAACTCTTATATGCACATGTGATGAACATTCAGATTTTCCTAAGCAGTACTTTGAGTAGTCCTCCAACACATGTACTATTGTAAAAGTCAACACAAGCCCATTTGTTGGAGGGCTACTCATAGTACACATGTTTGGAGGTCTGAAGGAAACAAGAGAATTTGAAGAGTCATGAGTCTTAAGATTGTACTTAATATAGCCAAGCTTTATTCAATAGTACATTCAAACATGAAACAAACTATTCTTAAACTAGATTAAACTAGTAAACCAAAGGACATACTGATTATAAGTAAACTATTAAACCAAAGGACATGCTTTTACTACTAAGTCTCTATTTTTTGGGCATACTAATTATAAGTACTTGACATATATCACAAATGTTGCTAATTAAGGTTGGCAGGATGATAACACCTATCCTAAAAAAAGACTGTCAAATCATTATCCTTTGAATGGTTACTATGAATATGAATGATTTGATATAGCATATTTCTCATTTTACTTGAAGTTAGGAATAGCTTGTGCAAGGGTGAAAGTACTTTTGATCATTTTGGTCATGATTGTTCCTCTACACAGTCAGCAAATGTAACTGTCTAATGATTCTATGTAATGTTGAATGGATTAAATGCTTTATTCTTGGTAGAAGTGAATGGAAGGAATAGTGCTGGTGTTAGGTTTAATTTATTATTAAATTCAATGGTTTCCAAGATGTGTTGAGGAGTTTACTCCTTTTTTAATGTTAACTGTTCTTGCACAATCCACTCATATAATAGTGAGATGCTATGTGATTGACAATTTCATACAACTTGTCCTTTGGCATGTATTAAATAGAATAGAATTTTTAACATATTATTATCATTCTATTTCTTTGTTGTAAACATGCCATTGGTTTGGTTTTGTAAATTTCTTTTCGTTTTAATTTTTTTTTTCTATTTTTTCCATTTGATAACCACAGTCAACATTTCAAAATAGTGAATAACATCAAATAATGGAGATAAAGCATGGGCTAGGGCACGACACCAGTAGATTAAAATTGAACCAATGGCATGTTTACAACAAAGAAATAGAATGATAATAATATGCTAAAAATTCTATTCTATTTAATACACACCAAAGGACCAGTCCCAACAATTCTTAAACAATAAAGTATGTTTAAGAATTGTTGGGAGTATTATTCAAACATTCATATTCACTTATTGAATGCTTTGGAGACTAGTGGTTTGATTGTCCATGAGTTATCAGTGACTGAGATTCATTAAAGGATACAAAACCCTTCATTTTGGGTTATTGTGTGTGGATTCAAATGTAGGTTTGATTTGGTTAATATTTAGAAGAGATCAATAAACTATTTAAAGACAATCTTACATGTTTGGAGAGGTTTGAGAGGCACTTATCATGACTATACCCTCACAAACAGCAGCATAGACTGGTTTTACTAAGTTTCTTTTCTCTATTTTGAGATTCTCATTGCCAAAGTGGCCAAAGACTATGTTAGGCTGATAAAATATGGGGATTCTCTTTACCACTGCAAATCTTTGAAGGTTGCTGCACTTGGACGGATGTGGATGTGCGAACTTATTCTTTTACTACTAAGTCTCTGTTAGTTGGGCATACTAATTCTAAGTACTTGACATATATCACAAATGTTTCTAATTAAGGTTGGTGGGATGATTACGCCTATCCTAAAAAAAGGCTATCAAATCATTATGCTTTCAAATCAATTACCTATCGGCATATCCCTTGTGAGGGAGAGAAGCCAAACACATAAAGAACATGCACATAAATTGACAACTGAAAAACTTAAATTGAATATGCCAAGAAGTACCAAATGATGAATGCTCAATTGTTGTAATGGCAAAGCACCAGAACCATCCATTTGTAGAACTTGATTTTCTTGTCTAAATGATTTTTCTATAGATGCAATGATTTTTCTAGAACTTGATTTTCTAGTCTTAATGATTTTTCTTTCGTCCTAATGTTTGTTGCTCTTGATAAATTAGGCCTTGAATTTGAATTTTTGTTCACTATTTTATTTTAGCTTGATATATATTTCATTCATTTTCATATACACAGAGACTACACATGCTGATAAAAAAAATGAGCTATTTGATTTAGGTTAACTATTCATGATTGTAAATGGTCAATATTTCTAATGGTACTCCTCGGTGTATTCCATTTTAAAACAATCATGTTTTTATGGCTATGATAAATGTCCCTTTGTATTGAGAAAATTAGAGTTGAAAAAATGGTTGTTTAGTGTCTATGTATCTACAGGTTGCAAACAAATCATCCTTCTTCCACCAACATTCTAGTCAATGTACAAGTAATGAGTCATTCCATTCAAAAAAGACCATGTCTGAAAATATCAACCCAGAACAAAATAAGGAGTATGTAGAATTTTGTGATTGTATCTGCCATTAGAGCCACTTCATATGCACAGGTGATGAACATGCATATTTTCCTAAGCGCTACTAGGATTTTATCCAGCAACACATGTACTATTGTGAAAATCACCACAAATCTATTTGTTGTTGGGTCTAGCTCCCAGTATTGCTTGGTCAAATATGCATGTTTTTCACCTGTGCATATACCTTCTATGATCAAGTCTTATATGCATAGGTGATGAACATTCAGATTGGCCTAAGCAATACTATGAGCTTTCCTTCCAACACATGTACTATTGTTAAAATCATCACAAGTCCATTTGTTGGAGGAAATCTCACAGTACACATGTTTGGAGGTCTAAAGGAAACAAGAGAATTTGAAGAGTCATGAGTCTTAAGATTGTGGTATATTTTGGAAGATGAAGAATGGAAAGAAGATGATATTCCCGAGATCATGGATGGACACAATGTTGTGGACTTTATTGATCCAAATATCTTGTAGAGGATTGAAGAACTGGAGAGGGAAGAATGGCTTAGGATGGTAGGTGAGGGTGATGAGGATGATGAGATGGGGGAAGTGGAGTTGAATCCTGATGAAAAGGAAGCTCTGGATGCAATTAGGAAGAAGAAGAAGATGCTTATCATCGAACACAAGTTGAAGAAGAGTATTGCAAAGAGCACACTTATCGTGCCAAGGAAGTTTGACAAGAACAAGGAATATGGCTTAAATAGAATGGGAAGACATCTTTCTATCCTGGGCTTGGATCCTTTTAAGTTTGGTTGTTGTGGATAAAATATACAGATTTGTGTAGTGATGCAAAATTAGCTTCTTTAAGCCTTCCCCTTGTTGTTTCAAATATATCATTTGGGTACGCACAGAGGGCACAAAAAATGGGGTACGCATAGTTCATTTATGGGATTTTTCTTTGGAAGTTAATTTCTCATCTGTCATCTACATTATTATGAAGCTAATTGCCAAAGGATCTAGGCCCAGGCTAGAAAGATGTCTTCCCAAACACATAAAAACATGCACATAAACATGACAACTGAGAAACATAAATGTAGATTTCACAATAGCTGAGAAACATAATTGTAGGCATCATGGTCACAATTTTTTGGAGACATCATAATTGAGTTGTATACCCAAGCGATGGAGAGAAACTTCTTCACCTCCAATTCCAAATAGAATACATTTGTGTTGGAGGACCTTGTATTCATGTGCAACAAATGTAGTCAACTTGGAATCGGAGGTGCAGGAGTTGCTCTCCATCATCTGGGTATACAACATAATTGAGTTGTATACCCAAATGATGCAAAGAAACTACTATTCCTTAGGTTCTAGAGGAGTAGTGGTTTCTTTTCATCGTCTGGGTATACCACTCAATTATGTTGTCTCCAAAAACTTGTGACCATGATGCCTACATTTATGTTTCTTAGCTGTTGTGTCCCAGGACCCCTTATGACCCTTTATGACCCCTAAGAATACACATCTTAGAGGTCTTAAAATGTCATAAAGGGTCATAAGAGGCTCCTAGGAGGGGCCAGATGAGCTTCCACCTTCACGTGGTTGGCCTTGTTAAGTAGAGAATGTTAAACTATTCTTGAAACAAAGAGAAGCTCAATAATTTAAGGTCTCAATCCACGAAGATGGTGAAAAATGACAAGAATCAATGCTGGAGAGTTTTTGGATATTGAGAAGATGTATATGCAGTGGAGGCCAGAAGGGATTTTTGTGGAGATTTGGTAGATGTTGAGATTTTCTAGAGAGGGTTTCCAGATTGAGTACCAGTGCAAAGATGATGATTCGGTACTACGTCTATAAAACTTTCACAAATATCCCTTTTTTGGCCTCCACTCATACCTCTTCTCAGAATCTAGAAACTTTGGATAATGTTTCTCATCCATGCACGAAATGTGCTAATGATCGTATAAAATTACTTTTGCGAGACTGGGATCAATTATGAGTAGGTAAACAACAAGATAATTTTATTGTATATTTCATTTCTTTTATCCATTCATATTTTCTTCCTTCTCTTATATTGGATACTGTGCAGTGTACATAAAGGCAAGGCGGTGATTATTCTCAACGATTGACAAGTATAAGTCTTCCAACCCTTACCCAGTAGCTAGGACTAAAGATAGAAGAGCTCAAGAGACCATCATATTTGGTCTCCTTCCTTGGTCCATATGCTAACAAAACATTTTACATTTCGTTATCTCATCAAATGCGGTGATTTGAAAGAATTTAATGGATGATATTTCCATGTATAACGTATATTATTTTAGTTTGATGATGAACAAATTTATCTACTTCACGCACTTGTATACATCAAGCACAACCATAAAGAAGCATCCCCTCCCATGGCTTGAGTAATTTAGGCCATGGGATGACATGCTTCTTTATGGTTGTGCTCATAGTATACAAGTGTGCGGAGTTGATAAATTCATGCAACGTCAACTTAAATAATATACGTTATCATGAAAATATTCTATTAAATTCTTTCAAATCCCCTCATTTGATGAGCTAACGAAATGTAAAATGTTTTGTCAGTATATGGACCAAAGACAAAGACCAACTATGATGGTCTCTTGAGCTTTGTTATTTTTACTATGCTAATCCGTCAATTTTTTGACATGTAGTAATCCCTTTCCGACAGAAGAGCTATTCCTCCGATGGATACTTGGTTCAAAACTTTATTACCTATCGTTAGACATTCCATAGGTAACTGTCGGTGGGACCCCAATCTGACAGATGGGTGTGATGGGGAAGCTATACCTTCGACAGGTACTCCTGTCGGAGATCTACTGAATATCTGTCGCCTTTCTGATTGACAAAATATTGTAAGAAGAATTTTTTGATAGATCGTTCATATAGTAAAATTTCTATTTATGTGGCCAATTATGACGGGTAGTGACATCAGAATACCGATGGTTATCACTTCTGTCACCATTTCCAACACAAAAATGCCGATGGATAGATGTGTCACAATTTCGACAAATGGCTGTTGAAAATCTGACAAATGGCCATCAAAATTTGGCCTCAAATGTACTAGTGGATGATTCCAAAATTTTTTCTTATACTGACTTGGATTGGCCAGGTTGTCTAGATGAAAGAAAAATAACTTTAGGAGAAACATTCTTTTTGGGTAACTGGCTTGTATGTTGGCATGGTAAGAAAGTTACTCTTTCTACTGCAAAGGTTGATCATATTGTAGCATGTTATTTTTGTCAAAAGGTTCTTTGGATGGTTCAAACATTATCAGATATGAAGGTAACTATTTATAAACTAGTTCATATATTTTGTGATAATGAAAGCACCATCAGTATTTCTAAGAATCCAGTTATGCATTCACATACCAAGCACATTGATATTTGTTATCACTTCATAAGGGAACATGTTTTGAATGGTAATGTTAAATTGGAATTTTTTCCTTGTTCAGATCAGTTGGCTAGCATATTTACAAAACCTCTCTCAAAAGAAATGTTTGAAGGTTTGTGAACCAGATTGGGAGTTCTCTCTCTTTCTTCTCTTTCATAAGTTAATCAATGTGTGATAGGTTTCGGGGGGAGCATTTATGATCATTTTTGCAACTAAAACCTTGGTATATCTCCTTTGTCATTGATGTCAAAGGGGGAGAAAAAGCATGAGGAAAAAATGATAAATGAAGTTGTGAAGTTTATATGATGGATTGATATGCATGATTAATAATGAAGTTGTGATGTTGATATGATGGGTTGATGAATTTTATATAGGTGCATGATATATAGGTGATACAAGTACATGCAAAAGTTGGTATTGACATCAATGCCAAAGGGAGAGTATGTTGAACCCTTGGTATTTGGTCTTTTATTTTCTCATTTATGTCAATAAATCATTTTGTGATCTCTCAGTCAGTTTTGATATTGGTACATAAAATGCAGAATGTCAGAGCACTCATTCAGTTAGTACACAAAATGTAGGTCTAATGGTCTTATGATATGGTTAACATCATTTAATTATCCTTTTTAATGTCTTCCTATATTCGCCAAAACATATTTAAGTTATTTGTTTATGTTTTTTTTATTAACACTTAATGTTCAAAATGGATGAGAAAACAATTATAGGTCCTTAATCAAACAATTTTGGTCGAATGGATTTTGCATATATCAAACGAATAGTCAGACCCAAATAATTATACCTTTTTAGAAAGGTCTTTGTATCTTATTAAACAAACCTATGTTATTTTTTCTAAAACAAATGTATGGACAGAGAAAAATGAAGTCAACCAAAACTCGTATAGTTGGTTATAACTATTTTTGGCAATTTTAACTAATTATGGTTGAATGGCATTATGGGGGTTGAAACCATCTTGAAAATTGTGACCACCATACTTTATAAGAAGGGGAATCATTTTGCTTCATGGTAGAATAGGTGGATTTTCTAAAATTTGTAGGGTTTGTATGGAATTTACAATAGACCAGACAGATTGCAAGAAGTCTACATAACAACAAAGGAGAGGATAGAGGTTGTTGATTCAAGCTTTTTATTTATGATTTTTTTAAAATTGTATAAGTTTATCATAAGTTAAATGAGGTTTATTTACCTATTTATAAGTGATTTAAATCAACATTCAATCAGATTCTTAAATGGAAAATGAATACTTGTTTGAATAGTTAATGTCTTGAAGGAAAACAAATGGTTTACTGTTTCAAGAAGGTTGATGATTTGAAAGGTATTAAATCAAGTAATAATATTTCATTCAAATCTATTGTTTTAAGACTGATTATACATTTTATAATTTGATTATTCATTATAAAAAGTCTTGCATCATCTGGTGTAATTTGTTGATGTAAAGAGAATAAGTAAGAGAGAGAAGAAGAGAAGTATATCCTGCTTTATGTTTACAACTTGGAGTTGAATTATTGATTCATGATTTGTATTGTAACAAAGATGATCCTATTATTTTATATCTCATTTCTTCATTATGGAATTTGGTGCTTCTTGTATTCTTGAAGTTGGTATTTCAGGTGTAAGGGATTGGTGTTCCTTGAAATTGGTGTTTCTAAAATAGGGTGTTGGTGCTTCTTGGAGTTGTAGCTCTAAAATGTTTTTGCAAGAGGCCAAAAAAAGTTTCAGATTCAAAGTGTTTTTTTACCCTTAGGGGCTTTCCACAATAAATATTGTGTACCTTATTCTTCTTTCATATCTTGTTTACTTTTCATAACTTTATGTTATAATTGTAAAAGTTGAAATTGTAAAGTTGAAAAGAACAAGTTTTAAGTAGCCATTGATTGACCTCCCCCCTCTTAGTGGTTTTTTTATTCCAACATCTACTAGCTTATCATTTAATAAATCCTTTGACTAATCTATTCTTAGATCTTCTATCTGAAAGTGAATGCATGCCCTAGTATCTTCGCAATGCAAAACCCTATATAACACATTTGAAAACATCCCCTTTGGATCTACTTCTATGGCCTTGTAAGAATGTTTCTTAAACTTTTGATCCGGATTTTCATTGACATCTATGATGGTAGGAGTATCCATACTTAAAAGTTTAAATTTGTAGAGTTACATGCAAAAAAATACCTTTTATGCAGCTAGGGTTTGTGAGTTGATCAGTTTGAAATCACTTCAGTGTCAATGGAATTCACTAATAGACCTCCTCAATTTCATTCTCTCAAGTGAAAATTGACAAATTAGGCTCACAAATTTTCTTTTGTATTCCCCTTTACCTAACTTTTCATTATCATTAATGGTCCATGTACTAATTACTCTTCCAACACTCTATTCAATACCTGGGTCTCAAAAATTTGTTGTGCTCCTCTAAAACATGACCAAATCCTTTAGTTTCAACTCCAATACATCTCTATTTATTTAATACAACTTATCTATTCCTAAAATATTCAAGCATCACATATTCAGGGGGTTTCATTTGATTTAGCTCATAATCTCCCCCTAGGCCAAAGGCCTAAATTCAATTCCCTGAGGAATTGCCAACCTCAAATCCAAATGCAGACCCTTTTGGTGTGTCTCAGTACTATTTTTCCTCCATGTTTGCTTCATTTGTCTACACACCTCCTCAAAATCAACTTTCACCTTTCCTTTATCATTTCTTTTCTCATTTATGCTTTTGTTAGCTCTTCCTTTGTTATACCCATTATTGCTTTTGTAAACAAATTTAATATGGCTAGATCTATTGCAATTGTAACAAACAACATTCCCTTGACCTTGGTTGACCATTTAATTTCTTCTTGTTCCACATTCCTTTGAAATATGACCAAATCCATTGGATATATAGCACTTAATATTATTCTTTTTACTATAAGACTTGTTCACAACATTATAGCACTCACTTTCCTTATTACCTTGTTTTTGACACTTAAAACATTGACTAGAAAAGGATGCATCTTTCTAATTTTCCCTAGTCGTACAATGCATGGATTCATGACCAAATTTATTGCAGATAATTCACTTATCATTGAACCTTTTTCAATTGGGTTTCCTCACTGATTTCTTCTTTCCCTTTTCCTTCTGGTTATTCTGCTTCTCAAATTTAGGCTTGTCTTGAGTAGATTTGGAACTTTCTCCTTCTTCAAATCCAAGACTATGCTTGTCATTTTTACACCTCTATCTTTCAAGAAATGAATCAATCTTTTCAATTCTAATAATAAAATTCTCCTTGTATTCATTGGAAATCACAAGTTCCTCTCTTGGTTCTTCTTCAGTCTCCTTTGCTTCATGCAAACTTGCCACAAGTCTATTGCACTCATCAGCTAGTTTATTGTGTTCATCATATCTCCCTTTTAGGCATTGGCTTAGGTTATCTTTATTCTTCTTCCTATCCTCAATTTCCTTAGTCACCCTCATCACCATAGATTGCATCTCATTATTTATAATTGTATTCTCTTGCTTGAGTTTCTCACATTCTTTAGTTTTATCCTTCATATCTTGACTTAGTTGTTCATGATGTGTTCAAGGATGGAGAAACTTACAAGAGATCGGTCCAATCCTTGAATCCAACATAACACAATAGAAACAATAATCCAAGATGCGAAGAAATGAAAGATCGGTCTTCTATTATTATCAGAAAAATAAATTACAACTGATTTGCAACATGTAGTCTCACATGCCAAGCATACAAGCTAGATTATGATTAGGAAACCCTTACAAAAACCCTAGCCAAACTATATCCAAATAATCTTATGAAAATCACATATCCCTTAGGAATAAGTCCATAATCTTATTTAGCCATTACAATCATCGGTTGGCCCATAAAAGATCACATTTCCCAATAATAGAGAAAATGTGTTACAACAAATGAGTTGGCACCCAAATCATCTATAAAAACCTCCATTGAATAAAATAAGAGATAAAATCATACAAAAATGTTGGCCTCAAATGTAACAATGACCTGGCACAATCAAAACTAGAGATTCCAATTGGCAGGTTGGAAAATCGATCAGGAAACACAAAGCCTGATTAGAAAAAATAACATGACAATCTCACAAAGAATATTCAAAATCTCATGCACGATGAAACCAAATGAGGTGAGATCATAGGATAAGGTCCATCGTGAAGCCACAAACACATAGTAGCAATCACAACCCAAAATAATAAGCACGGATCGATTGTTAATAGAAACACTAGTTTGATCAAATAATAAAGAAATATTTTTTGGTTGATGCAAGATTTTTTAGATCCCAAGATGCTCCTGGAGCAAAAACATGTGGTAATTGAAAAGTGAGCCTCTCACTTTTCTAGGGACAAAGAAAAACCAAAATGGTCAACCTCATCTTGAGAAATCCATGATGAATCTTCAAATGGTATGTCCTTCCATTTGACAAGATACTTCATATATTGCTTATCTCTTGTACCACGACCAACTTTGCTATCCAAAATATGCTCTATTTGATCCATCTACTTCTTAGGATACTTTTTTCCAACACTTGACTCAATACTTCCATCAGATTCATGATATCCATATAAATATACAACATTGAATACTTGTGATATATCCATGTCATCGGGTAGCTCCACTTCATATGCATTCCCTAAATCAAATCTCCTTAAAATCTTACAAGGACCAAATTTATTCATCCTCATCTTGTTATAGGTACCAAGAGGAAATCTACCCTTCTACAAGTATGCCATAACTTCATCTCCCACTTGAAATTCCTTATGTCTTATTTTCATGTCTTCTCTCATCTTATAAACTTGGCTCATGTCTTCCAAATGATGTCTTACTCCTTCATGCAATGATTTCATAATTTACTCATTCATGAATGAGATCCCTTAATTATGCTACTCCCTTAGGATTAAACCTAGTAACCACTTCAAATGGTGTCTTCCCTATGCTCCTATTTACTAAATTATTATAAGAAAACTCTTCTTGAGGTAAAACTAAATCCCAATTTCCAAGCTTATCTCCAACCAAACACCTCAACAAGTTCCCTAAACTCCTATTCACAACCTCTGTTTATCAATCAATTAGTGGATGAAAAGTAGAACTAAACTTCAAATCAACTTCATCTTCTTCCAAATTTTCCTCCAAAAATAACCAACACACCTACTATCCCTCTTAGAAACAATGCTCTTAGTTAATCCATGTAATGTCACCATCTCTTAGAAAAAAAAAATCAGCTATGTGCACTACATCAATTGTCTTCATACAAGGAATAAAATGTGTCATCTTATAAAATCTATCTACAACCACAAAGATAGAATCATAGCCTCTTTGTGTTCTTGGAAAACCAAGTACAAAATCCATACTGATCTCTTCTCAAATTTTGACTAGTACTGTCAAAGGTATATACAACCCCACATTCTGACTACTACCTTTGGCAAATTGACATACATTACAACTCTATACAAAATTCCTCACATCCTTCTAAACTTGTGGCCAAGAATAATTCTCACTCACCAAGGTTGTCTTATCAATGCCAAAATGTCTTGCTAAACCTCCAATACATTTCTCCTTAACCAAATTATCTCTCATGGAACTTCTAGGTATACATAACTAATTACCTTTGAATAAAATTCCATCTTGAATGAAATAATCCAACCACTTACTTCTATCAGAAACAATAGGTTCTTTACAATCTTTCCAAGGTTCACTGAAGTGTGTATCTTCCTCATACAATACCTTCCACTAGTAAATTTTTTCTTGTTTTTCGATGAGGTTTAGTCGATTATTAGACGCCTATTGGTCAGCTAATCGACCATAATGGTCATCAGATTTTTTTTTGTTGAAAATACCACATTTCAAATCATCGTCACAATTTTGACATCCCCAATGGTTGAACTATCGATGAAAATGACATTGAAATCATTGCTTCAACTTGGAAGAATTGCCTTATCCCTGCGACCAATGTACGTTGAAATAGCAACGTAAAATCGTCACAATAAACGTTGAATGTATAGCTTTCTCGTTGATATTTCTATTCTTTGTTGGTCGAAATATTGACATACAATTTAATTTTTTTTAAATATATATATATATTCTATCAAATTAAGCACAGCAATATTATGTTGCCGTTGTTTACTGTTTACAAACAGTCACACATTTTCTATCTTATTTCACACAAACAAGCCAGTTTTAGACCGAAACACTCCACCATAGATCATGAAGCAACTCTTAGATACTTAGTTGACAAAATATGGGACACTCTAGGTGACGAGGCTTTTTGCTGCTTTACTGACTTCAAAAAAACCTTTGATTTAATTTGTCCATGGACTGAGACCTTAAATTATTGAGATTCTCTTTGTTTCGAGAAGAGTATAACATTCTCTACTTAACAGGGCCAACCGCGTGAAGGTGGAAGCTCATATGGCCCCTCCTAGGAGCCTCCTATGACCCTTTACGACATTTTAAGACCTCTAAGATGTATTCTTAGGGATTGTAAATGGTTGTAAAGGGTCGTAAGGGGTCCTAAGACACAATAGCTAAGAAACATAATTGTAGGCATCATGGTCACAATTTTTTGGAGACATTGTAATTGTATACCCACACGATGTAGAGAAACTCTTGCACCTCCGATTCCAAGTTGACTACATTTGTTGCTCATAAATATTGTATGCACCCTAAAATGGTTGCCTAGACTTTGGGCCCCCATTCAGTAATTTATCAAACCCCTGAATCAATATTTTCAAATATCAGTATTTTATCAATTATATCAATTTCCTTGATCAAATCATATTTCTATCATTTTCAATTATTTGCCTTGGGCTAACCATTTTATCCTAAATCTTTATTTATTTAAAAGGAATTTCCTCCCCTTTTATTAAATAAAAAGCCCCCACTTTTCCTCTTATCCTAAGTTGCACAAATAAAACATTATTCTTATTTTATAAAAAGAAGAAAAAACACTTTTTGTCTCATATGGACACAAAAGTCAACTCTTATTTTCTCATTGGAGGATATTTGTGCACATGGATTGCTCCTCTTTCAAGCTCCACCCTTGATTAAATCTTTTGCCTCTTAATCTCCATGGTCCATTCCTTTTCAATTCCTATAAAAGGAGAGCTCTCTTCTCATTTTAGGATCCATATTTCGAATACTAACCTTATGCTACAGGATTTCTTGGAGACTTTGGACCTTTTGGAGATCATTGTTGCATTATAGTTTCATTCTTGCATCATAGCTTTCATGACATCTAGTTTAGTTTCCTTTATGCTTTAGATTAGCTCACATAGCTTAATTAGAAAGGGTTTGTAATACTTTCCTTTCATAGCTTAGCTTGCATTTTCATTCTTAGCATAGCTTGCATTGCATTGCATTTCCATTGTTGATTCTTGAGGATATTGACATTCTTGCCCTTGTCTCTTTGAATCTTTCATTATGTGGTTTACTAGCAAGGTTGCATGCTTCAATAGCTCTAGCTGAGAGCAATATTCAAACAATCTCGTGACTCCATACCTAGGGAGCTCTAGGTCACTTTCTCAAGGTTTCCCATTCATGGATTCCCTCGGAAGTAATGACTTAGAGAAGTGCACTATTTAGTGTGTACATTTTTTGTGCCCACTATGGGGCAGAATACACTTATTTTGTCCTTCATTTTTATGCATTTCCGCACTTTTTTTGTCACTTTTAGCTTACTATTTTCGATAGATTTTTACTTCTTTCTGGAAGATTATCGTACGATACTTCACCAGTGTTGTGCGATAATTTGTCCTATACTGGTGTGATACTTTACCAGTTAAAATATTGCACTCTAAGAAAGATTTTGTCACCCTGGTATTCTATATTCTGTCGCCTGTAGGTAACGCGAACTGTCACATAGGAGGAAACTATCACACCCGTATGCTGGAATCTATCGCATGATATTTTTGGTAACTGTACTATCACCAATGCCTGGCAGAGAGTTGTTTATTATCTTTTTCTTGCTGAGTTTTGATCTAATTAGCTTGTTGGTTTAGTTTGTTGTGGTTAGGCAAAGTTTATTTGCATATTTCATTTGGTTTTTGATGTGCTAACCCTTGTAGGGCTAACAAGTGGTGCTTGTAGGTGCTCCTATTGCTTGATTATTTGCTTAAAAGAATGCATGTCAAAGCTTCAAATGCACAAGGGCTACTAATGGTTTTTGTGGGGCTGCCCAAAGCATAAAAACCAATCAAGTGCTTGTTTAATTGCTTTTCTTTTAAGTGTGGCATATACTAGTTGCTTCATTTCATAGGCACTTAATATCTTGTTGTAGGAATCTTTTGGTGGTAGGAGAAGTATGCTCTTCACCCTTGTGGTGAACCAGAAAATCTTGACCCATCTTTAGATTTTGAAAGCAAGAGGGTAATTGAACCTCTGCTTGGTGTGTTTGGGAGATATTTTTGAGCTAGGAGATTATGCTCTTCACCCTTGAGGTGAAATAGAAATCCTGACACTCAAAGGTTGGTCCACTCTTTGTTTAGCTTTTAGAATCCTTAAGCAGGCCTGCTCTTGAGCAATCAAGAGGAACGACCCAAGTGGGGACAAGCTTTTCACTGGCTATTCCAACCCACTATAAACTCAAGGCTATCAAGGACACAAAACCTTGGTAGATGTAGTACTTGTCTTTTCTTGATGTGAGTACTTGTGGGAGTGTGACCATGAGGAAAGTGTTGAGAAAGAATGCTTAAGGTACTCTTGTCGCTGCAAGGTCCCAGTCCCTTTTGGGGAGCAAGAGGGGTATTGCAAACGGAAGCCCTTATTAAGAACCATAGATAGAAGCTACCCTATTTTTCCGCTTAGCTTCTTGGTGCAAGGATTGATCCAAGTGGAATAACCTGGATCACCCCAAGATTACTCACCATCTGTGTTCCTTTGGTTGTGTCATTGGCACTTCCACGACAAAGCCAATATCTATTGTGGGTAACCACTTTGTGTGAGGCAATGGGACATCAAGTGTGGGCCAAGTTGTTAAGTATTGAGCCATTGAATTTTTAGGCTAGTAAGTGCTTGAAGTGTTCTCACTGTGATCTACCTATGTAAACATTCTCAAACATCAAACATCACAGTAGCATTCATAGGATTTTTATTGCTTTGATATCACAATTGCTTGTCTTGGCAAGGTTGCTTTTGCCCTTGTTTCAAGTGTTTTATGACATGTTTGATCACCTACTGTTTGCAAACCCATCTATTTATTGTTGTCACTGTGCTTGAAATCAAAAAATCCAACCTTCAAACTGAAATTTTGAACAAATTGCCCTTAAAACTTAGATTTTTAGCACTCACTGGTCAAGAATCGTACGACACTGGAACAATATCACACCCAGTACTAAGAAATATTGTGTGATAGTTCATCACTAGAAGACTATCGCACCGCTTGCCTAGAAAGTATCACATAGGCTACCTGGAAACTATCGCACTGCTTACTATGAAATATCGCCTGGCTAGAAATTATCGCCCTATTAGCCTAGAAAATATCACACAGAGTCTTTTTGTTGTCTACCTGATTTATGCAATTTTTAGTCTTTCCTTAGTCAACTAGATTTTAGTAGGTGACTTACTCTGCTGCTAGAAACCTGTTTTTACCTTGGGTTCCTGATTTTAGGCCCCTTGAACTAGTGTTCTCTAATTTTACAAAGTCGTCTTGTTTGACATTGATAAGTTAGGGATTATCCTTGTTGAAAAAGTACACCTTTAGATTCTTTGGTAACACGCTTGGAGAGTTTTAGTACTCTTTTGTCCAATTCACCTCCATCAAAATTCAATTTCAATTACATATTTGGTTAAATCCGTTTCCTTGGCCCATATGTGTTAGGATACTCATCCTTTTATTATGCACCTATGTGGTAGGATTGGTTTACACCTTTTGCAGCTTTCTATCTTACCATTTCTTCTTGGACAATTGAACACTTTCACTATCCTTGTTTGGTATTGATGTTTCATAAGGTAATCTTATCACCAAGGGTCTTTTCCTTTCATGTCGATTACGACAAGGTACCAAGTTAGTCAAGGAAAATGACCTTAAGTTGTCTTTGAACAATTACCCTTAGTCCAAACTTGTCAAAAGTGAAAGGGGAAGAAACCCATCTTTGATCAATCACCTAGGAGTGAGTCTGAGGCTTGGTTTGACCCAAAGAGCAATCCTAGTGAGTTGAGTACTTCTTTACCATCCTCTCAATCAAATATGGACATGAGATACACTTTGACTAGGAGACAAAGAGAAGCAATGGATCAAACTCTTGATGACATTTTCCAAAGACATAGGGGTAACATGTCGTTTGGTGATGACAATCAACCTGAATTGCCCCCTATTAACTCAAGATATTTAGATGCCAATCAAAGAGCTAAAAGACATTTTGGGCAAGCTCACCAAGATGCATGGTCATAACATGAAGACCAAAACAACAAATCTGGTGATGCTCATGTGAATACCGCATTCACTAATGACTTGTTCAAACACTCAAGGTCCAACTCTCCACTCAAAATGACCTCAAGATATGCTAATGAAAGGCTTAAAAGAATTGAGCATGAAAAGAAAGCCTTCTTGGATGAACAAGCCGCTAAAGAAGAAAGGTTTAGACACCTAGAGGAAGAGCAACAAGTCTTATTGGAATTAAGAAGAAAAGCATTCCAAGAAGAACAAGATAGGTTGTTAGCTCAACAACTTAACAACCAATTCAACAACAGGGGTACCAATAGTAGAAACAACTCTCCACCCTCTACTCCCTCAAGAACCCCAAGAAGTAGAAGGCAGTCAAGGACCCCTTCAAGATCTCCTAGTCCTAGAGGAAGAAGGATTTCACAACATAGGAGATGAAAACCTCCTAGGAACTCAAGACAACCCTCCCAATGAGCTCATCATGGCTCTCAACATGGAGGAAGTAGTACAAGTTTTGATGATCAATATTTCATGAGAATGCAACAAGAGCCACTATTCCAACAATATGTGGAGAAGTACCTTGATCAAAATAAAGATAGGTTCCTAGAGAGTCTGATTAAAAAAGGTGCCAAAGTCCCTTATAACTTTGATGTGGATAGGAGGATCAAGAAACAAGGACCCTCTCAAGAAGAGGAAATCAAGCAACTCAAATGAATGATGGAAAAGAAGTTGGCACCTAAAAGTTCCTTTTCACTTGATTCTATTTGTCCCAATCCTTTTGACAAAAGTGTGACTATGACGGATTTTCCTAGGAAAGTTGAAATTCCCCAATATGACAAGTATGATGGAAATGGTGACCCACATGATCATGTGTGTCAGTTTTATATCATGAGTTTTGAGTTCCACCAAGATGACTCTTACCTTATGATATTATTTCCAAGAAGCCTCAAAGGCCAAGCCATGGAGTGGTTTACCAACATAACCCCTCCCGTAAAAACTTTCAAAGAACTTGTCCACAAATTCGTTCAACATTTTGCATACAACTTATCAAGATCAGTCACTATGTTGGACTTATGAAATTTGAAACAAAACCAAGGGGAATCCTTTGTGACCTTCTTGCAAAGGTGGAGACGATTGTGCTCCCGCTATTCTAGGACTATTCCTGAGCATGAAAGGATTGACATCATTGTTAATAATTTGGTGCCTGAAATGCATTATGAGGTTCAAAAAATGGTTTTTGATTCCTTTGATACTATGGTTGAGACATCATGTTGAATAGAGGATGTCTTAAAAGAACAAGGCATTTTGACCAACAACAACAAGAACAACAATAGTGGTCAAAATAATAACAATGCTAATAAGGACAAAGGCAAGCACTCACACTGGAACAAGAATAAACAAGTAGTCAATGACAGAGTTGTGGACTCTTCCCAACCCAAGGATCAAGGATTCCTACATTTGTCTAGTGTAGTCCAGGCTATGAAGCTCAATACATCCTCTAACCAACAAGAGAGTAAACCTAAGTATCAAGAAAAGCCCAAGAAAAAGTTGAGACAATTTTCTAAACTGGGTGACTCCTATGAGGATGTTTTCAAGACCCTTATTGCTAATAATTTTGCACATCCAAAAGATCCAGAAAACTTTCACATACCTAATGTTAAGCCACATTGGTGGAATGAAAAAGCTTTCTACAAATACCACAATGGCATTGGACATTGCATCGAACATTGCTGGAAACTTAAACACCTCATCCAGGATCTTATTGAAAGTGGTAAACTTCAAATTGATGGATTGAATACAAATGTAGACCACAAGGAATTCACAGACCCTTTTCCCAAGTATGAAAAAGGGGAAACCTCTCAACCCAAGAATAGCAAAGCTGCAATCAACTATACCTACACAAGTGCAGAAAATGTGGTTAATATGCTTGAGATTGTTGAGGAAAATGTCAACATGATGTGAAACAAAGATTCTTATAGTCATGTTGTGGGCTCTCCTCCTATATTTGATGAAGAACCTATGATGGTGCTTAGGGGTCCTCACTCTCAAAGGTCATCCCAAGCTCTTAATGTTGTCACCAGAAGCCAAGGTCAAGGTCATATGATGATTAGAGGTCCTAATTCTAACCAGTCTAGCAAACCCAAGCAAGTGACATCCAAGAATGTCACCACCAAGTCAGCAGTCAATTCTGAAATGAGCTACAATCTTGTTGACCAGTTACAAAGAACACCAGCTCAAATCTCAAATTTTGAGCTCCTAGAGTTGTCTCCTAGACATAAGCGTGTCCTTGAGGATGCTTTGCATACAACCAATGTTCCTAACAACATAGATGTTGACCAATTCCAAAAAATGGTTAACCACCTTGCTAGCCCTCACTACCTCACATTCTTATAAGAGGATGACAAAGCCTTGAGCCATCTGCATAATCTTTCCCTTCATATTAAAGTCATGATCCACAAGACCTGTGTCAAGCGTGTGTTGATTGATGGGGGTGCTAGGCTCAATATTTGTTCCTTGAGTTTGTTGAAAATACTAGGTTACTCTGAGCAAGTTATTGCTACTCATAAGAAAATAACCATCAAAGCCTATGATGAGGCAAAGAGAAGCTCCAAAGGCTTGGCCATCCTTCCTGTCAGGATTGGCCCTGTTGAAAAGAACATTTTGTTCCAAATTGTTGATGCTGGTCCTTTAGCCTATAATATTCTACTTGGTAGACCCTGGATCCATGACATGCAAGCAGTGTCATCCACCTACCACCAATGTGTCAAGTTCCCCTATAATGGAGTAGAAGTTTGTATACCCGGGGATAGCACATTATCTGTTAATGCAATTTCAGCAGGGACTCATGTTCCTCTTAATAGGGAAGCAAAAATTTTTGATGCAACTCTAGAGCAGTGAAAGAATAAGTTTAAGGCCATAGACCTTGGTATGGGGGGTTATCAAATGGACTCCTTCACAAAACTTCCAGTCTCACCTAGGTCCTATGGTAAAACCTCACAAGAGATGCGTCCCTCATCGTCAACAATGACTCTGTTTGGTACATTTGTAGAATCCTCAGTACCCATATAGGATGAAAAATAAGAGGTAGCTGTTAGAGATTGGATTTACAAAGAGGAAAAATACAAGCATAATGAAAATTTCTCCCCATCTCCTAAGGCTTATGGGAGAGGATATACTTTGGTAAAAAATATGGGTTACCCAAGTCATGGTCCTCTCAGTCACAGATTAGATGCTAAGGATGAACCACTCAATCATGCTCTCTTTGGCCACAGATCTAAGACAATGGTTGGCCTAGGTTTTGAAAGTTAGAATAAGAAAACTACTCCTATTCTTTCTATGATGGATAGTGATGATGAACCTAGCTACATTCTCAATTTGCAAAATCAACAAGATAGGTGTGAAGATTGGGTCCCTTCCACCAATCTCCTTTGGGGAGATTTAGATGCTTCAGTTATCAATCCAATAGTTTTAGACCTAGAACAAGAACAATCCACTATTGAAGATCATGTCGAGGATCCTATTCAAGAACATCAACATACAAATAACATTCAAGAAGGTGTTACCCTTGGTGACATTGAACCCTCTACCTCAAGGCCTAAAAGGTATGCTTGGTGTAAACATCCTAGTCGGGATTCAGATGCAGACTCACATGAGTATGAATGGGATTCTCTTTCTGATTGTCCTACAGTTGACATGGACATTGATGTTGTCCATACATGTAGTTCCCAACCTGAGGTAGCTAACGAGTCTAGTGTAGGATTAGAGGATTGGAATCCATGATTCACTTTAGTGGACAATGCTTCACTTGGTAGGATAAATCCTAATTTGGGTACCTTAGAGGGATACTTGACGAATCCTAACTCTACAATCACTAGAGATGATACCATTCACATACACAACATTGAACCAGCCATTGACCTACCCCTTGTAAATCCTCACTTAATTGATTGGTCTCAGCGCTACCAAGAGCCTCAGCTTCTAACTTTTCAAAATGACTATGAGATAGCCTGTTACCTAAATGCCCTTCAAACCTGTAGTCTCTTCCACCAGTGAACCAACTACAAGCATGACAGAACCAGATATCAAGTACCTTAGTCACAAAATGAAAAGAAAAGAAAAAAAGAATAAGAGTTCTGATGGCGAAAACCACTATGTGGTGGTATCAGAACCTAAAAAAGTAAAAATAAAGGACGTATCCGAAGGTGAAAACCTCTTTGAAGCACCTAAGGATGAGGTACTTGATCATCTTCCAAGCTTTTTCAAGATAGGTCTACAGTACTTGTTGAGCCTACATAGCCAGTTAACTTAAATACACAAGAGGCTCCACAAATTGTGCACTTAGCTCAGTCTCTATCAACACAGGAAAAAGAGGCATATACCAAATTCCTACAGAGCAAGAAAATTAACTTTTCTTGGACTTATTCAAACATGACATGATTGGACACTAGTCTCTTTATGCATCACTTGTCCATAGCTCCAGGTATCAAACCAGTAAAATAGAAATTGAGGAAAATGCATCCTCACATAGCTCTTCTTGTAAAAGCTGAATTAGAAAAACTCCTCAATGCAAGATTTATAAGAGCCATTGATTATGTCGAATGGATATCCAATATTGTACCAGTTTGAAAACATGACAAGTCCATTCATGTTTGCATAGAATTTAGAGA
Organism: Chamaecyparis obtusa; assembly: GCA_027943335.1. NCBI lineage: Eukaryota > Viridiplantae > Streptophyta > Pinopsida > Cupressales > Cupressaceae > Chamaecyparis > Chamaecyparis obtusa. The sequence continues at coordinate 164,798 of BSBK01008853.1, forward strand.
TCTTAATAAAGCATGCCCAAAGGATGATTTTCCACTCCCAAACATAGACATGATAGTGGACATGACTGTAGGTTATGAGATCTATTCTTTGATGGATGGCTTTTCTGGGTATAATCAAATCAAAATAGCTCATGAAGACCAGGAAAAGACTGCATTCACTTATGCATGGGGAACCTATTGTTGGAATGTCATGCCATTTGGATTAAAAAATGCTAGAGTTACTTATCAAAGAGCTATGACTACTATCTTTCATGAAATGATGGATAAGAATATGGAAGACTATGTGGATGACACCTTGGCAAAATCCAAGAAAAGGGATACACACCTGGGTGATTTGGAAGTAATTCTAGATCGTATGGAACAGTTTCAATTGAGATTAAATCCCAAAAAGTGTGCATTTGGAGTCACCTCTGGAAAACTCCTAGGATTTATCATTTCAGTTAAAGGAATAGAGGTGGACCCAAAAAAATTTCAAGCAATAATGGATATGCCACCTCCTAAAAACATCAGTCAAATGAGGAGTCTTCAAGGATGCCTTCAGTCTATAAGGAGGTTTATTTCACAACTGGCTGATAGAGCTGAACCCTTTAATAAGACTTTTCATAAAGGGGTAAAATGTGTCTGGAATGAGGATTGTCAACAAAGCATGGACCAAATAAAGAAATACTTGGCCAATCTTCTAATCTTAATGCCTCCTATCCCAAGAAAACCACTCATACTATATGTATTAGCAATAGAATCTTCCCTGGGGGCATTATTGGCTCAACTTGATGATACTGGAAAAGAAAGAGCTATCTATTACATCATCCATAACCTTGTGTCATATGAGGTCAACTACACTAGTATTGAAAAATCTTGCCTAGCGGTGGTGTTTGCTTCCCAAAAATTGTGACATTGCATGCTTGCACATACAATACACCTCATTGCAAAAATTGATCCTCTGAAATATTTTCTTGGTAAGGCTTCTCTCATAGGTAGACTTGCTAAGTGGATGATGATCCTATCAGAATTTGACATAGAGTATGTTGAACGCAAAGCAATAAAAGGACAAGCCATTGCAAACCAATTGGCTGATTTTCCAATTTGAGAAAAAGCACCAATTCAAGTTGAATTTCTAGATGAGCATATAATGTACATGACTGCAAGAACATGGAAGATGTTCTTTGATGGCTCTTTCATGAAAAATGGTTTAGGTGTAGGAGTGTTGTTTGTTTCACCTCATGGGTACACAATTCCTAAGTCTTACAAACTATTGTTCCCATGCACAAATAACATTGCTGAGTATGAGGCCTTAACAAATGGACTAAAAAATGGCTATAGAATGGGGACTCACAGAGCTGCATATTTATGGAGATTCATAATTGATAGTCAACCAAGTTAATGAAGAATACCAAACCAAAGATGAAAAACTAGTACCCTACAAGAAAATGGTTGATTCATTGCGACAATACTTCACCTTTGTTACATTTCAACAAATCCCTACAGAAAAGAATAAAGAAGTTGATGCTATGGCTACATTGGCTTCACTTCTTCAGCTAGAATAGCATGAGTCCAAATTTGAATTCCTGGTGGAAGAGCTAAGCTACCCTATCTATGACTCCCAAGAAAGCCAAGTTGTTTGTACCCTTATTGGCCATGAGTCATCCCGCTATGGTGCCATTTACTTATACCTCTATGATGGTACTATTCCTAAAACCTTCAATCATTCTGAATGAAGAAACCTAACCTAAAATGCCTCTCACCACACCCTTATCTCTAGTGATCTGTATAGGAGGGGTTTAGATGGGACACTTAGGTGTTTAGAAAAGGATGAGTCCAACCAAGCGTTAGTTGACATTCATGAGGGCATTTTTGGAGGACATTCTAATGGTCTTTCCATGTCCCGAAAGTTGCTTAGGGTAGGGTACTATTGGCCTACCATGTAGATAGATGTAGTAGCTTTTGCTAAATCTTGTGAAAAGTATCAGAAACATGGAAACCTGATACATGCTCCAGGCAGGGAGCTTATTCCTTCTATTTCTCATTGGCCATTTCAGCGCTGGGCCTTTGACCTTGTTGGGTAGATTCATCCCAACTCATTAGGTGGACACAAATTCATTATCATTGCTACTGATTACTTTACCAAATGGGTAGAAGCTGTCCCACTTTCTGTTGCCTCAAACATGACAATTTATTTCTTTATTTTGAACCATATCATCTGTCGATATGGAGTGCCCTCTGAAATAATCACTGATAATGGAGGTCAATTTAAAAACAAGGACCTTAAACATCTCTACAAGAAATTCAAGATAAAACAGCATTGGTCTCCATTTACTTCCCACAAGGAAATGGACAAGCAGATGCTTCAAATAAGACCATTCTTAAAATCCTCCATAGAACAGTTCACAAGAATGGTAGAGATTGGCATTTACAGATAAATCCGGCCTTGTGGGCCTATAGAATGATTATTCATACTCCAACAGGGGCTATCCCTTTTTCCCTCACTTATGGTGTTGAAGCAGTGTTACCTTTAGAGGTGGAGATTCCTTATCTTAGAGTTTCCCTTAAAGGTCTAGTGGCAGATGAAGACTACCGCGCTATGAGGTTACAAGAACTGGAACTTCTAGATGAAAAGCGTACATCATCTTTTGATCACATGAGAGTTTACCAAAAGCATATGTCCAAAGCTTTCAATAGGAAGGTTCTCTCTAGAGAATTTCAAGTGGGGGATCTTGTCCTATGAGAAAACCCTAAGAACCAACAACATAGAGAGCAAAAGGGGAAATTTGAACCTAATTGGCTTGGACCATACATCATTATTGCAGCTTTTGGTATAGGTGCTTATTCACTATCTGATCCAGAGGGGGAACAGCTCCTTGATCCTATCAATGTTTTGCACCTCAAGAAGTTCTATCCATGATGCCTATTCTGTCTGGGGGGCATCCCTTGTACATATTTTATGATCCTGAAAAATTCCAAAAAAATCATATATGATGCTGAAAAAAATCCTAAAAAGCATATAAAGTCCTGAAAAAAAATACAGAAAAATCAAAAATTCAAAAATTCAAAAAAATAAAAAAAAGTGCCTTGGTGAAAACTTGGAAACAGGCACCTTGGTAGCAAAAAAAAAATTAAAAAAATTAAAAAAATTGAAAAAATCTCCAAGTGGTGAAAACCTGGAAATAGGTGCTACTTGAGGCCTTTGCACCCTTGTCTTTTAGCATGTGTCCTTGACACTTAGCCTTTCTCCATCATACCTTGACCTTTGTTGCCTTGGTTTGGAATTGGTCTTTGTCTTTGTCTAGGGGGCATAACTATGTTAGCTTTAGTCTCTAGGATGTGTTGGTCTTTAAGACATCTTGCAAATGGTGTTTTTCAACACCACCCCCAAATAGTGTTTTTCAACACTACCCTAGCGTCAAGTGTTTCTCAACACTTATCAGGTATCCTACCTATAGTCCAGCATGATATGGTATTTCTCATTCACGGATGTGATACTCAAAGTCTGACTCTATGACCTACACACACGCACTTAAATGCTCGACTCACTGAGACTTGGTTGACTTTGTTTTCTTTGTGTGTTGTCTATGATGATTTCTTTGATGAGTGTTCTCTCCCAAAGATAGTTTTCGATGATGCATAGCTAGAAGACTGAGGGCATGAGGACGTGTTTTATTGCTTTTTCTGCTTGTGGGTATATTTTGTTGATCCTGATTGTCATTAGCATTTATGCTTGTTCCACTTGACATTGGGATCTACATGGTATTATCCTTGATTTTTTTCATGAGTGCATACTTATAGTCATCTTGACTTTCCTTGTGTATCGATGCAAGTATAATCTTGCTATATTAAACTTAAGTAATCTCACTGCACTAGTCATCTTGACCTATATGTCTTTGATGCCTAGGTGGGATTCCCACATATCTATCTGATATAGATCATATTCAAATTCACATAGTCATACTAGTGTGCATTGTATGATCTTGCAATGCTACCAATAATGCTCGATGATGAAAATTAGAGTCTAACAACTTTGTGACTTTGCAAGTAAACCACTTTTCATAGTAGCTTGCATTTTTAGGTTCATGTTAGTTAGTTTTGCATTTTGCATATGGAGAGAGCTCTCCTTTCATCTTTCATGGACCTATCGGTCAACTTTGATCACCTTTCCTTTTCTTGATCATGTTTTTCACTCCTTGTCTTTTTCAACACGTCCTTTTGCTATCATCACAAGGGGTTAATCTTAGCATTTTGACTTTTTGACCTAATTTTCAAAACACCTCGTAATTGTAAAAAAATTGCACCCCTAGCTAATTTCGACGTCCTGGATCCATTTTCAGGATTGAAATCAAAATTTGAGTTCATCTTGATAGTCAAAATCATATTTCAAAATTTCTCCTTCTTCTGCGCAGTTGGCTGACCTTTTGAGGCCTGATCCTTTGATCTTTGTTGGGGCATCTTTATTTCTTCATCCCCATCTCTTTCAACCTTCTAGTCTTTTATTCATTTGCATTCACTTCATCTCTCTGAGGTTGACTTCATCTTTATCCTATATCTTTCTCAGTCAAACCTAGTCAAACTGGGGCATATCTTCACTGCTTGATGGTTATCCTATCATCTTTCATCTTCGATTATGATTTCTCGTGACTTGATCAAGTTTATCAATTTACTATTTCTCCTCTACCTGATTTCAATTCTGATTCTGAGGGGGCAGTACCTATCAACTTCAACCTTTGATTTAGCTTATCAATCAGCTCAGCTTGAGATTCTTATCTCTTATTTTAGACTTGACAATTACTTATATACAATGGTGATTGGCCTCATCTTTTAGCTTGTGCTTATCTTTGTCCTGATATGTTCCCATCCATTGAACACATATCTGAGTTATCTTGTGATCCCAAATCGATCTCACATTTCAATTCTTCTTTGGCCACATGTGATCCCAAATCGATCTCACATCACCCAAAGAGGGGCAAATGTATGCACCCTAAAATGGTTGCCTAGACTTTGGGCCCCCATTCAGCAATTTATCAAACCCCTGAATCAATATTTTCAAATATCAATATTTTATCAAGTATATCAATTTCCTTGATCAAATCATATTTCTATCATTTTTTATTATTTTCCTTGGGCTAACCATTTTATCCTAAGTCTTTATTTATTTAAAAGGAATTTCCTCCCCTTTTATTAAATAAAAACCTCCACTTTTCCTCGTATCCTAAGTTGCACAAATAAAGTATTATTCTTATTTTATAAAAAGAAGAAAAAAAACTTTTTGTCTCATATGGACACAAAAGTCAACTCTTATTTTTTCATTGGAGGATATTTGTGCACATGGATTGCTCCTCTTTCAATCTCCACCCTTGATTAAATCTTTTGCCTCTTAATCTCCATGGTCCATTCCTTTTCAATTCATATAAAAGGAGAGCTCTCTTCTCATTTTAGGATCCATCTTTTGAATACTAACCTTATGCTACATGATTTCTTGGAGACTTTGGAGCTTTTGGAGATCATCGTTGCATCATAGTTTCATTGTTGTATCATAGCTTTCATGACATCTAGTTTAGTTTCCTTTATGCTTTAGATTAGCTCACATAGCTTAATTAGCAAGGGTTTGTAATACTTTCTTTTCATAGCTTAGCTTGCATTTTCATTCTTAGCATAGCTTGCATTGCATTGCATTTCCATTGTTGATTCTTGAAGATATTGGCATTCTTTCCCTTGTCTCTTTGAATCTCCCATTGTGTGGTTTACTAGCAAGGTTGCATGCTTCAATAGCTCTAGCTGAGAGAAATATTCAAACAATCTTGTGACTCCATACCTAGGGAGCTCTAGGTCGCTTTCTCAAGGTTTCCCATTCATGGATTCCCTTCGAAGTAATGACTTAGAGAAGTGCACTATTTAGTGTGTACAAATACAAGGTTCTCCAAGAAATGTATTCAACTTGAAATTGGAGGTGCAGAAGTTTCTCTGCATCGCTTGGGTACACAACTCAATTATGTTGTCTCCAAAAAATTGTGGCCATGATGCCTACAATTATGTTTCTTAGCTATTGTGAAATCTACATTTATTTTTCTCATTTGTCATGTTTATGTGCATGTTTTTTATGTGTTTTGGATAGTAAGTCTAATTTAATTTGTCTATGGACTAAGACCTTAAATTATTGAGCTTCTCTTTGTTTTGAGAAGAGTATAACATTCTCTACTTAATAGGGCCAACCGCGTGAAGGTGGAAGCTCATTTGGCCCCTCCTAGGAGCCTCTTAAGACCCTTTAAGACATTTTAGGACCTCTAAGATGTATTCTTAGGGATCGTAAATGGTCGTAAAGGGTCATAAGGGGTCCTGGGACACAACAGCTGAGAAACATAATTGTAGGCATCATGGTCACATCTTTTTGGAGACAATGTAATTGAGTTGTATACCCAAGCAATGGAGTGAAACTTTTGCACCTTCTATTCCAAATTGACACTGTGGGATTCAAAGACCATAGATAAGGAATAAATTTAGAGAGTAGAGGAGGGCCATAACAACAAAAATAATACAAGACAAACCTCAAGTTAAATGAGGCAACTGCAAACATTTTAATAGATTTTTATTATTAAATAATGAAATTTGCATATACTAATGTTCTAAGCCCCCACATTACATGATTTATTATTGTAAGCCCCCTCTAACTTATGCATCTAGAAAATGAAACTACAACCTATTAGGATTGAGACAAACCTTATAGAACAACAGCAGCTAGGAAGGATCACTTTCCAACATCTATTGAATACATCTATTGGAGGACCTTGTATTCATGAGCTACAGATATATTCAATAGATGTTGGAAAGTGATCATTCCTAGCTATTGTTGTTCTATAAGGTTTGTCTCAATCTCAATAGGTTGTAGTTTCATTTTCTAGATGCGTAAGTTAGAGGGGGCTTACAATAATAAATCATGTAATGAGGGGGCTTAGAACACTAGTATATGTAAATTTCATTATTTAATAGTAAAAATCTATTAAAATGTTTGCAGTTGCCTCATTTAACTTGAGGTTCATCCTATATTATTTTGGTCATTATGGACCTCCGCTCTCTAAATTTATTCCTTATCTATGGTTTTTGTATCTCGTAGTGTCAACTTGGAATCGGAGGTGTAGAATTTTCACTCCATCACTTGGGTATACAACTCAATTACGTTGTCTCCAAAAAGTTGTGACTATGATGCCTACAATTATGTTTCTCAGCTATTGTGAAATTTTCATTTATGTTTCTCAGCTGTCATGTTTATACCTTCTCTCATTTGCTAGTGTAATTCCTCTTTGAGTATCCCCACTCTCCTTTGCATCCAAAATGAACTCATTTCAATCCCTCACTGGAATAAAGGGAGACTTTATACCACGGTGCGCTCAAACTTCAATGAGACTTCATACCACACAGATTTTGTAGATTACATTCAATGCATTATTTACGCTTGTATTGGTGGGAAAACTCTTGAAAATATGCAAAAGAGATTGCATTCAACCATGTTGTTTACATGACACATGTAGTTTACCTCCAGCATAAATCAATGTTTCATACAAATCTGTAGATGCTGCATGGTATGAAGCCTCGTTCAAGCTTGAAAATGATAGTCAATCCATAGTCAAGGTCAAGGAACAAATGGAATAACCAAGAAAAAATTATACATTAAATCATGTGATTGATAGCAGATTGGGGCTCACATGAGCCATAAACATGAAGAATTATTCTAAAAAAATATGTAAACCATATATATGCACACTTGAGGCAAAGAGAAGTTATGTCATATCAATATTAAAATATTAGTTACAACATGAAAATACTAAACTAACTAATTCTTGAGTTCATCTCTGCATATGGTCGCAACAAAGATATGTGATTACAATACAGAGAAGGCATCATAAAAATATAATTTCAGAATTTGCCCTAGCCTGACATGTTTTGCGCTCAAATCCTTCATCGCGAATAAGTGGAGATGGGCGGATAGATGTAGATGAGTTGTCATCAACCCAACTAAAGTATTCGCAGCCATTATATCCCTGTGATACCTAGTCTACATTAGTTATTATATTATAATGAATAGTATTTACATTAGAAACATTAAATATATACACATTAGCAACCTTTTTTCTATTTAGGCAGCACCAAAATTGTCATCCAGGGTTGTTCGATGTCTGTGAAGTCTTCAACATACATTGCCCACCACCACATTGACAGTTTGGCACATTGACAAGAGTCATCGAGCCTATATCAATAATGCACTGCACCATCGTTACTACATTTATTATTTTTATATGATTATTTTTATATGAAATATAGCAAGGAGTACCATCAGAAATATTAACCATTTACAATAATGAAAAGTAAACCTAAATCAAATAGCTCATTTTTTTATCAACATGTGTAGTCTCTTTGTATATGAAAAATGAAAGAAATATGAAGCTGAAATAAAATAGTGAACAAAATAGTATTCCACATAGAGTGAATGAAATATACCATCAAAAGAAGGTGACAAAATCCTATCACGAAGCACAGACATGGGAAATCAAAAAGGGACAAAAGACAAGAAATAAGAAAAATCATTTATACTATAATAAAAAAAAGAAACACTCTTTGTCAACAATTTTCAAAATCATTAGGACTATAGAAAAATAATTAAGACTATACAAAATCAAATTTTAGAAATGGACGGTTCTAATGCTTTTCCATTACAACAATTGAGCATTCATCATTTGGTATTGTGTATTCCATTTAAGTATGTCAACAATGTTCAAAATCTTGTCACCAAGCACAAATAAGAAATAAGAAAAATCATGAGGACTACTGAAAAATCAAGTTCTAGAAATGGACGGTTCTAATATTGCTTTGCCATTACAAAAATTGAGCATTCATCATTTGGTACTTCTTGGTGTATTCCATTTAATTTTTTTAGTTTCCATGTTTATGTGCATGTTCTTTATGTGTTTGGCTTCTCTCCCTTGCAAGGGATACATCGATAGGTAATTGATTTGAAAGCATAATGATTTGACAGTCTTTTTTCAGGATAGGTGTAATCATCCCGCCAACCTTAATTAGCAAAATTTGTGATATATGTCAAGTACTTATAATCAATATGCCCAACAAACAGAGACTTAGTAGTAAAAGCATGTCCTTTGGTTTACTAGTTTACTTATAATCAGTATGTCCTTTGGTTTACTAGTTTAATCTGGTTTAAGAATGGTTTGTTTCATGTTTGAATGTACCATTGAATGAAGCTTGGCTATATTAAGTACAATCTTAAGACTCGTAATCATGGTGTCTACTGTAATGAAGCTTGGTGTCTAGTGTAATGAAATAAATGGCAAACCATGCCAAGCATGAGGAATCATGGTGACTATGTATAAAGGAGTAGCAGTGGTAAAGGGAACAATTAGAGCAGCAATTTAATGGTCAATATAAGATATAGAGATGTTTTCAAGAGGAGAGGTAATGATATGTATTTTTTTTCTAATGATGTGTTCACTACCACAAGATAATTTTGCAATCATGGATAATAGAACTCTAGTGCAATATACACCAACAGTCTTGTGGTAGTGAACGCATCATTAGAAACATCTCTATATCTTATATTGACCATTAAATTGCTACTCAAAAGAAGTGGTATACACTGCAAATGGAAAAGACAATGTTGATGAAGTTGGAATGGTACTTTTAGAGTGTCATAGAGCTCCTCATGATAGTGAGCACAAAAGATGATCAGTCATGTGAAGGAATAGTAAGAATGAAATAAAAAAATGCATCCAAGAGTCTTGAGAAGTGACTATCAAAAGGATGTCAATAAATGGTGATCAAATTTGTAAGCAAAGATTAGTCCCAATGACAAAAAACTCTTTTGAGTTCTTAGTTATAGACAAGGTTGACTATCAAATAGGCTTGATGAGGTGACGATAAGTGTAACAATTCATGATTTAAAAAGATGCCAAAACAATGTGGATAAGAAATGTTTAAAGAAAGTTCTTCTTCAATGCTTATCCACTATCACAGTGGTATAAAGTGATAAAAAATAATGATTCATATGGTTTATGATAAGTGACAAAGACACTCTTATAATAGTCATCAAGTGATAATAGAGGTCATGCATGCATGATTGCAAAGCACAATGAATAAAGAACAGGCACTGTTATGAAGGCTCATAGCCATAGTAAGGAATGATGTCATAAAAATCAAAAGAGGGACATTTTCTAAAAGGCAGTGATATTCAAAGATTTAAACGAGGGTACTATATCATGAAAAAGATGCAAGCATTAATAGATTTTCATGAATGTGAAGGTGTTGTGATCAACAATGCCATAAAGAGACTATTGTTAGTGTTTCTACAAAATAGAATGACAGTGTTGTGAAAGAAAAGATTCATGTTCAAGAAGAGTGCCTCAAAACAATGTTATTGAATGCTTGAGGGATGATATTTACTACTTTCATAATGACTACATGATGAAAAGATGGTCAAATTAAAAGATGTAAATCTTACCCACTAATATGACAGTGGGCTATAGGGCCACAGTGTATGTAACGAGAGGCGTCATATTATCTTTCAAAGAGCAGAGTAAAAGTTGGCAGTAGCATCAAGAGGTGCATGTTTTGTACAAAGTTTTAGACCATGGAATGAAGAGCATGAGGCTATCATCACATCAATCCTTATGAGTTGTGAGATAAAAAAATATTGAAGGCATTAGATCTTACAAGGAAGCAATGTCCAGTGTAATGAAAGAAATTGCAAATCATACCAAGCATGAGGAATCATGGTGACTGTGTATAAAGGAGTAGCAGTGGTAAAGGGAACAATTAGAGCAGTGATTTAACGGCCAATATGTCTGTTCGTATATTGCTATAAGGATGTATATATACATGTGTGTATATACATATGTGTATAGACACACACACATGTGTGTATATATACACAAATGTGTGTGTATATATACACATTTGTGTGTATTTGTGTATATATATACACATGTGTATATGTGTATACACACATGTATGTGTATACACACACATACACACACACACATTTATATATACACACGTGTGTGTATATATAAATGTACGTGTGTGTATATGTGTGTATGTGTGTGTATACACACACATGTACACACATGTGTGTGTATATACACATGTGTGTATATGTGTATATATGTGTGTATAATTAAAATTCCTTAAAGAAATTAAAATACAGAATTAAAATTCCTTATGCATCTTCTTAGTCATCTTTTGGGTGAACCAAACAGGTCATCCCATATTCCAGAAATCATTTTCAGGATTTGTATATTCCAGAATTGCAACATCTTCTAGAATTGACTATATCTAGCATTTGGTATTCCAACACCCAAACGGGCCCTTATAGTTGTTCCTTTAAGGGAAGATTGTAGGGCCCAAATGATAGCCTTCAATTATATGTACTAAGTGTTACAATGGAAATGTAGGTCTATATGGATGAGGTGTGTATCCTTGATCACAACCTCTTCCTTACTTGGAACGTATAGGCCTGATCTGAAGAAATCAGCAAATAAAAACTAACATGCAAAATGTTAAATTGAATGACATTTTATTATAGAGATAAATGTGTTGTCTAGATTACTCCACTCTACATTTATGTTTTTATTATCTTGCATTCAAGGAACCATGAGAGACTATGCATTTGGAAAAAGGGTTTTACCATCATGACTTCATGTTGTGTGCATCTAGAATGGATATTTAACTAACAATGCATGGTCTAATGATTTATTACTTCTCCCATCAATGATCTTGCATTCATTGTGTTGAAACATATATTCACACTTCTGATAGAGGCATCAGTTGTTTAGTGTTATGATTTTCTTTAAGATATTGCATCTGTTGTCTTCAAGGGATTATTCATGGTTTTGAGGTTCACAGGGAGATACATCTTTTGTATAGCTCTTGTGAAGAATAGTGACAGTCACTGTAAAAGAGAAGAGCAGACAATGATACTATGTAGAACACATGTTCCACCACATTCAAAGTAACTTCCAAGGATGTATGTCAAATCAAAGAGTAGACATAGATGATAAGGCAGAGAATGGCATTGTCTACAAAAGTAGAGAGAAAAGGCCAAAATTCAAAGATGACTATTAGAGGAGACACTAGCTAAATGGGAGGGCATTCAACATGCATCAAAAGCAGTGGTATACACTGCAAATGGAAAAGACAATGTTGATGAAGTTGGAATGGCACTTTTAGAGTGTCATAGAGTTCCTCATGACAATGAGCACAAAAGATGATCAATCATGTGAAGGAATAGTAAGAACGAAAGAAAAAAATGCATCCAAGAGTCTTGAGAAGTGACTATCAAAAGGATGTCAATAAATGGTGATCCAACACTTAGTGGCTAAGCCTTGCAATTAGAAACAACTTAGCAACTGAATAAAAGATTAGTGAGCCGATATATATTGTAATGGCTATAACAGTCATGGTGACTCTTTTGCTTCTAACTCTACTCTTCTAACACCACCATAATTGTAGCAGTTGTTAGTGTAATACCCCAAAAATGGGCTATAGGTTCATTAACCTCCTACATCAACATATCGAACGAAATCGACATTAAAGTCCTAACCAAAAGCACATCTGAACATCATCGAATCCTAATTGATTATCTCAAATTCTGCATCGGGGAATATTCCTAGTAATATTCCTATTTATCCTAATTATCTTTAATATAATGATTATTTGGTGATAAATCTTATTTATCCTAAAGTTTGATTAATTGAATATTCTAAATATTTAATTAATTAGATTTAATTCTCCCACTTAATTGTTTAATTGAAGTTAATTCTATTTATTCCTAAATTGTATTATTTAATTTTGACAATAAATCCAAAATCTTATGAATAATTGATTAAATTCTTATTTAATTAATTAAAGCAAGTTGTCAATTTTTAATAATATTATTTTTGAATAAAAGTTTGAAAAATAATTGATTAACCCATAAATCAATTGTTTTATTTTTCAAAATTAGTTAAGTTGGAAATAAATCACTTTATTATTAAATTAATTCATAAATAAAACATGCACAATCAGAAAAGCAAACAACTATCAATTATCAATTAAATCTAAACTCTATTTTGAGTTGAACTCTGCTTTTGCATGTTTTTGTGAGTTAATTATCCTTTATTTAAAAATAACTCAAAAATCAACCTGAGTTATTTGAGTGATTTATGGATTTTTTTCATGCACCTCCAAAGCCCTAGATTTCTATAAATTAAGGCTTCAGCTCTTCATTTGAGATCCATCCATCCACGAATTGCACACTCACACTGTCGAATTGGAGACTGAAGAATCAATCTTGAGAATTCGAGTTGTGAGATTTTCATTGTTTTTGCATAGTATCCATATCATTTAGAATATTATTGTTAGATCATTTTAGCATATCAATTTTTATATAAGCATAGATTCATATCAAGTTTTCATTATCATAATTGCACAGAAAAACCAAAAAAATAGATTAATTACATTCATTCCATATCTAGATTTTGCATTCAAATCCTTCGTTTAGGTGTCGTCAAGGTCACTGATCTCGGTATAATCTAAGAATACATACTCACATCTACTAGAAGGTAGTAAATCACCTGGTTAGTTTAGTTTTTCATTTATTGCATGATTTCAATTTCAACTAACCTCTAATGTTTTACTGAAGTGTTGTGTCCATAGCTAGGTACAAAATTCACACACACATTTTTGGCACCCACCGTGGGGCCCTGAAACGGGTTTCCCTTCAAATTTTATCAATTTCTATCATTTCCTTATCTTTTTCTATTCCAAGCTATGATTTTTAATGTCTGTCCATACAATTTTCATATAAGTTTTGTCAGAAACTTGTACCAGGAGATACCCACTATTATACGACAGTTGCTTTGATCGAGGATCGCATAAGCAAAAACCCACTGTCATCTGGGAGCTCGATTGTCGTGTGATCTGATACCCATTATCATACGAGCTTCTAGATTATCATCTGGGAGGTAACCCACTATCGTACGAGTTTCAGTTCCAAGGTTCAATTGTCATTTCACTTTTTTAGGCAGTTTGTCAGATTTGGTTTTCAGATTTCCACTAACAGCTAACCCTAACAATTGAAATTCTCTATTTTTGATTGATTTTCACTGGTTTTTGATTGGAAAAAGTGCAAGAATTGCTAAAAATAGGTAAGAATCTACTAAGCACGTTGCAACGAATTCAGGTAATCTTTTTAGCTAATAACATTTTGATTTGGATTAAAAAGAACTCTTGCGTGTCAAGCTTGTGTGACCTTTATTACTTTCATATCACATATTTCATTTTGGGCTATAAAAACAAACTAGATTTTCTTTTCAGCATCTTTGTTACACATAGTAAATAGGCCCTATGAACACTATTCGTGGCTCTTGAGAGAGTGAGTTTCCAGTGAAACTCTTCTCAACGAAGGAACCCTTGTAGGTAGGGAGGATACTAAGGGAGTCTCACGTTCCACTAGATCCGTGTGTCTTCAACTTTTGATTGAGGCATTTTCTCTCCAAAGAGGTTGATAGATCATAAGGGGTTGATGTCATAGATCTTTGTGAGATAATCTTGGTCTTAGCGTGTCGGATTAATCTGTCTGCTTTGTTTGGGTTAAAAGTTAAAAGGCAAGGGGATTATGCTCTACTTCCTTTGTGGATAGTACCAGAAACTCAAATCCTTGAATCTGGAACCAGTCTCCATGTGGTATATCTTGTGAGTCACCTTTAGAGAGGGTTAACTGTAGTGAACATTCTCTTAATTGGGTCAACCACATTGACAGAACCTCAAGTGGTAATAGTCATTTTCGTTGTGGTAGTGACAACCGCTATATAAATGTCCTATTGGAAGAAATCTCCACAGGTGTGGTCTCTTGTTGGGCTATCAGATCTCCCTAGCAGATCCTGAAGATTAAGTTCTCAAACTATGTCAAAACCCTGGTGTGCCTGGATTGAAGTTCGCCCTCTTGGATCATAAAAGTTGTAGAGTCAAACCATTACTAAAAACCCTAGTGAGACCAAATTTTCATTTTCTAGGAATATGTGCATTATTGCAAAACTTTTTGGAACATACACAATTAGCACTTCTAAGGATTAGCACAAATAAGTGTGTGTGTGAATTTTGTACCTGATCTGTAGTCACAACACTTCAGTAAAACATTAGAGGTTAGCTTAAAATTGAAATCGTCCAATAAATGAAAAACTAAACTAACCAGGTGATTTACTACCTTCTAGTAGATGCAAGTATGTATTCTCAGATTATACCGAGATCAGTGACCTTGACGACACCTAAATGAAGGATTTAAATGCAAAAATCTAGATATGGAATGAATGCAATTAATCTATTTTTTTAGTTTTTCTATGCAATAATATGATAAAAACTTGATATGAATCTATGCTAACAATGATATGGAAAACTGATATGCAAACTAAGCTAAGAAACGATATGAAAACTATGCAATAACAAATGAAAATCTCACAACAACTCGAATTCTCAAGATCGATTCTTCAGTCTCCAATTCGACAGCGTGAGTGTGCAATTCATGGATGGATGGATAAATGAGGAGCTGAAGCCTTAATTTATAGAAATCTAGGGCTTTGGAGGTGCATGAAAGAAATCCATAAATAACTCAAATAACTCAGGCTAATTTTTGAGTTATTTTTAAATAAAGGATATTTAACTCACAAAAACATGCAAAAGAAGAGTTCAACTCAAAATAGAGTTTAGATTTAATTGATAGTTGTTTGCTTTTTTTATTGTGCATGTTTTATTTATAAATTAATTTAATAATAAAGTGATTTATTTCCAACTTAACTGATTTTGAAAAATAAAACAATGGATTTATGGGTTAATCAATCATTTTTCAAATTTTTATTCAAAAACAATATTATTAAAAATTGACAACTTGCTTTAATTAATTAAATAAGAATTTAATCAATTATTCATAGGATTTTGGATTTATTGTCAAAATTAAATAATACAATTTAGGAATAAATATAATTAAATTCAATTAAATAATTAAGTGGCAGAATTAAATCTAATTAATTAAATATTGAGAATATTCAATTAATCAAACTTTAGGATAAATACGATTTATCGCCAAATAATCATTAAATTAAAGATAATTAGGATAATTAGGAATATTAATAGGAATATTCCCCGATGTAGAATTTATGATAATCAATTAGAATTCGATGATGTTCAGATGTGCCTTTGGTTAGGACTTTGATCTCGATTTTGTTCTAATGTGTTGATATAGGAGGTTAATGAACTTATAGCCCATTTTTGGGGTATTACATTTTTCCCCTCTTTGAATCGATGTGCGAAGCGCAGTGGTTCAAAGACAGTCTATGTATGATGTTTGAACTGATGTTTGAAATTGATATTGATATGAAATAGAAACTAATTGAAATTGATATGAAGATAATAGGTCCTGAATGACCAAAGATAATGTTAACTATAACAGCAAATGAACTGATGATTGTGAAAAAGTGTCAAAATGCCTGATTATGAACCTTATGATTGCGAAGAAGTGAGTGACCAATTCCAGACCGGATTGCCCTTATATTGAATCACATTGGTATCACATCTGAACCCTTTAGTTTTCAAAGAACCAAGGAAATAACACTATTGAACCGATAGTTGCAAAAAGTAATACAATTTACAAGATTAAGAGAATACCAGATTGATATGGATCTTGATGAATCTGATATGCCTCGAGCGATGATTGATTTTCCTGAGCGATGAGCTCTTTTTGATGAATCGGTAACTAGACGTGGTTGTTGTCTTGATTACTGAGGAAAGATATGATTACAGACTTTGAATGATATGAAATACTTGGAATGATATGCAATACCATGCCCCCTTCAGAATTAAAATTGAAATCCGACAAGAAAAGTTAGCGTTGATAGTTTAGAAGTATGTTAATTGATTGGAGAAGTGCTTAAACATGTTCAAAAACACATTCTGCATCGTTTGGAGGTCCAGAAGACCAAGTTTGACTAGGTTAAACCATGAGTTGACCATAGTTGACCAAGTTGAAATTTTGATAGTTTGATGTAAGATAATTAGTTAAGTTGAATACTGGATTTTTATGATGATCAAAGGTCGATTATGCAAGTAGTAGACCGTCCTGGGTCCAAAAATTTTAAATCGCGATTTTGACATAGTAAATGATCTCAGATTTTGATTTTGATCTTGAAAATGGATTGTACTTGCTATTTCATAGGATGGACCTTTGTGTAAGATTTAGCTCTTGTTAGATTTGAAGAGACAAGTGGAAAATTCTTTAAGCATTGCAGTTTGTTTAGCCATTGTGAGATCATGCAAACATGCAAAATGCAAAGAGACATGCAAAATGAAATGCAACCTAAGACCTAGGATCTAATCACTGATCATGTGTCGGTCATTCTCATCATTGAATTTTTAGGTAACCGGATAAATCAATACAATGCCCACTAGTTATGAAACCATAGACATATGAATATCGATTTGTATGCTCAGGAATCAATACAACACCCACTGATTATGAAACCATGGACATATGAATATTGATTTTGTTTTCAGAATGTCGGATTAGATATAAGCACCAAGGCATAAACGCCAGGATGACTAGAATATCATGTCCATTTTGATATAGCAATTTGTATAAGCATCAAAACATAAACGTTGTGATGACCAAAATACACCTTGTGTTACAAACACATCAAGCAATCAAGAGATCATTCAAAATCCAGTGTGAATTACCTGTAGTAACCCTTTATCGTTCACATCCTTAGGTAAGATCATGTTTCACAATAGGAGAAAGAACTCACTCAAAAAGAAAATAGTTAGATCAAACTTCTTAGAATTTTTTGGGTATCAATGGTCGAGGTACGCATGGCCATCCAATTCGAGATAGAGGCTCTTACAATCGGACACCATTTCAATCCAGAATTTCCAAAGTTGTTAGATTTTCACATATAAATAGAAAACAAAGAAAAGATTATGCCCCTAGTCATCACTCTCTAAATCCTATAAAGGACATCATCGAAGAGCTCATAGGGACACAATATGCAAAAATCTCAATGTGAATCAGTAAGCATACAAGGAGATAAAAGCATGTAAAGCACAGATTGTTTTCAGTTTGTTCTTTGATGTTTGATTGCATTGTTGTAGATGCAAAAAAAATTTTGGAGACAAGACTAACTGACTGACCCAAATGAAGCTTCAAAGGACTCTGAACTGGATATGACACGTCTCAGATACATGGGAGACCATAGGATATGACATTAATTGCTCCCAAGTTTTGAACATTGATAGGATACAGATGCTTGAGCTGATTGGTGTACAAACTGACTTTTTGAAAACTGGAAATGTAGAAACAAACTGGGAGATATGTATAAACTCAAGCAAGATAGAAAGCTGGGAAAGACCAAGATTGCACTGATAGATAGAGCGTTTTGAAACAAGTGGTGCCTGTTTGCTGGGTTTTCACCATTTTGGCAAAGATTCTATTTTTTCTACCAAGGCACCTATTTCCAGGTTTTCACCAAGGCACTTTTTTCTTTTTTTTCTCATTTTTTTTGTATTTTTCATTTTTTTAATTTTTTTGTACTTATGATTTTTTTCAATTTTTTTTTACTTTTGATTTTTTTCAATTTTTTTTGTGAATCATCAAGGTGCCTATTGCTAGGTTTTCACCAAGATGTTCATTTTTTTCAAGACTTTTTTCAATTTTTAAGATTTTTTAGGACATTTTACCATAGACTGAATGCCTTAGGCATAGAATTTCTTCAGATGGAGAACATTGATTGGTTCTCAGAGCTGTTATTCTTCAGTCGTTGAGAGTTGATAGGCACTAGAGCCAAAAGTAGCAGTGATTACAAAGGGACCCAGCTAGTTGGGTTCAAACTTCCCCTTGCGTTCTCAATGTGATTGATTTTTAGGATTTTCTCTCAAGACAAGATCACCAACCTAAAATTCTCTATGTCTGACTTTCTTGTTGTAACCTCTAGACATTATTTTCTGATATACTCTGAGATGATCATACACTACTTATCTGCGCTCATCTATTAGTTCAAGTTCTTTCAACCTAGACACTTTGTAGTCATCATCAGTTACTAGACCATGCATTCTGATTCTTAGTGATGGGATTTCAACCTCAATAGGCAGTACTGTGTTAGGCCATTTTTCTGTCATAGCAAAAATCCTTTGAAAATGGCCCATTTCCTTGCAAGTTTTCTTGAAATGTCCTGCCCCATGCTCTTCAATGTGCCACCTTGCTCCAGTCCAAAGCACACGTGCTGAATTGCAAAACCCAGAAAGATATTCAAGTTCTAAGGTCTGCAGGAAAATATTTTTAGAATCTACCACAGTGTCAAAAACCCACAGTATTTTTGAAAATCCATGATGTTTTCAGTTTGTGTGAAAACCTTCATTGTTTTCAACCTTATGCCTTCCCGGTTTTGTGCGCTTATCTTTTGGTGTCAGAAACTTTGTATGTTTTCAATCCTCTTTCCTCGAAAACCCTGTGTGTTTTCGACCCTGCACTTCTGCCCTGTTTGTTGGCATTCTCTAACTGCGCAATTCCGACTAGATGGTGGGCCCGGGTCTTCAAAGGTTTTACTGTGATAGGTTGTCGCATGGCTGCATGTCAGACTTTTTTGACATGAGATCATGCGATCGCTTGCCACTTGTCCGTGTGGGTCCCGGTTCTTCGCAGTTGCTTGGTGCAGTGAATGTTGAGACAAGATCTGTGGCTGTCACTAGTTTGCATGGTAAAGATGCACAGTGTTTAACCTCTATGCTTTTGCAACAACCATTCGATCCTCTGAAAGGTAAGGCTTCTTTGGTTTGGTGGTCCATCTGATGGTGATGTGGCAGCCTGGGGTTGGCTATTACATGATCGCATGTCAGAGTTTTCTGACATGCGATCATGCGATCGATTGACACGTGTCCCTGGGGCCTGGTGGCAGGTGGTGATGGGCATCTTTTAGATGCTGAGGTGGCAGTGTTTTATTAGATGTGGCATAGAGATGTGGTGGTCTTATGGCCTTGTTGCATGATCGCAAGGGCTATTTCCACGGCATGCAATCATGTGACAAACCCCTTGGTGTTAGCTTTATGCGGCGGCGGTTATGCAATTACGGCAAGGTAATGGTTTGTGGGTTGTCACATGTTTGCATAGCCTATTTTTGGGCTATGCGATCATGCGACTAACCACCAAACGTCACGGTTGTAGAGTTCTAAGGTGGGCCCATGATGCCAGTCTTGCCGGTGTGCTAGTTTTTGATTGGTCACCAACTGCTGATGGGGCCGAGGACTTCGCAAAAGGTTTATGATCGACTGTCAACCATGGCTAAGAGTCTACGGTCACATGATCGTAAGGGTGAGTTGGGTGCCTTGCGATCATGCGACCAGGCATAAGTGAGGCCCATTTTTCTGTGGCAATCAAGTTGATGGCCACGCGATTGCATGACTAAGGGCAAACAGTTGAACACAAGCCCACGAAATGCATGGTGACTGTTTGTTTTCAAATTTTGTTTTTCCTAAGGATCTGCAGCGACCAAAGGTACCAGAATTCAATACTTTTATAGCCAGATTTGACTGGTTTGGTGGCACTTGCTGTTGTAGTGTGGTCCAAGGTGCCATGAGTGTTTGTAGGGATGTTTTGTCATGTGGTGATGGACAAATTTTGTTGTTTGAGGCATTTTGTAGGAGTTTTTGATTTTTGATGAAATTTTGATTAGTTGGGTGGTTGAATTTCTAACCCTGGTTACCTATTGCTTGTTGCATCCTACTGTTTGGGATTCCAAGGTAACCAGTGGTATAAATTGCAGGTTGTTTGATTTTGTAAGGGTTCCTTCTTTTGCAAATTTTTGAGGAGAATTGGTTCCAAGTGAAAGGTTATGTCCTACAGATTTCTCCTTCTCTCTGCATATAGGGTGTTCTTCTTCCATAGCTGGTTCAGAGAATACAGTGCATATTGTAACAAATTTGTCTTATGTGTGAGGATTTAATATATTCTTACTGTTACCAAGCTATCTCCATTTGAGCTTTGAATTCATTGATCATACATTAAGGGTGTTTGATTTGTCTACTTGTATTGCCTATGTGTTTGCAAGTGGAGTTGTCTTCGCAAAGATAATTGGTTCAGGGTTAGTGTTCATGTGTGTATGGGCTGAAATATCAAGGATAGGTCATGCTTGTCTTTCAGTGGATGTTGGTTAATGTATTGTCTATTCATAGGTCTCTTCTAAGGGGAGAGTCAAAATCATTTGATGGATAATAACATGCTTGAATGCACAGGTGGGTGTTAAGTTGAGGTTTGGTCATGGTGTGTGATTGATGTAAGGCATCAACACATTGGGTATATTATTTTCTTGTTTCATAGTTGTCCCTTGCAATATTGTATTTGACTCTGTGGCCCATTGGATAAGGCACTGGTCTATCAGAGACTTAGGGCATCTCAGGGGTCCTTTCAATCCTTTCAAATCATTTCCATTATGTTCCACCTTTTCCCTTTCTTGTTGATAGGTTAGGTCTCTGGTTTTCATACTCACTCCATGCAAGTTGGGCTATTGCATGAGATATTGGTTTCAGTTGAGGTACAAGATACCTATAGGGGTTTGAAAATCATTCCACAGTCAGTTACTTGTAGGCTTGTAGTGTGACACAAGTTGTATGAGTGTGCAGATGAGGTACACCCGCCTGAGTGATGTGGAGCTCAAAGTGTAGAAGGATCTCTCTTTGATCCTTGTCAGTTGGCCCTTTTTCCTGTTAGATTTGGAGTGTTGAGTGAATGTGACACTAGCCCTGTCAATCCTAATGCCAAGCTGACCTTTGGGAAAAAAGAACACCAACAAGATGGTGACTCTACTGGGGAGGCCATTGGAAAGAGTCAAATACAAAAACAAAGCATTTGCTGATATCTTCTCACCTAGTTGTGAGTGGCGGCTCTGATTTTTCTTTGTTTGATCAGTGCACTCCCTGATAAACAATGTGTATACCTGGTGTAGTTTTGTGCTGGTTGGAAGAAGAAACAAAGAAATTTTTTTTTTCCTCTACAAGGAGGTGGTGGCTCTACATGACAAATTTATCTGATGGAGTTTCAAGGTGAGCTCAAGATTTGCCCTTCCTTTCAGTCAATAAGGTCTTCTGATGCAAGATTTTCCCAGGGATGTTTCAAGTTTTAAATGTTCCTTATAAAGTGATCAAGCACTAAAAGAAGGATAAGGTGTGAGTAGAGGTTAGCATACTTCAAGTTTTCAGTTGCACTTTGGCAAAATTATATGGAAGTATTGCATTAAGTTTAATGGATAAGTTGAATAAGGAGATGACTTTCCTTGAGGAGGGCATCCTTAGGGATTGCATAAGATTAGTAAGATTAAAAGTGGGAAGTAGAAAGGATTTATCCATATCCTTGTTCTATGATAGATTTTGTGAAGTATATGATGAGCTTCCTAAGGATGTTGAGTTTCTTGAATCTGACTTCGTTGATTTATTCCTGGAGCTTTGTTTTCCTGAGTCAACCAATTGGTCAGATGCTTTTTGGAAGGAGTATTATGGATGTATCAGGGATTGGGTACTTGGTGATGGTAGTCGTGAACTTGAGGATGCACTTGGGGCTTTGCTCATTAATGTTGATATTGAGAATGATGAAATTTATGAAGGCGATGTGTCAGGTGTTGACACTCTTTCTTGCAGTCATGAAAGTGATGTCTTTTCTCAATATGGGGTAGAAAATCTTTGCAATCAATCGGATGAAGAAGAGGATTGGATAGATGAAGGTATTGCTGATGATTGTATGGCAGAAGATGATGTTCTTGAGGATAGTTGTTCACTTCATAGTGAACAAATTTCAGATTTATTGTCTTGTGAATCTCTTAGATATTCAGGGGGAGATGGCTCTGAGTTCTTACATCCAGCACACATTGATTTTGATATGGAACATGAGTCAATGGGATCTAACTTTGACATGTGTGCCTCTTCTCCCTTTCTTACCCCAACACCACCAGGTAGCAACCCTATTATATATGATGTGTCGGATGATGAGGTTGCCAGTGTTTTCTTAGTTTCAAGTGACTCAGTGGTCCCTGATATTGTTTGGAGTATTGATTGGAAAAGTTGTGTGGATTATGAATCCTCTTCTAATTTTGAATCTTTTGCTAAGCCATGGAAGGATGGCCTTTCAGCTACTCAAGCTTCACCATCTCATGGACAGGTTGATGTTTCTTTTCCCATCTATCAACAATTTTTGGTTTTGTCAGTTGTTGACAAAATGCAAGTTGCTCCTATGTTCGGTGATCATGTCCCATGTGATGAGTTCCCTCAGTGTTTGCATGAAGATCAGTGTATCTTCTCCTTGGAGGTGCAAATTTCTGGTATGAATGGATCCAATAGCAATTGCACTGACAATTTGATAGAGCTAGAGTGTTTTTCTTTCTATGTGGATAGTAGAATTTTTGGGTTTGTTAATAGGATTGAGGATGGTTCATCTTGTGGCTCCTTCAGCATTTTCCTTTTTGACTGCAACATGCATGTGCCACAGCATTTTCAAAATTGGTATGATTACCTTTCCATCCCTCAAGAGGAATGTGCTAGCAATCTTTGTTTTAAGCTTTTGAAAAGTGGATATAATTGTGTTCTATCACATGGAAGTAGAATTTTTAGTTTTCCTTTGTTGAATGGAGATGAAAACTACTTGTTTGATAGAGGTAAAGGCTGATCAAAGTTTTGGGGCCTTGAGCCTTTTGTAAATATTGTAAATTTTTGTACAGTTTCCCTTTCCTGTTGTGTGTTTCTTTTCCCAGTTTAGTTGCTAGTTTTTGAGTTCCCTATTTTTGTCCAATGGGTGGTCTACTCTCCTAGAAATCTTGAATTCTCGCATGGGCATAAGTTACCCATCGTCCCCAGACAGAGCCACTGTTAGGCCATTTTTCTATCATAGCAAAAATCCTTTGAAAATGGCCCATTTCTTTGCAAGTTTTCTTGAAATGTCCTGCCCCATGCTCTTTAATGTGCCACCTTGCTCCAATCCAAAGCACACGTGCTGAATTGCAAAACCCAGAAAGATATTCAAGTTCTAAGGTCTGCAGGAAAATATTTTTAGAATCTGCCATAGTGTCAAAAACCCACAGTATTTTTGAAAATCCATGATGTTTTCAGTCTGTGTGAAAACCTTCATTGTTTTTAACCTTATGCCTTCCCACTTTTGTGCGCTTATCTTTTGGCGTCAGAAACTTTGTGTGTTTTTTATCCTCTTTCGTCAAAAACCCTGTGTGTTTTTGACCCCGCACTTCTGCCCTGTTTGTTGGCATTCTCTAACTGCGCAAGTTTGACTGGATGGTGGGCCTGGGTCTTCAAAGGTTTTACTATGATAGGTTGTCGCATGGCCGCATGTTAGACTTTTCTAACATGTGATCATGCGATCACTTGCCACCTGTCCGCGTGGGTCCCAGTTCTTTGCAGTTGCTTGGTGCAATTAATGTTCAGACAGGATCTGTGGCTGTCGCTATTTCGCATGGTAAAAATGCATGGTGTTTAACCTCTACGCTTTTGTGACAACCGTATGATCCTCTGAAAGGTAAGGCTTCTTTGGTTTGGTGGTCCCTCTGGCGGTGATGTGGCAGCCTTGGGTTGGCTATCACATGATCGCATGTCAAAGTTTACTGACATGCGATCATGCGACCAGTTGACATGTGTCCCTGGGGCTCGGTGGCAGGTGGTGATGGGGCATCTTCCAGATGCTGAAGTGGCAATGTTTTATTGGATGCGGCATAGAGATGTGGCGGTCTTATGGCCTTGTCGCATGATCGCAAGGGCCATTTCCTCGGCATGCAATCATGCAACAAACCCCTTGGTGTTAGCTTTATGCGGTGGCGGTTATGCGGTTGCGGCAAGGTAAGGGTTTGTGGGTTGTCGCATGTTCGCATAGCCCATTTTTGGGCTATGCGATCATGTGACTAACTGCTAAACATCGCAGTTGCGGAGTTCTAAGGTGGGCCCACAATGCCAGTCTTGCCGGCGTGCTGGCTTTTGATTGGTCACCGACTGCTGATGGGGCTGACCACTTCACAAAAGGTTTGTGACTGACTGTCAACCACGACTAAGAGTCTACGGTCGCATGATCGCAAGGGTGAGTTGGGTACCTCGTGATCATGCAACCAGGCATAAGTGAGGCCCATTTTCCTGTGGCAGTCAAGTTGATGGCCGCGCGATTGTGCGACTAAGGGAAAATAGTTGAACACAAGCCCGTGAAATGCATGGTGACCATTTATTTTCAAATTTTGTCTTTCCTGAGGATCTACAGCAACCAAAGGTACCAGAATTCAATGCTTTTATGGCCAGATTTGACTGGTTTGGTGGTGCTTGCTGTTGCAGTGTGGTCTAGGGTGCCATGAGTGTTTGCAGGGATGTTTTTCCATGTGGTGATGGACAAATTTTGTTGTTCGAGGCATTTTGTAGGAGTTTTTGAATTTTGATGAAATTTTGATTGGTTGGGTGGTTGAATTCTTAACCCTGGTTACTCATTGCTTGTTGCATCCTACTGTTTGGGATTCCAAGGTAACCAGTGGTATAAATTGTAGGTTGTTCAATTTTGTAAGGGTTCCTTCTTCTGCAAATTTTTGAGGAGAATTGGTTCCAAGTGAAAGGTTTTGTCCTACAGATTTCTCCTTCTCTCTGCATATAGGGTGTTCTTCTTCCATAGCTGGTTCAGAGAATAGAGTGCATATTGTAATAGATTTATCTTATGTGTGAGGATTTAATATATTCTTATTGTTACCAAGCTATCTCCATTTGAGCTTTGAATTCATTGATCATAAATTAAGGGTGTTTGATTTGTCTACTTGTATTGCCTATGTGTTTGCAAGTGGAGTTGTCTTCGCAGAGATAACTGGTTCAGGGTTAGTGTTCATGTGTGTATGGGCTGAAATATCAAGGATAGGTCATGCTTGTCTTCCAGTGGATGCTGGTTAATGTATTGTCTATTCATAGGTCTCTTCTAAGGGGAGAGTCAAAATCCTTTGATGGATAATAACATGCTTGAATGCACAGGTGGGTGTTAAGTTGAGGTTTGGTCATGGTGTGTGATTGATGTAAGGCATCAACACATTGGGTATATTATTTTCTTATTTCATAGTTGTCCCTTGCAATATTGTATTTGACTCTGTGGCCCATTGGATAAGGCACTGGTCTATCAGAGACTTAGGGCATCTCAGGGGTCCTTTCAATCCTTTCAAATCATTTCCATTCTATTCCACCTTTTCCCTTTCTTGTTGATAGGTTAGGTCTTTGATTTTCATACTCACTCCATGAAAGTTGGGCTATTGCATGAGATATTGGTTTCAGTTGAGGTACAAGATACCTATAGGGGTTTGAAAATCATTCCATTGTCAGTTACCTACAGGCCTGTAGTGTGACACAAGTTGTATGAGTGTGCAGATGAGGTACACCCACCTAAGTGATGTGGAGCTCAAAGTGTAGAAGGATCTCTCTTTGATCCTTGTCAGTTGGCCCTTTTTCTTGTTAGATTTGGAGTGTTGAGTGAATGTGACACTAGCCCTATCAATCCTAATGCCAAGCTGACCTTTGGGGAAAAAGAACACCAACATACCACTTCAGACCCATAAACTAAAGAGAAATGTGTAGCCCTAGTGGGCATTCTGATACTTGTTATGTAGGCCCAGAGAGCTGGATTGATCATGAGATGCCAGTCTCTTCCTATTTTATTAACTGTACGATGCAATATTTTCAAGAGATTCTTATTAGAAGCCTCTTCTTGTCCATTACCTTGAGGATAGTAGATAGAAGACCAATGTTGTGTGATCTTAAATTTGGCACATAGATCATCTAGGTCTTTGTTCTTGAATTGTCCACC
Source organism: Chamaecyparis obtusa (assembly GCA_027943335.1). Classification (NCBI taxonomy): domain Eukaryota; kingdom Viridiplantae; phylum Streptophyta; class Pinopsida; order Cupressales; family Cupressaceae; genus Chamaecyparis; species Chamaecyparis obtusa. The sequence goes on from BSBK01008853.1 coordinate 191,664, forward strand.
ATTATTTGTGATTATGGAATGAGGTATCCCATATCTACATATGATATAGTTCAATATGAACATTGATATTTGCTTTCCAGTTGCTTGTGTTAAAGAGACTACTTCTACCCATTTTTAAAAATAATCTGTAGCTAGGATTATATGGGTATGGCCATTAGAAGAATGAGGATGTATAGCTCCTATAAGATCAAATGCCCATTGGTGAAAAGGCCATTGTGTAGTAAAGGGAATTAGATCTCTCCTTGGAGCATGAATTAAATTGCCATGCACTTGACACTTTTGACAATTCTTAGCAAATTTGATAGCCTCTTTCTCCATCTTAGGCATATAGTACCTAGCCCTAATAAGTTTTTGAGCTAGTGTTAAATTGTTTGAGTGTGACCCACAAATACCATCATGGACTTCCTCTAATGCACATTAAGACTCTTCCCATTCTAAACATCTAAGTAGTGTACCATCTAGACCTCATTTTTATAGATTGTGACCAATGATGACATATCGGGAGGCATTACGGATAAGGTATCTCTTTTCATGGTGATTGAAGGTATCAGGAATGATTTGGTCTTGCAAATAGGAAAATAGGTTTTTGTATCTGGATGAATCATGACCAAAAATAGTGCAGATCATGTGGGTTTTGGGGGAATCATATGCAGGATAAGATAGTGCTTCCACTAGGAACTCGTAGTGTAGCTCATGTTCAGGCTGCTGTAATAAAGTAGATAGTGTTGCCATTGCATTGGTAGCCTTATTCTCTATTCTAGGAATTTGCTCAAATGTGATAGATAGGAAATACTTCTTTAGATCATCTACCATTCTCTTGTAAGGAATGAGTATTTCATCTTTAGTTTGGTACACATCATTGGCTTGATGGATAACAAGTTGTGAGCCTCCATGAATGTGTACTTCTGTTACCCTCCATTCAATCATTATTTTCATACCATTCAAAAGGGCTTCATATTCTACAATATTGTTTGTACAAGGGAACTTTAATATGAATGCTTTTGGGATTGAGTATGCTTGAGGAGTTATGAACAATATGCCTGCTCCTAATCCATTCTATTTATAGGAGCCATCAAAGAATAACTGCCATTCTCTAGAAGAAAGAGTCATGATAGAGGAATCTAGAAATTCCATTTGCATTGGTGTATCATCAATCATAGGCACATCTACTAATTGATCAGCAATAACCTATCCTTTGATAGCCTTTCTTTCCACATATTCAATGTCAAATTTTCTTAAGAGCATAACCCATTTAGCTAATCTACCTGTGAGGGTAGCTTTGCTTAGTAGATATTTTAGTGGATCAATTTTAGCTACAAAATTTGTGGTATGAGCTAACATGTAATGTCTCAGTTTCTGTGATGCAAAGATCATAGCTAGACAAGCTTTCTCAATCATTGAATAGTTCTTTTCATATGCAACCAATGTCCTACTGATATAGTATATAGCTCTTTCCTTTTTGTTCTCATCATGTTGTGCTAGCAATTCCCCCAGTGATGTATCCGTAGCGGAGACATATAAGATCAAAGGATTCCCATGAATAGGAGGCATCAAGATAGGAGGATTTGATAAATACTTCTTGATATGGTTAAATTTGTTCTCACATTCTTCATTCCATGCAAAGGTCACACCTTCATGTAATGTTTTTGTAAAAGGTTGTGATATATCTGCTAGCTGTGATATGAATCTTCTGATAGATTGAACTCTTCCTTGCAATGTCCTCATTTGAATAATATTCTTTGGAGGTTGCATTTCCATTATAGCCTTTACTTTAGCTGGATCAACTTCAATGCCCTTTTTTGAAACTATGTATCCTAAGAGCTTTCTAGAAGTGACACCAAAAGCACACTTCTTAGGATTTAATCTGAGACTAAATTTCTCCATTCTATCTAGTATCTTGCTCAAGTCATCTAGATGTGCAGACCTAAGCATAGATTTCACTAAAGTATCATCAACATAATCCTCCAGTCCTATGCATCATATCGTGAAAAATAGATGTCATGGCTCTTTGATATGTAGCACTAGCATTTTTAAGCCCAAATGGCATGACATTCCAACAGAAGGTACCCCATGCACATGTGAAAGCAATTTTCTCTTGATCTTCTGGAGCAATTTTTATTTGATTATATCTAAAAAACCATCCATTAGAGAATACATTTCAAATCCCGCAGTCATGTCCACTATCATATCAATGTTAGGTAGTGGAAAATCATCCTTAGGGCATGCTCTATTTACATCTCTAAAGTTTGTGCACACTTTGATTGATTTATCTAGTTTTGAAATAGGTACAATATTAGAGATCCACTCTGCCACTAATACATTTGGGGGTAAATTGCGACGGCCATTTGCGACGGCAGGAAAATGTCATGCAGTTTTGCCCTTTTTTTTTCAAATATAGCCCGACACCGTCGCAATTTGCGACGACAATACATTTGTCACTGTCGCAATTGCGACGTTGTCGGGATATAAGCGCAAAATTAAAAAGGAACGTTGTCATATGTGTTTTCAACAGCACTGTAACCCTCCGCGAAATCACATCAGGATATAAGGGCAAAAAAAATAAGAACGTTGTCATTTGTGTTTTCAACAGTGTCGTAACCCTCCGCGAAATCACATCGGGATATAAGGGCAAAAAAAACAAGAACGTTGTCATTTGTGTTTTCAACAGCGCCGTAACCCTCCGCGAAATCACAGCTACAATTTCTGAGTACGTTGGGTTTATTTTTCTTTTGTCATTATTATGTAATCTGGTATTCAGCTGTTAGAGAGCTAAAATACCCAGAAATGAGGACATATCTATGTTGAATTTATTGTTAGTGGCTTTGGTTATTTAGAAGTTTAATTTTATTTGTTCATCTTTCAAGCACAAACATTTTGTGGACCGTAACGTCTTCATTGTTTCGGGTACGCAGTGAAACAGCCCTAACTTGCAATTGCGATGTTGTTGGGATATAAGGGCAAAAAAAAAAAGGAACGTTGTCATTTGTGTTTTCAACAACACCGTAACCCTCCTTGAAATCACATTGGGATATAAGGGCAAAAAAAACAAGAACGTTGTCATTTGTGTTTTCAACAGCGCCGAGAGAGATTCCCTCCGCGAAATCACAACTACAATTTCTGAGTACGTTGGGTTTATTTTTCTTTTGTCATTATTATGTAATCTGGTATTCAGCTATTAGAGAGCTAAAATACCCAGAAATGCGGACATATCTGTGTTGAATTTATTGTTAGCGGCTTTGGTTATTTAGAAGTTTAATTTTATTTGTTCATCTTTCAAGCACAAACATTTTGTGGACTGTAATGTCTTCATTGTTTCGGGTATGCAATGAAACAGCCCTAACTTGCGACTACCTTCACGGTACTTGTGTACATTATCATGTTGTCTTTACAGTGACTGTCCTCATTCAAGTGGCAATTACACAAGGGACAGTCACTGTGAGATGTCCTCATTTGTGACAAGGATAGTCACACTTAGGACATCTCATAGTGATATTCCCTTGTGTAATTTCCACTTGAATGTATTGCTATTGAACCACATTAATGCTTTTCTTCTTCAACAAATGAGGACAGTCACTGTAAAGACAACATGATAATGTACACAATTACCAAAAAATGATCTTGTTAATTGATGTAACACTTTGTCTTGCTCACTCCCTATCCTTCACTAGGGTCTCTTTAGGCCAATTTTTTGACTTGATAGGGTACTTAACTATCCCTACACTCTTTAGGTATCTCTACCCAAGATCCCACTCCTTCAACTAGTGCACACCAACAAGAAATACAACGAACTCTGCTCAATACCAATCTAGCTACTAGGACACTCCTAGTCTTGTCTTCACAAATTGAAACACATTCAACTAGAACTTTACTCCATGGAGAGGCTGGCCACTAGGACCTCTATTGGTTTCAATATTACTCCTTCACCTATACTTTTCATCAGTACTTCAATCCGGTTCATCAAACCATGCCAATTGCACCCAAAAATAGGCTGCTAGCAATTAGGCCTTTGTCAAGCCTTTTTGTTTATATTAAGCCACCTAAAGGGCTTAGGATTCAGATGCCCTTTATTGAGAACTCCAAGATATCTAAGGTCTTCTCCTCCTAGATTTTTTGTACACCAACTGCTACAGCCATGCCTGAAAACAAGTATTTTGACACAACTTGGACAGTCTGACTAAGAGTTTGTTTTCTTAGCAGCCAAAGAAACTCACCCAATCTTCTAATTTGACTTGGGGCTTCTTTAGATGTGTGTCTACCTCTCCATGAGATTTTAGTTGAAGCAACCAATGCATTCAACTTGTTGTAATCTTCTTGTAATGATTTGTCATCCCTAACTGTGCTCAACTGACTCACCTAGGACATCATTGCAAACATAGAAAATGAGCTTCCCAGGGCCCCTCCTTCCAAACATATAGTACATGGAGTCTCCTCACCCATTCCAAGAGCCCGTACAAAATTGACAATGGAATGATGAGATAAGACTCCATTTGTTCAACCTGCCTAGTTCAAACCAATGATAGGGTACTTAACAAAAGAATTAACAAACTAGTTGGAATGCTTCAAAACTCAAAAAAAACACAACACAGAATTAAAAAACAACTTGTACTAACTTTTCCAATAGACACTGCGCGCTATCTAATCCATTAATCAACTGAAAACAAAGAAACAAAAAAACTCAAGAATTCACTAAAACCGTGTTACTCTACAAATCTTCTTAATTCCAAATGTTTTTCCCCCCAACCTTTTGCACAGATCGATGGAGGCCTCTTATAGTTGATCTGATGCCTAATTCAATGGTTTCATATAGTTACATAACCATCTTACTCGAAAATGCTCCCTTGCACAAATGTTGTCAATGTTGTGAATGACAACATTGACAACTTGTTACAACCTTTGGGATTTTGGTTCAAAACTTATTGTTCAAACACCATAAGACCCTAACCATGACTTAGTTAGGCTATTTAGACCTCACATAGGCCACTTCTACACTTCTTTGCCCAATTTGACCCCTAAATGCTTCATTCCCACTTTTGCCACAATATTGGTAACTTGGGTACAAATTGGCACTTGCCTTCACAAAGGTCACACATGAGGACATCTCACAGTGATCGATTGTCCCTTGTGTAATTGCCACTTGAATGTATTGCTATTGAACCACATTAATGCTTTTCTTCTTCAATAAATGAGGACAGTCACTCTAAAGACAACATGATAATGTACACTCACTGTAAGGACAGTCACAAATGAGGACATCTCACAGTGACTGTCCCTTGTGTAATTGCCACTTGAATCTATTGCTATTGAACCACATTAATGCTTTTCTTCTTCAACAAATGAGGACAGTCACTCTAAAGACAACATGATAATGTACACTCACTGTAAGGATAGTCACAAATGAGGACATCTCACAGTGACTGTCCCTTGTGTAATTGCTTCTTGAATTACACAAGGGACAGTCATTGTGAGATGTCCTCATTTGTGACAAGGACAGTCACACATGAGGACATCTCACAGTGATTGTCCCTTGTGTAATTGCCACTTGAATGTATTGCTATTGAACCACATTAATGCTTTTCTTCTTCAACAAATGAGGACAGTCACTCTAAAAACAACATGATAATGTACACTCACTGTAAGGACAGTCACAAATGAGGACATCTCACAGTGACTGTCCCTTGTGTAATTTCTACTTGAATTACATAAGGGACAGTCATTGTGAGATGTCCTCATTTGTGACAAGGATAGTCACACATGAGGACATCTCACAGTGATTGTCCCTTGTGTAATTGTCACTTGAATGTATTGCTATTGAACCACATTAATGCTTTTCTTCTTCAACAAATGAGGACAGTCAGTCTAAAGACAACATGATAATGTACACTCACTGTAAGGATAGTCACAAATGAGGACATCTCACAGTGACTGTCCCTTGTGTAATTGCCACTTGAATTACACAAGGGACAGTCATTGTGAGATGTCCTCATTTGTGACAAGGACAGTCACACATGAGGACATCTCACAGTGATTGTCTGTAATGTCCCCTTTTTGGCTAACTTGGAAAATAGGAACAATTACTCCACTTCTCAGACTTACTCTATCAGATACTTACAATTAAACTAAGTAATGGAGGTTACTTAAGATATCAACCGCTATTTCAGATTCAATCACAATATGTGTGCAAGATGATATTTATACCAATATGTTTAATAGCACTGTCGGATATAATGATATGAAATATGCTATGAATATGATGTTTCCTATCACTTATAGTGATAGTATAATGATGGTATGTCTGATATAAACAATATCGATATACAATCAATAAGTATTGCTTACAGCAATGTATTTGTTGTGTCTGATATGATGATGTAATTATGCAAATGTGTAATATCGCTATGAGTGATATTTTGCTATTTCAGATTCTGAATTATATGCTTGCAACTTCAAATATTGATGTTGTTTCTGACTATCCTTTCTATCTGTGCAATCATGGTGTTGTCTCTGATCTGCAATGATAAACTTGAAACCAAACTGCCAAAGGCAGATGCTCTATTGAGTATATCCAAATATGGATAAGTAAATAAAGTTCTAATGATGCCTTGAGTGACTGACGAGAATGCATTCTTATATTGTCTTTAACAAATGAAGAGATGCTATGAATGAGATGTGTCTTGTTTCTTCCTCCACGTCCCTTTGTTAATCACACCTTTCCATAATCCGACAGTTCACATAATATTATTTCATTATTTTCTGATCATAGATAACTCCCAGATTGACTCAATATCAAATCTTTTTATGAAGGTAATCTTCCCTAATTGGTAGTGCAACCAGTAGTTAACATCCATTGTGTTTGTATTAGTTTGGTCTAACTATCATTAGTATTTAGTCAATCGATATTAACTCTTGCCTTATCCCATATTGTTATGATGATATCCAATCTTTCTACTCTGATATAAGTCGATATCATTTTCTGATAATTGTCCATTTATTGGTTGATTGCTGGTAATGGAGTTTGATCTTCAAATTGACTTCCATTCCTGTTAATACTTAAGGATACATTGTACTTATTATCCATGACTGATGCCTCATTCATCAATAGCTTGTGATATAATCACTGATGCTTTTGTGTTTCTACAAGATGTGGTTTATCTAAGACAATCGATAATCTTTCAATCCTTTAGTCGATATCCTCCTATGTGGTGTCTATTGATATAGATAGTAGAATTCAATCTAGTTTATGTTATTGTCATGATAACATAGGAAGTGATGGTGCATATTTGCTAGTGGGTCTTCATGCTTGATATTGCTTTATCGGATATGTCATTGTCTAAACTTGTGCAATTAATGATTATTTATAATATATGAATGGTTATCCTTCTTGCTTATCAATACATCTTCTGAAACACATAGCGACCTATCCCTTATTCATATCATGTTGATCTTGACTTCATATTATTTGGTTCATTAATCATCCTCTCATGGTATCGATGTGTAATGACTAGTGATTGTTGTATCACTTCTTCATTCCTCATCGTGATAGATAATGCAGATGTTTAATGTAGATGTATATCGATTACAGATATTTGATATTGCTTTAAACGTTATTATTATTATTATTATTATTAATGTTATTGTTATTATTAAATATTATAATTAATGATGTTAGTAATATTAATAATATTATAATAAATATTATTATAGTGATAACATATTGTTTTATATTGAGAGGTTTATTAATATTATTTATATATTAAAATTATTATATCAATAATTGATTTAATATTATTACTTAATATATTATTATAATATAATATATATAATTTATTAATAATTATTTATTATTAATTTATATTATAATTATAATCATAATTATATTATTTATTAATATTTTAATATTATTTAATTAACATATTACTTATTATGCTAACTATATATTATTATTATCTTTTGATAATAATTATATATTATTGTTATATACCGTTAATAATAGATTATTATATATCATCTAATCATTTTATTATTATACTAAGTTCAATATGTCACGGCTCATGACATTGTCCCTTGTGTAATTGCCACTTGAATGTATTGCTATTGAACCACATTAATGCTTTTCTTCTTCAACAAATGAGGACAGTCACTCTAAAGACAACATGATAATGTACACTCATTGTAAGGACAGTCACAAATGAGGACATCTCACAGTGACTCTCCCTTGTGTAATTGCCACTTGAATTACACAAGGGACAGTCATTGTGAGATGTCCTCATTTGTGACAAGGACAGTCACACATGAGGACATCTCACAGTGATTGTCCCTTGTGTAATTGCCACTTGAATGTATTGCTATTGAACCACATTAATGCTTTTCTTCTTCAACAAATGAGGACAGTCACTCTAAAGACACCATGATAATGTACACTCACTGTAAGGACAGTCACAAATGAGGACATCTCATAGTGACTGTCCCTTGTGTAATTGCCACTTGAATGTATTGCTATTCAGCCACATTAATGCTTTTCTTCTTCAACAAATGAGGATAGTCACTCTAAGGACAACATGATAATGTACACTCACTGTAAGTGTACATTATCATGTTGTATTACAAATGGACCTTATGTTGGTCGGGATATAAGTGCAAAAAAAAAAGGAACGTTGTCATTTATGTTTTCAACAGCGCCGAGAGAGATTCCCTCCGCGAAATCAAGCGGGTTATCATTTGTGTTTTGAACAAAGCGGGTTGTCATTTGTGTTTTGAATAGCACCGAGAGAGATTCCCTTCACGAAATCAAGCGGGTTGTCATTTGTGTTTTCAACAGTGCCGAGAGAGATTCCCTCCGCAAAATCACAGCTACAATTTCTGAGTACGTTGGGTTTATTTTTCTTTTGTCATTATTATTTAATCTGGTATTCAGCTGTTAGAGAGCTAAAATACCCAGAAATGAGGACATATCTGTGTTGAATTTATTGTTAGCGGCTTTGGTTATTTAGAATGCTTCCCCACAATACTTAATTACACAAGGGACAATCACTGTGAGATGTCCTCATTTGTGACAAGGACAGTCACACATGAGGACATCTCACAGTGACTGTCCCTTGTGTAATTGCCACTTGAATGTATTGCTATTCAACCACATTTATGGGCCCGTTTGGACCATGACACACAGTAGCATCTACAGAGAAGAATATCCTAGGTGTAACAAGTTGTAAGAATATACCAACAGTTCTAAGAAGTTCCCTAGCACGTAGTAGCATCTACAGAGAAGAATATACAACATGAGGGCAGCCACTGTAAAGACAACATGATAATGTACACTCATTGTATGTGTACATTATCATGTTATCTTTACAGTGACTGACCTCATTCAAGTGGCAATTACACAAGGGACAGTAACTGTGAGATGTCCTCATTTGTGACAAGGACAGTCACACATGAGGATATCTCACAGTGACTGTCCCTTGTGTAAGCCACTTGAATGTATTGCTATTCAACCACATTTATGGGCCCATTTGGACCATGGCACATAGTAGCATCTACAGAGAAGAATATCCCAGGTGTAACAAGTTGTAAGAATATACCAATAGTTCTAAGAAGTTCCCTAGCACATAGTAGCATCTTCTAATTGTCTATACCACTTCACAAGGTATTGTTTGCACACATTGTTTTTGGTTCTTTTGATAACCCTTGTTTTGAAATTGCTATTAGGCCTTGTAGCTTATATGTTTTGATTGCTGGAGAGCTTCTAAAGCTAAGCAAGAAGACCATTGCACGAGTTATAGCTACGCGCTCAAGTTTGAAAATTGTAAATTTTTTAATCTAATGTATATTTTAACTAGACTTTTAGCTTATTTTTGCTGTATATTTTAATCTAAAGGGAATCATGGATGTGAACTTGAAAGAATTTTGTACTTAGTTCTTATGGAGAGAATAGTAGTAGTTTACGGTCTAATATCAAATAGAGTTTTCCAATTACAGAAAGTTAATGAATTCTTATAGCTTATATGTTTTGATTGCTGGAGAGCTTCTAGAGCTAAGCAAGAAGACCATTGCACGAGTTATAGCCGCGCGCTCAGGTTTGAAAATGGTATATATTTTAATCTAATGTATATTTTAATCCTTTTGCCATGTCATGTAATATGTCTTGCCTTGTAGCTTATATGTTTTGAAATTGTTGTTAGGCCTTGTAGCTTATATGTTTTGATTGCTAGAGAGCTTCTAGAGCTAAGCAAGAAGACCATTGCACTAGTCGTAGCCGCGCGCTCAGGCATGAAAATTGTATATTTTTTAATCTAATGTATATTTTAACTAGACTTTTAAAATATTAAAGGATTTAACTAGGTCTAAGAAGATTTGTGTACTTTTGACAATTTTGCTTAGTCACTGAAAGTTGTAGACCGAAGTTTTCATAGCCCAATTTTTGCTTCCTGTGAAGAACGATCATGTCAGATAATATAAGTGAAGAACAAAATAGGGAGACAATCGCTAGATTGTGGTCTAACTTGAAAAGAAAAGGTGATGGAAAATGTTATTGTCCCTGCAAAATTTGTAAGGGCTTAAACCGTAGAAGATTGCTAATCAAAACAGTTAAGAAACATTGTAGGGAGAATGGTCACATTGAAGGGGGGCATGACTATCATCCACTGGTAAGTTGTTCATTATATCATTTTAACAATTTATATACATATGAAATCACTTGATGATGAGTTGAAGATCATGGTTTATTTATGTTAATCAATTTTATATAGGTTGATCTCCCCAGGGAAGTACATGATATGGAGGAAAATGGGGGTGCGAATATCCAAGGTGAAGATAATGATCCCATGGAAGATGATGATCATGCGCTAGAAAACACAATTGAAGATGATGGTATAAATACATTGATCCATGACACATTTAGTCCAAGCGGATCTGATCATGATGATGATGATAGCCTTGATGTACCTCTACTTGAGAAGGCATACGAGCCCCTATACAAAGACTCCCAAACAACTCTTCTCTCTGCTGTATTGTTGTTGTTGAACTTGAAGGTTATGAATGGTTTATCCAACATAATAATGTCACGTATGTTAAGGTATGTCATATATGTCTTTATAGTTAACAAAGGGTGAATAATGTACCACTAATATTGTTTATATTAACAACTTAGATTTTTTGCTGTAGATTGATAGCCAAGTTTTTGTTACCACCATCAAATATTCTACCTTGCTCATATCGAGAATTATCTGCTATTATGAAAGATATCGGAATGGAGTATCAAGCAATACATGCTTGTCCCAATGATCATATTATATATTATAAAGAACATGAATTTGCAACACAATGCCCTGTATGTCATACGAGTAGATATCGAACAGATCGAATAACAAAAAAGGTGCCTCACAAGGTTCTTCGTTACATCCCCATTATTCCATGGATGCGACAATTATTCAGGTGTACTAGCTTGGCACAATTTATGGATTACCATGCACGCAATAGAAGTCAAGATGACATTATTCGAATCCCTGCGGATGGTTTGGCATTTATGCACATAGAGGAAAAGTGGCAACACTTCAAAGAAGAACCTTGTAATCTCAGGCTTTCATTGGCAGCGGATGGTGTCAATCCATTTGGAGAGATGAGATCTGTTTGCTCGGTGTGGCCTGTTTTTGTTATCAACAATAACATTCCTCCGTGGATGTCAATAAAGAGGGAGCACATTATGTTGGCAATGATTGTTCCAGGTATTTTATCATTTGATAGTTATTAATTTACATGTACTTACAAATCTTACAGTAAAATGGTCACAATAATTATGTAATGTTACTGTTCATTCAAGTAGGTAAATATCAAGTTAAAGATATGAATGTATATATTGAGCCTCTTATTGACGAGTTGGTGGAGTTATGGAACGGTGTCACTATGTATGACGTGTCTAGACCAATAGGACAAAGACAATTTCAATTCCATGCAATACTTGTATGGACAATACATGATGCCCCAGGGCTAACACATTTTTGTGGTATGTTATAGTGAATTCAAGTTGCGCATGATAATTCTAATTATAAAAATCAACATATTTAATAATCCAATTATATCATTATCTTGTAGGTCTTCAAACAAAGGGAAAATTTGCATGTCCAGTTTGTGGTCCAAAGATGAAATCTCGTCATTCAAAAAGTTTAGGAAAGCATGTGTTTGATGAGTACAGACACTTCCTCCACAGGAATCATAAGTATCGAAGTATGGAAAAACATCTTTTCAATGGGAAAGAAGAGACTACATCAAAGCCACGAAGAATGACACCTCGCCTATGGAAGTTGGAATATAATAGAATTAATCGTCGAGGTAATGTCGTTCCACTTAATGGTTTATGTTTGTAATTTATATATTTCTATTGTGATTTTTGTTTACTAATTATGTAATTGATGATCGTGAAGGTTGTCAAGGCACTACTGACAACCTTCCAAAGGGACTAAAAAGCTATCCCAGACAATTTAGTAGGTTGCCCTACTACGAGGACCTACAAATTGTGCATTTGTTTGATCTTATGCATGTTGGAAAGAATATAACAGAGACATTATGGAAAATACTGGATGGAAGGCGTGACAAAGAAAAAATTGTCAAAATTTGTAATGACATTCATGAATCCAATCATGCACTGAAGAATTTCATTCACTCAAATAGCAATAGAGATCAGATTAATATAAGTTCCCTTCCTTGGTTATTAACGGAGCAGCAAAGTGATGCCATAAAAGAAGTCATACGAAAAATTTGATTTCCCACAGGATTTGCTGGGAACATAAGTAATCTCATATCAAAGAAAAGTAAATTTGGGCCAGGGCTCAAAATGCATGATTGGCATACTTTCATCAAGGTAAGTTATGTTCTTCTGTATTTACAATATATTCATAAACTACGTGTACTATTCATTATGTTATGTTAGAAAATAATGAAATGATTGGTTTATAATTACTGCAGTACGTGCTACCTCTATCTCTCCCAGAGCACTTTAACAATAACATCAAACAAGTGATATATGATCTTGGAAAATACATGAGGTAAGCAGTAATATCTGTTCAATTTGTTGTATATATTTATTATATTCGCGATTTGTTTTTCTTGCTATGTAATCTATTGTATATTATTTTGTAAAGTCTCGTATTTATATATTTTTTGTGACTTGAATCTCTTAATGTAGGTGGTTGTCATCTAAAGAAATCCATAAAGAAGATATAAACTATTGGAAGAGAATAATTCCTCATTTATTGTGTGAAATGCAAAAGTGTCTACCTCCAACTTTTTTCAATGCACAAGAACACTACCTCATACACCAAGTTGAGGAGATTGAATTGTGTGGACCTGCACACACTAGGTCAATGTGGATGGTTGAGAGGCACTTGAAATATTTGAAGGCTTTGGTTCGACAAAGAGCACATCCTGAGGGTTCTATGGTAGAGGGATACATGGTATACCAGACTATGGTGTACATTACTGAATATCTTCCTAAGTTTGCTTCAAATATCCATGTAGATCGCATTTGGGATCTCGACCCTTTTAAAAAATTCAAAGGGGAGTACTTGATGGGGAAAGGTAGATTGAGGAAAGTGACAGGTAATAAATTATAAGATGTTATTGTAATAAATTATTTCTTAATCTTCAAAATAAATCGGTTGTAAGTCGTCTATTTTTTTTTTGTACAGTTGCTCGAGAGTGGGATGCACTACATTTGTATATTGCAAACAATCTTGATTGGATGACGGTATGGATTGAACGATGTCAACATTCTGGTCACACATTAACATGGGAAGGTGTATCTTCATTGGTTAAAGAAGCTCATCGTAATGGAGATTCTAATGTTACGCAAAGGGAAATAGATTTAGCATATGGTTTAAGAGATTTCCAGGTACGTACAAAATTATTAATCACCCGTATGTTTATCAACTCACGATATAATAATTTTGACATGTTTCACATATTATTGCAGGTTAAACACCACAAGGGTATGTTCTGTAATGGTCAAAAATTTCGCGTCAAAGTGTTGGATGACACGAAGAAAACTTGTGATTCTGGAATAACTGCAGTCTTTCAAGTGACTAATATTTCATCTAGAAATGACTTAGATCCTCAAGAGTCTAAAAATCAATACTATGGCATTTTGGATGATATACTTGAGTGCGACTTTAGTTCCTTCAAATTAGTACTCTTCGTTGTCAAATGGTACAGGCTACGACTTAATCCAAATGATCCTAATAGAACTGTTATTGAACATGATAATGGATTTACAATGGTTAATACAAGGTCGTTTGAGCCAGTTGGGGATGAGCCCTATGTTCTTCCAAGCCAATGTGAGTAGGTATTTTACTCAGAGGTTTCACATAAACTGGGTTGGTCATTTGTTGTTAGACATGAACCGAGAGGAAGGCCGATAAAGTATAATGCGATGGAAGAAGAAGATACCGAAGAAGTAGAAGATGATGTAGATGATGATCACGATCGACAATTATTGGATGATGTTCCTGAGACAAATTTTCATGAAGAAGAAGAAGAAGATGATGCTGCTACTGATGATGATGATGAAGATGATGTTGATGTTGATGATGATGACGACAATGACAACAATGACGACGACGACGACGATGATGATGATGACGATGACGAGGATGATGATGATGATGATGATGATGATGATGATGAGGATGATGATGATGAAATTTAAAGGTATGCCATCAATCCTTAATGTATTTAATATTCATTTCTTGATAGAAATATATTTGTCTTAAAGGGTTACATAGTTTATTCATTATCTATTTAAAAGCTATAAGTGTTATAATGTGTACGTTTTAATGTTTTTAATTTTTATGTGATGCTTATGATGGATGTGATTATGATTATGATGTGATTATGCTCACGATAATTAAATTACATTTGCAGGAAATTGAACCCCTTTCAAGAGCATCCCGCACAGTCTCATGGATCGACAGGTATAAGTCAATACACCTTATAGAAAGTCTATTTAATACACTTATCAATAGTAAGATTGATGTCTTCTAAGATCTCTCCCATTTGCAGGTACCAGCAAATAGGTATTTGTCAGAAGTGTCTTCCTCGAGTGAGGGAAATATAGGAATAGAAGAGGAAAGTGAGACATGCAGTTTATCTAGAATAGGGAGATTAACTAGAGGTCAAAGGACTAGAAGGAAATTCAATAAACACATGAAATTTTTCCTTGCTCAAGGGGGGTCATGTTCTTATGATGATGAGATGAAAGGCGACATCGAGGTGCCTTTGAGGTACCAACATCTACAGAAACATTGGGTACCCAAGGAACTTCCTCCAATAAACACTGATTTTTGTGTTAATGAGAGGATATATCGCATAGCACCATCATCATTACATGGTTTGGGCCTATTTTCTATGGATGGCATAAAGGTGTCTTACAACAAAGTTTCTGAATTGATGGAGTATGTTGGACCATGTTACGATTACAAAAGTTGGATGCATATTGTTCAATATAAAAAAAGTATGCGTAGGTATGCACTCTCGGCAAATTATATACAACAGCAAGACAATAATCAAAGTAAAAGTGTGGCTATATACATTGATGGAAGGCCAAAAGCAACAGGGAATATTGCGGGTTTTATAAATAGTACACGACCTTGGTCAACTATAAAGCAACCCAATTGCATATTTGAGGCACGCGAGGGAAATCGTGTATTTATCTATGCGATAAAATCAATACGTGCAGGGGAAGAGCTGCTTATTGATTACAATTTGAACCGCATAGATACAAACAAGGCTACTATCATGGGGGTGGTACATACTATTAAACCAACTTCTAATCAATGACTCCAACATACCATTTAGTTATTAAATTTTTGGCTAACATTTTTATACTTGATCTTTGACACAGGGGCACAATATGAAGCAACCGCCCGAAGGTGATGGTGACGATATTCCTAGCTCATCTACACATGAGCAGGTAAAACTCATTGTAATTGTGCAAACTAGATAGAAGCAAAATGTTATTTTTTTAATGTTATTTTTTTAATGTTATTTTTTTAATGTTATTTTCTTCATTGTTTTGGAGTAATTTTGATAATACTAATACTATTGTTGTCACAGAGGGCCGGTGGTCTGAGAGAGGGAAAGCAACCTGCAGTCCCTCAGGAGTCCCCCCTTGTGGACCCTTTTTTTATTGATTTAGCAGAGACCGATGACCCGATCGGTTCCATTAAAAAGCTGCTAAAGAAAATTGGGAAAGAACTTCTACGTTTGGTATCCATACATCCTCAGACTCAGGAAATAAAAGACAGGGCAGCTGAGTTGTTGCGCACTTCTGAAAACTTTAAAGTAAGTATTAATGAAATTTTTAATTATTACAAGAGTTCAATAATGGTTTTTATGTTATGCTCTTTTATGACATTAATTAAAATATGGATGCATTGTCTTTACAGAGTTATTTGCGTAATTTTGAACCCCATTCCCATGATGAGGCCGGTATTGCAAGTGGTTCAGGTAGATCACATGTTCCATTCCCCACTTGTGTTTTCCACTGAATATATATAGGAATGATCATAATCATTGACAATACATGCTCGAACAATCTTTTTTTTTAATGCTCTAACAATCTTGTCCATGCTAGTCCACGCGTTCTATATTTATGCATGCTCTAACAATTTTATTCTTCAGCTCCTTTCCATGATGATATGACAACGCCACCTCCATCCAGGACAACCAAAAATGTCTTGCCGACTGCCATGTCAACAACACACAGCCTAAATGCACCAACTATTGCACCATCTACTGGTACACAAATCCCTCTTTTTCTCTCTTTTGTTATGTGTTTAAGTGTTATGTGTTTTCGATGTAGATCCCTTGATTGTGTTTGTGCCATGGGTGCTCTGCACCAATTTATTTCCCTTGAAGTATTATTTCTTGGAGGCATTTGATAATGGTTTTCATTTTTTGCAATAGGAGATGCAACAAGTCCCAATGCAACATCATTTCCTGGATGTTCCCGTGTTCCTAGTACGGGAACGGTGAAGGATTGTGTATTGATCATCAGCGACGATGAAGGCGTTCCCTTAAAAGTATCCAAACTTCCAGGTACTTTAAAGTTATTATTATTCTATAGTGATATAATAGTAATTTAGTTTTTGATCACTCTTCATCGACTAATGATCCCATGATTATTTTGTAGGGAATGATATTTTTTGGCGAAAACTTGGTGACGAGTGTTTGCAGATATTCGGGCCCACCATACGTACATGGTGGAACATCATATCCTAACTAAAACCCCAAACCACTATTTTGATTTCATATCATTGCTAGAATAGTTTTTCTTTTCATCAATTTCTTGAACTATATTAAAGGTAGCTTCTCTTCATTTATGAGTCTAACATGTTTTTTTTTACTTAAAAGGTGGAATAACCAAGCTAAAAAGTTGAAGGATGATCTTGTACATAGTATGACCAGCTTTTTGGACCTCGTGCATTCGAGAGAAACAAGCTCCTTGAAAGAGCTGGTTTATGTTTGAAGTATATTAGGGACCAGTACAGGAAATATTTAGAGGTTAACCCAAGGCACGAGCGTCCGCCCTGTGTTCTTGAGGCTGAGTGGCAGGGTTTGATTTTGGATGGAAAGTATAAAGCCGACATGAAAAAATGAATTACGCCAGTAGAGAGTAGAGCAAGGTATGTGATACTTTTGAGAATGTAATTATGTACTAATTAACCTCTAAATTTTTCCTATACTGGTCTCTAACATATTTCAAACTTTTCATAGATTGCCTGACACATCAAAGGCAACAAAGGCAAGATTAGAAAAGCACGGGACACACAAGCTCGGCTCTAGTGGTTTTTCCAAACTTCAAGCACGAGTTGTAAGTATTAGTAAATGAAAACTTGTATCAATTTTTTTATATGTTGCAAGGAAATTTTTTTTGATCAAACAATGCAAGTAAAATTCACCATACCAAGAAAAAATGTAGGGGTCAGAGTTCAATAGATGCCTCACAGAAGAGGACAAGAGAATTGGCTTTCAACAAGGCTATAGAGCCGTGGCTGAACGGCTACAAGCTGAAATCAGTGTGCAAGGTTCAAATAATGATGCATCTGAGCCACAGGTAAATAAGCTAAATGAAATTTATTTCAAATTGAATACTTTACCAATTAGTCTATTTGATGTTAAGTTCTAATATAAAGTGAGCATATCTATTTTAAGAAAGCAATGATAACAATGTGTAGGATATTGGAATGCAGCCTGACAATCCTTCTACATAATCTATGCATAATGAAGGTTCGCATGATGTGCATCCTAGTGGTGGAGGTATACATTTTCTATTAAAATTTTTATATGTAATTACAATTGGTGTTTGGATTAATGTAACATTTTGTATAGCAACTGTAGAGGATCGAGGGGTCGGTGCTCATGAGCATGTTGAGGTTGAGTCTACACAAAATGATGTGGCCAGATCAGGTAATTAAAGAGCGCCACAGTTATGTTCTTTAAAATAATTAAATACTTGTAACAATTATAATTAAATATTTTAAATTTAACTCTTTTATTTGTTATTGTAGAGGACCCCCCTTTGCAGCAGCATAGGAATTTGAGATCATCAAGAACAAAGAACAAAACAACTGATGAGGGGGGTATTGATGATAACACTGATGCTCCTCTTAGAGCTTACATAGAAAAAAAAATTAGAAAGAGAAAAAAGAAATGATTGTCATCTAAATACCTTAATTGATAATGACTGAATTTTATGTCTCAATGAATTTAATTATGTGCTAATGAATGTTCATGAATTATGTGTTTATTTTCATATTGATGAATGTTGTGTGTTAACGAATCTAATGTGTTAATGAATGTTATCATGTGATATTGATTGAATGTTACATTTTATTAATAATTGAAAGAATGAATGAATGTTAGATGTTAACGGGGAATGTAGAGTGATGTTAGGGGGAGGGGGGTGGGGCCAAATGAGCTTCCACCTTCACGTGGTTGGCCCTGTTTAGTAGAGAATATTAAACTATATTCTCGAAACAAAGTGAAGCTCAATAAGATACTAAATGAGTCAAAATGGTTATCAAGGTCCTCTATCCATAAGATACTTGTAGTCAAAATGGTTATTAATAAGATACTTGTAGTCAAAATGGTTATCTAGGTCCTCTATCCATTCCATAAGTTCTTCACCATTCAAACTTCCTCCATAACAAGGAATGTGCTCTAGGTTAGTCATGAAGCCTAGCATGGACTCTCTGTCAGATAGAGCCACTATTTCAGAGCCTTTTCTGTGCATTTCCTTCAAGCACTGTATAGTGTACGGATGTGAAAGGGAGGGCAGACCAGTGTGGAAGTTAGAGTATTTATATCTTATGCTTTGAGAGTTTATTTGGTAGATTCAAGACACCTTATATCAAAGTTATTCCTTTTTCTTATCTGTTGTTCTGTCAAACCCTCATTTTTTGGGTTATTGCATTCAAATGGCCTTAACTTGCAAATAAACCATAGGATATCCTCTGTTCTTTGTAAAATGCAAGCTAAGGGGGTTTATTTTCATATTTTAAAAGCTTTGGAACAGGATACTAAGCCAGAGAATTTCGAGAGCAAGCCCTAGGTCAAGAATCTCAATGTTCTTGACTAGGAGTTGATGGATTATGCAAGATCAGAGGGTAGCGGCAAGTAAAGGACCTCAAACCTTGTTGAATCTAGATCTTTAGAGCATGGTGGACATCTTCAAACTCTGATCTTGGTTTCATGCACCCATTTTCAATGCCTTGTTTTGGAACCCACACCCAAAGGCATGCATTAGGTCTGCGGACTCAATAAGGACATTGATATGCTGGAGTGGAGTCAAGGTCTGGGAGTTGGAGGATTGTTAGAACATCAAAAAGGGTACTCAAAAGACATATAAGTTCATAAGGTCCTTTGTCAAATTGAAGAGTTATTGCTGCAGAACAGGTTTTGGAGACCTACTAGAGTCACTAGGTCTATTTGGACCTGTTTGGACCACGACACACAGTAGCAACTACAGAGAAGAAGTTTGGTATGCAATGGTCTTGAAACCTCCTGAGAAATTCTTGGTATGCATTTGTGTGGTGCAAAAGCTTCGTTGAAAGAGAAAAAGAAGAAAAGAATAGAAATGATTTTTTTTCTTTTTATGTCATATACTGTAACCAGCTACTTATAACTTGCAAAAATTATTATAACCATTTGAAATTGAAACTTAGTTTAATGTGAAACTGAGAACTGCTTTATTAGAGCTTTCTGTGATTTAGATTCAGACATCAAGAACATTGTTTGCCTAATATTGTGATTAATGTTTATTTATTAATATCTCATACTGACAAACAATTGATAATTGTAGGCAAAACGTCATTGGGGGTCTTTGAAAATCCACCAGAAGCCAAGGAGAAAATGTATTCAAATGCTAAAGATGGTGTAACAGTCCTTACAGCTGTTGAACCTTACTGTGTAGATCATCTCCGATTCTCCAAGTTCAACAGTACTGTGGTATTCCTTTGGATACTTCTAATGGTAAATTTCAGACATCAAGTTCTTTTCGTATGAAACTACTACATTTGTAATCTGTAGTTTTAAACTTTTAGTTTATAAATGTTCATCAGCTTTAGTTCGTATGCTGCCATTTCAAGTATGATTAATGAAGTTACCTTTATCACAGGATTAAAGTGAGCAGTCAGCATACTGGTACGGAGCTGGTAGCATTGATACGGTGACTAGGGCATCGTTTAATGGTGGTATTGTGTTTTCTTGTATTTAGGGCATCGGCCTTTTGAAGCATTGCCTTCATCTTTCTTAAGTCTGAGTTTTAAGTTTGTTTATCTCTCTCGGCGCTGTTGAAAATACAAATGACAACGTTCTTGTTTGTTTTTCCCTTATATCCTGATGTGATTTTGCGAAGGGTTACGGCGCTGTTGAAAACACAAATGAAAACACAAATCCCTTGTGTAATTGCCACTTGAAGGAGGACAGTCACTGTAAAGACAACATGATAATGTACACTTACAGTGAGTGTACATTATCATGTTGTCTTTAGAGTGACTATCCTCATTTGTTGAAGAAGAAAAGCATTAATGTGGCTGAATAGCAATACATTCAAGTGGCAATCACACAAGGGATAGTCACTGTGAGATGTCCTCATTTGTGACTGTCCTTACAGTGAGTGTACATTATCATGTTGTCTTTAGAAGGACTGTCCTCATTTGTTGAAGAAGAAAAGCATTAATGTGGTTCAATAGCAATACATTCAAGTGGCAATTACACAAGGGACAATCGATCACTGTGAGATGTCCTCATGTGTGACTATCCTTGTCACAAATGAGGACATCTCACAATGACTGTCCCTTGTGTAATTCAAGTGGCAATTACACAAGGGACAGTCACTGTGAGATGTCCTCATTTGTGACTGTCCTTACAATGAGTGTACATTATCATGTTGTCTTTAGAGTGACTGTCCTCATTTGTTGAAGAAGAAAAGCATTAATGTGGTTCAATAGCAATACATTCAAGTGGAAATTACACAAGGGACAATCGATCACTGTGAGATGTCCTCATGTGTGACTATCCTTGTCACAAATGAGGATTCTCACAATGACTGTCCCTTCTGTAATTACCACTTGAATGAGGACAGTCACTGTAAAGGCAACATGATAATGTACACATACAATGAGTGTACATTATCATGTTTTCTTTACAGTGGCTGCCCTCATGTTGTATATTCTTCTCTGTAGATGCTACTATGTGCTAGGGAACTTCTTAGAACTGTTGGTATATTCTTACAACTTGTTACACCTGGGATATTCTTCTCTGTAGATGCTATTGTGTGCCGTGGTCCAAACAGGCCCATAAATGTGGTTGAATAGAAATACATTCAAGTGGCAATTACACAAGGGACAGTCACTGTGAGATGTCCTCATGTGTGACTGTCCTTGTCACAAATGAGGACATCTCACAGTGACTGTCCCTCGTGTAATTGCCACTTGAAGGAAAAAAGCATTAATGTGGTTCAATAGCAATGTATTCAAGCGGCAATTACACAAGGGATAATCACTCTGAGATTTCCTCATTTGTGACTATCCGTACAGTGAGTGTACATTATCATGTTGTCTTTACAGTGACTATCCTCATTTGTTGAAGGAAAAAAGCATTAATGTGGTTCAATAGTGATGCAAAGTAGTCAGGGCTTTTAGAATATACAAATATACATCCTTAACTCTCATTCCACCAAGGAAGAAGGAATTCCAATGGTTGAAACGTGAGTTAAGGTCTTTACATCAGTCAAACCCTGAAAATGAGGGTTTGTAAACAATGCACAGAAAATTTGAAATAACTTAGTTATAAAACAAAGAGAATCAATCAAACCAACTTCCAAAGCATCAGATGCCACTATTACAACTTCCAGGCAAATTTTATCATCCAACCACCATCCGTACAGCCGTACAGAGTTCATTTTTCACCAGAAATGCACTAAAACAGGGTTATTTTTATTTTTTATGAAAGCAAAATGATTACAATACTGGTTCTTTGTTTGTCTTCGACCATTTGAAGCCTAAAATAGGCTCTCCAAACGTTGGTTCAACCATCTAGGTGGTTAGAACAGTTTATCCAACAAATGTCAACTTTGCTAAGCAACTTTTAAAGTTGCATTACAACTTTGCAAACAACTTTGCCGAGAAGGTTAAAAATGTGTTGTGAAACTTTAGGAACCTTATTAAAGTTATTTTGGACCTTCAAACTTCTTAACAACATCTAAAAGACACCTAATAAACACTTACTATGCTCATTTCATCCAAGGACTCAAAAGATGCCCAAGGTTTATAAGTCACCAAGGGGTCTTGTGTCCAACAAGTGGATGTTTAGAAGGAGATAAAATCAATCCTTAATATTTATTACAAACCAAGAAAACATCTAAAACTCCTATTCTAATTTATTGTCATTCAAAAAGACTCTGATTTGTCATTCAAAAAGACTCTGATTTGTCAATCAAAAGGACCTTTCACCAGTCAATCCTTCAAAGCTCCAAGGTGAAAATCTTATGTTCCAATTGATAGGATTTGACTCCTTGGCTTCATGGCAACTTCCTTCAATCATGGTGTCTTTGGCTTGCATTAGGGATGCCCCTGCATCAAATAGCAATGCATTCAAGTGGCAATTACACAAGGGACAGTACATGCCCATTAAAGTTGGTGTTTTGTTATCCAGCATGACAATGGAGACAACATACTCTGTGTCAATTTTACTGATCAAATTTCCCTCCGCCAGGCAAAGCAACAATCTGGGTATGATAAGGTGACATTTTGTAGTCCTTTTGGGTATGATAACAGTTCCAGTTTCCAATAAGATGGTTCATTTTTATAATCTAGCTTCAATTTCTCTTGTGAAAATCTTTTTTTCATTTTATGGGTGGTAAAATATAATTATTATGCTAGAGGTGTGTACTTATGGATGATAATGAAACAAAATGATAAGATTTAAGACTCTTGTTTTTTTTTTAAATAGCAATTTAAGTTTCCTTCTATTATAAATTACTGTTTTTCTATTTTTTAATGTATCTTTCCAAATCTTTTATATCAATTTTATTTATGAAATATAAATATATTAATAATGTTTTAGTGTTTTTAGGATTAGTTTATATCAATTCTATGTATCATCATTCGTCATTCAATTGTCAGTATTATTAATTTAGACTGTGCAATTGTAGAACTACTCGAATATGGGTTGGATGGATACTCAAGCAGGGGAACCCTCCTCAAATATCTCAAGCAGTGAACTTGGAAAAATGTGTCCTGAAGGAACCCTTTCCATCAGAGAGATAAAAGTACAAACAAGTAAAAGAAGCAGGCTCTGCAAATATGTTTTTGAGAAGAAAAATGATAGATTATTCGAGTATGGTTCATGAGGTATATCTAAAAAGACATTTTTTTTCTTATTATAATAAAAGAGGAAGTTGTGAATGTCAAAGTTGAGTGAAACAAAAATTATTTTCATCAAATTTTGTTAGGCTTGCTTTTGGGAATAGTTTCTTACAATATTGCTATTAAGATTTTTATTGTGTAGTTTTTAGATTAGGTTTATAAAATTATATTTCATGAGTAGTGATTCATATTAATCAATTAACGATACTTTTGGAAGGTATTTTCAATGTGTCAAATTTTGATATTTTTACAAGAATTAGATTGTGTAATTTTTTTAATTAAAGTCATTGACTCATATTTCATAAATAATAGTTCTCATGAATCCATCTCTTATAAGATTGAATAGTCTATTTAGGAAGTATTTCTGATAGTATGTCAAATTATGATATTACTATTACCATTAGATTGCATGGCTTTGAAGTCAACCTCGTTGACCCATATTCTTCTCTGTAGATGCTACTATGTGCTAGGGAACTTCTTAGAACTGTTGGTATATTCTTACAACTTGTTACACCTGGGATATTCTTCTCTGTAGATGCTACTATGTGCCGCGGTCCAAACAGGCCCATAAATGTGGTTGAATAGCAATACATTCAAGTGGCAATTACACAAGGGACAGTCACTGTGAGATGTCCTCATGTGTGACTGTCCTTGTCACAAATGAGGACATCTCACAGTGACTGTCCCTTGTGTAATTTCCACTTGAATGAGGATAGTCACTGTAAAGATAACATGATAATGTACACATACAATGAGTGTACATTATCATGTTTTCTTTATAGTGGCTGCCCTCATGTTGTATATTCTTCTCTGTAGATGCTACTATGTGCTAGGGAACTTCTTAGAACTGTTGGTATATTCTTACAACTTGTTACACCTGGGATATTCTTCTCTGTAGATGCTACTGTGTGTTGTGGTCCAAACGGGCCCATAAATGTGGTTGAATAGCAATACATTCAAGTGGCAATTACACAAGGGACAGTCACTGTGAGATGTCCTCATGTGTGACTGTCCTTGTCACAAATGAGGACATCTCACAGTGACTGTCCCTTGTGTAATTGCCACTTGAATGAGGACAGTCACTGTAAAGACAACATGATAATGTACACAAGTACCGTGAAGGTAGTTGCAAGTTACGGCTGTTTCATTGCATACCCGAAACAATGAAGATGTTACGGTCCACAAAACATTTGTGCTTGAAAGATGAACAAATAAAATTAAACTTCTAAATAACCAAAGCCGCTAACAATAAATTCAACACAGATATGTCCTCATTTCTGGGTATTTTAGCTCTGTAACAGCTGAATACCAGATTACATAATAATGACAAAAGAAAAATAAACCCAACGTACTCAGAAATTGTAGCTGTGATTTCGCGGAGGGAATCTCTCTCGGCACTGTTGAAAATACAAATGACAACGTTTCTCTACATTATCATGTTGCCTTTACAGTGACTGTCCCTTGTGTAATTGCCACTTGAAGGAGGACAGTCACTGTAAAGACAACATGATAATGTACACTTACAGCCCGTGTACATTATCATGTTGTCTTTAGAGTGACTATCCTCATTTGTTGAAGAAGAAAAGCATTAATGTGGCTGAATAGCAATACATTCAAGTGGCAATTACACAAGGGACAGTCACTGTGAGATGTCCTCATTTGTGACTATCCTTACAGTGAGTGTACATTATCATGTTGTCTTTAAAGTGACTGTCCTCATTTGTTGAAGGAAAAAAGCATTAATGTGGTTCATTAGCAATGTGTTCCCAGCATTTGTACCTGCATCTCTCTTATATACTACAAGTTACTTGCCATCAGAAATTGCAGTTCCCTCACGTGACATTGATGGTGAAGTGTTCTTTTCAAAACCATCATCTGTGGTTACCAATGCTCCTGTTTTAGGCAATAAGTTTGTTGCATTCCATGAGCCATTGGTCAAGTTTCTTCTACGAGCTTCTGATGCCTCAAAATCTAAGCAGCGCCTACGCATGCCTCGTTGTGGTTGATTATCATTCTGTACATGAATTATAATGAGTAATCAGTTTTGGGCCTTGGAATCTTGTATGTAACATGCACATGCATTTCATGGCTAAATGAATCTATTTTAAAAGCATCAACTTTTCTTACATGATGCTGGATACATAAGTAGAACAAGCGTATATCAAATTGGAAGCAATCAGAACTCCACAATGACATATTATTTAGAGTACTCTTCAGTTTAAGTAATAATGCATATATTGACACTGTAAAGACAAAATGATAATGTACACTCACTGTAAAGACAACATGATAATGTACACTCACTGTAAGGACAGTCACAAATGAGGACATCTCACAGTGACTGTCCCTAGTGTAATTGCCACTTGAATGTATTGATATTTAGCCACATTAATGCTTTTCTTCTTCAACAAATGAGGATAGTCACTGTAAAGACAACATGATAATGTACACTCACTGTGAGTGTACATTATCATGTTGTCTTTAGAGTGACTATCCTCATTTGTTGAAGAATAAAAGCATTAATGTGGCTGAATAGCAATACATTCAAGTGGCAATTACACTAGGGACAGTCACTGTGAGATGTCCTCATTTTTGACTGTCCTTACAGTGAGTGTACATTATCATGTTATCTTTACAGTGGCTGTCCTCATTTGTTGAAAGAAAAAAGCATTAATGTGGTTCATTAGCAATGTATTAAATAAATTTATTTTTTTTAATCCACCCACTGGCGTCGCAATTGCGACGGCAACCCATCGCAATGCGATGCAGGCGCCCGTCGCAATTGCTTGGGAGGTCCATCGTGATTGTGACGGCCCTCCGAAGCCATGCGACGGGGGGCGACACCCATGCCGCTAACAAATCTTAGTCACATTGCGACGGGATATGTGTCGCAATTGCGACGGCTACCCATAGATGTCGCAATTTGTGACTAAAAAATAGCGACGTCTATGGGTGTTGCTATTGCGACACATAGCTGTCGCAATTGCGACACATAGCCGTCGCAAAATGCCCCCAAATGTATTAGTGTGCATAGTCAATAACTCAGATGAATCTGGCTTTCAGGAGCTTCTCTAATTCAGCTTTTACCAAGAGTGCAACATGAGGATGCATCTTTCTTAACTTTTGTTTGACTGGTTTGACATTTGGAGCTATAGATAAATGATGCATTATAAGATTAGGATCCAATCCTGGCATATCTGAATATTTCCATGCAAAGTTGATCTTCTTCTCTATTAGGAATGTTGTAAATTTTTGCTTCTCTTCTTCTGATAAAGATTGTGCTACGTGAATCAACTGTGGCTCTTATGTTGTTCCCAAGTTGATAGGTTGAGTGGGCTCAATTAGAACTGGAGATCTGTCCTATAAATGACTAGCAAGGGCATCAAATATCTCATCCTTAGGCACCTCAAAGAGGTTTTAACCTTCGGCTACATCTTTTATTTTTACTTTTGTAGGTTCTAAGACTGCCACAAAGTGGTTTTCACCCTTAGAACTCTTTTTCTTTTTCTTTTTATTCTTATTTTTCTGACTAAGATATTTGATGTCCGACTCTGTCATGCTCATGCTTGGTTCACTAATGGAAGTACTCATAGGCTCAACTACATTAAGGTAGAAAGCAAGTGCATAGTCATTCAGGAAGGTATAAATACCATGGCTCGGATTTGTGGAGGTTTGATCAATAAGTTCTAGATATTGGATAGTCAAAGTGGGGAAAGATTGGGAGATAGTGTTTATGAATATGGATATGTCATCATTGGTCCTAACCTAACACTCGAGTTCAAAGGTGATATTACAACTTAAGAAATTCAATTCGTGAATAGGCTCAATGTCATTGTGGGAGTCCAAATCATCCATAGGTGGATCAGACACGATAGGTTCCTCATTTCGCTCTAGACTTACGTTGGGATTAGGTGCATATTGGTGAATAACATCAACATGTTTCTCTGTAATGAGCTCATATTCTTCTGGAATGGTTGCCCATTCATAGTCATTAGATTCCTCATCTATACCTCTAGGAAATCTAAGAACATGAGTAAAGTCAGGATGAATACCCCAAGAAGGGTTACCCTCAGATTCTGATTTGAATTCATACTCATGAGAATCTGTCTTAGAATGACTACCACCTTCCTCTTCTTGATTATTTTCGAGATTAGTTGGTTCTTGTGTTGCAACTATCTCTTGATTGATAGTAGGTTCTTGTGTTTCAACTACATTAATTCTTTTGATTGGATCATCTTTATCATCAAGAAGGTCTTTGATCTCCTTAGGCAATTTTTCATAGGGGATGAGTTCTAAGCTGTCTGAATCACTATATCATGGTTCAACTTCCTCTTTCTTAAGAAGAGGTTCATCTAGTGTGATATGCTCTATGACATGAGAATAATTACCTTTGAGGTGAAATGGTTTCTTTTTAAATCATAAGCCAAATTTTTCTTTATTCTCTCTACCAGTATGTGGGAGAGGTGCCTCAAGACCTTTTCCTCTGACTCCTAGAGGTCCTTTACCTGAATATCCCATCTTAGCTATTAATTTATCTCCTAAGCCATATGACATAGAAGTATCTTTGGATACTATAGAATCACTAGTTTGGACAACTTGAGATTCAGGTTCCTCTTTCTAAAGCCATGCGAGCACAACTTCATCCTCTTCAAATTCTTGCTTGGAGACTTGTTCTGCTACAAAATTATTTTTACATGCCTCAAGAGGTTCTTTAGATTCTGGTTTGGATTGTTTCAAAGATTGTCCATAAGACTTAGGTGAGATAGGGAGAGATGTCAAAGATAAGACTGGCTCCATAGTATATTCTCCCATACTATTTTCTGTGATATTAACCTCTTTTGCAAGATCTTCCATTTTAGATGTGGATGCTTCTTTAGTTGGTTCAATGGAAGATTCTTTGTTATTAGGCACAAGCTTATCTGCACTTTCCTTCAATGTATTGCAAGTGGTGGATATGTCTACTGGAATAGTGACCTCTACTCCTTCATAAGGAAATTTCAAGCATTGGTGAAATGTAGAAGGAATAGCCTTCATCTCATGTATCCATGGTCTCACTAGAAGAATGTTGAAGGCCAAAGGTAGGTCAAGAACTTGACATATAGTATCTCTGATAATTGGACCTGCTTTGATAGGCAAGACAATGGTGCCTTTAGAAGATCTTTCTTGTTCATCATAGGCTTTGATAGTTATTTTCTTTCTAGGATCAATAGCCAATTTTGAAAATCCCAATTGTGTGATCAAGTTGTAAGAACAAATGTTTAGGCCAGTGCCTCCATCTATCAACACACGTTTGACTCTACAGTTCTGGATCAAGACTTCTATATGCAAGGGCTAGTTATGTGGGTGACTCAAGGAGTTGTCATCTTCCTCTAAAAAGAATATATACTATAGAGACATAAGATGTCCAACCATAGTCTGGAACCTGTCTAAATCAAGGTCATCAGGAACATTGGATCCGAGAAAAGCTTTGTCTAGAATGGTTGTATGAGCTGGAGATATTCGAAGCAACTCAAACATGGTGATTTTTGCATTAGTGTGTTGGATTTTTTGAACAATTCTATAAGATGTTGGCCTCGTATCTTTAGGATTGGAAGATTTCGAAACAGCCTTCTATTTGGAAGCGGAAGAAAGATTGAAGGGCATCTTAGGGACATGTGATGAATCTGGGATTTGTCCATTCAGATGTGCTTGAGCTTGTGATCGAGTAACTGCATTATTTGAAGAATGATCTCTATCTCTTCGTACAATTGTGATGACATTGCAATGTGTAGAGAGACAAGGTTCAACCATATTGATAACAACATTATTTCCAGGGTAAGCATAATTGACCTTTGCCCCCATATTAGGTTGAGAAGATGAGACTTCTTGACCATGTTTTAGAAATGGTTCTGTGAATGTTGTATGATCATTCTTGCTCTTATGATTGTCAATGGTGATATCTCCCTTATCATTTATATCTTGAATGGTATGTTTCAAGCGTAAGCAGTTATTAGTTTTGTGACCTTTACCCTGATGAAAATCACAGAATTCATTCTCTCTCCACCATTTTGGTTTAGGCTCAGAATCAGGTGGTCGGATCTCAAGCAAAGAGATGATGTTATTGGCCAACAGTGTTCTCATAGCTTATTCTAAAGATTCTCCAAAAGGAGTGAACGTTCATTTATTATCAGCGGACCACCTTTTATACTCTGGCTTCTTTTGAGATGATTCAGGCACCTTTTGTTCTGAAGCTTTTATGGCTTGGGTACCAATAGTTAGATTAAAAGTTGGTGCCTTTGATGGAGCATGGATAGTATCAACAACACCATTTGTGACAATGCCCTTTTTCTTGTTCTAGTTTTTATTCTTGTCTTTAGAACTGGATCCTGATTCATACTTGTCTTTTTGAAGTGTGATTTCTCCTTTTTTCACAAGTACTTTTTCAATTTTGATAGCATTGTCTACCATCTTATCAAAAGATGTATGATCTTGCATTTGTAAAGGATAATTGATCTCTGGGACAAGATTATTGATGAAGATTTCCAGTTTCTCAATTTTTGGAATAGGCCTAGCATATAGAGAGAATTTCTTCCTCCATCTTTTGAGAAATGTCAAGAATGGTTCCCCTAGATATTGTTTGAGGTTGCAGATATTGATCATGGTGACTGGATGTTGAATGTTGTAGGAGTATTACTGATAGAACAATTTCATCACCTCCTCAAAATTTTTGATAGTAGAAGGCAATCTAGAGAACCAATGAATGGCTGCTCCCCCTAGAGATCAAGGGAAGAGATGCATCGGATAGATTGGTTCATGCATGAACTCCATAGATTGTGTACAAAATTCTTTGACATGATCTTGGGGATCTGAGTGTCCATCATACTTATCATACTTAGGCATCTCCACTCTTTTTGGGAATGGTGGCATGTACAAGCCTTTGTCAAATGGAAAAGGACATAGGGCCTCCATGGAGAACTCCTTGGGTTCCTTTTCTTTCTCAAGGTTATTAAGCTTGACTTGCATGGCATGCATCTATTTCATCATAGCTATGAGTGGAGTTTCTTCCTTATGTGTAATGATATCTTCAACATTAAAGTTGGGGGGAAGTTTAGCTCATTGATGAGCCAATTGCAAGAAGTATGCCCCTCTGTCATCTTTCAAGAAATGCTTCATCATTCATTTGAAGTTATCATCATTTTGATATTGAGCAATTTCTTCAGGTGTGGGTTCCTGATCTGTACCATGTTGAGAGTGAGCTCTTTGAGAGCCCAAGTTTGTCCCTTCTTGAGACATGGTAGGAGTTCTACCTGGGATAGATTGATGTGGAGTTTGTTGGGTACCTCCGTGAGTTGATGAAGGAGGAATGTAACCAGCTTTCAATCGAAGATTTCCAAGACCGTCATCTTCATAAAGACCAGAATTGAAGAGTTACTCAAAAGTTGGACCTATGTGAGTCAAAGGTAAAGTATGAGATAGTTTCCTAGATTTGTTGTGGGAGGAAGCTCTAGTTTACACCATTGACCTTGGGTGAATCGAAAGAATATGATGAAGACAACTGAAGAATGAATTGAATCAAGATGATCAAATGACGCAACCTTGTCAAGGTTTAATTAATTGAAGCATAGATTAGATGTAGATGAGGGATACTATGCCCTAGATGTATGGGTAGATTCCCAAAATATAGCAAACATGAGCTCACAACACTTAGTCATTTTGATGATTGATTGAAGATTGATAGTTATGACAAGGTTTTGACACGATGATAAAGACTCAAATCAATTAAATAGAAGGCTAAATCGGATTCAAAAGGCCACTTTAGGAAAATGATTGGATTCTTAGTATTTGTTGTTCTATTCCTGACACAGTGATTTGTTTGACATATTCTGGAAATGGGCTGGAAAATTCAAGTCTCTGACAATTCTGATCACTTTCTGACAACTTTTCAAAATTTCTCAAACGACTCTCTGCAGGCTCATACAACAGTGGGCATAGCATGAAATGACAATTGAAAAACTCGTACGACTATTGCAAAACTCACACGATAGTTGATAGCAAGAATTTTGACTTTTGAAAAATGACTGGCAGTAAAACTCGTACGATAATACACCTGATACCATACAACAATCTGGGGGTTCTGAAATGACAATAGCCAAAAGTCATATGACTTTCTAACTTTACAAAATGACTATTGATTCTAGAAAGGTGTTTTACTTCAATTTTTGCAAATTTTGGGTTTTTAGTTTCAGATTGTTTGCAAATTTCAATGTCCAGATTTGAGGATTGTAATAGATTTGTTCATTTTTAGTAACCAGATATATAAGCAAGCATGCAAAATAGCAAGCAAGTGATTTCAAGCATGTCTGAAAACAATGAACAAGGGAAAAAGCAACCTTGTGCATGAACAATCAAGTGACTTATTTGTGCTAATCCTTAGAAGTGCTAATTGTGTATGTTCCAAAAAGTTTTGTAGTAACACACATATTCCTAGAAAATGAAAATTTGGCCTCACTAGGGTTTTTAGTAATGGTTTGACTCTGCAACTTTTATGATCCAAGAGGGCGAACTCCAATCCAAGCGCACCGGGGTTTTGACCTAGTCTGAGAACTTAATCTTCAGGATCTGCTAGGGAGATCTAATAGCCCAACAAGAGACCACACCTGTGGAGATTTCTTCCAATAGGACATTTATATAGCAATTGTCACTACCACGACAAAAATGGCTATTACCGCTTGAGGTTTCATCAATGTGGTTGACCCAATTAAGGGAATGTCCACTACAGTTAACCCTCTCTAAAGGTGACTCAAAAGATATACCACATGGAGACTAGTTCCAGATTCAAGAATTTGGGTTTCTAGTACTATCCAAAAAGGAAGTAGAGCATAATCCCCTAGCCTTTTCACTTTTAATCCAAACAAAGTAAACATATTAATCTGACATGCTAAGACCAAGATTATCTCACAAAGATCTATGACGTCAACCCCTTATGATCTATCAACATCTCTGGAGAGAGAATACCTCGATCAAAAGTTGAAGACACACGGATCTAGTGGAACATGAGACTCCCTCAGTATCCTCCCTACCTAAAAGGGTTCCTTCATTGAGAAGAGTTTCACTGGAAACTCACTCTCTCAAGAGCCATGAATAGTGTTCATAGGGCCTATTTACTATGTGTAACAAAGATGCTGAAAGCAAATCTATGTTCATTTTTAGAGCCCAAATGAAATGTGTGATATGGAAAAGAAAGGCACTCAAGCTAGACACACAAGATGTTGATTTTAATCCAAATTGAAATGTTATCAGTTCAGAAGGTTACCTGAATTCCTCGCACCATGCTTAGTAGATTCTTACCTACTTTTTAGCAATTCTTGCACTTTTCCAATCAAAACCAATGAAAATCAATAAAAAATAGAGAATTTCAATTGTTAGGGTTAGCTTTTAGTTGAAATCTAAAAACTAAATCTGACAAACTACCTGAAAAAGTGAAACAGCAATTGAACTCTGGCACTGAAACTCGTACAACAGTGGGTTACCTTCCAAATGACAATCCAGAAACTTGTATGACACTGGGTATCAAATCAAATGACAATCGAGCTTCCAGATGATGGTGGGTTTCTGCTTATGTGATCCTCGATCAAATTGACTGTCATATGACAATGGGTATTTCCTAGTACGAGTTTCTGACAAAACTCATATGAAAATTGTACGGACAGAGAATAAAAAATCGTAGCTTGGAACATAAAAAATAAGAAATGATAGAAATTGATAAAATTTGAAGGGAAACCCATTTTAGGGCCCCATGGTGGGTGCCAGAAATGTGTGTGTGAATTTTGTACCTAATCTGTAGACACAACACTTCAGTAAAACATTAGAGGTTAGCTTAAAATTGAAATCGTGCAATAAATGAAAACTAAACTAACCAGGTGATTTACTTCCTTCTAGTGGATGCGAGTATGTATTCTCAGATTATACTGAGCTCAATGGTTCAAAGATAGTCTGTGTATGATGTTTGAACTGATGTTTGAAATTGATATTGATATGAAGATAATAGGTCCTGAATGACCAAAGATAATGTTAATTATAACAACAAATGAACTGATGATTGTGAAAAAGTGTCAAAACACCTGATTCTAAACCTTATGATTGTGAAGAAGTGAGTGACCGATTCCAGACCTGATTGTCCTTATATTGAATCACATTGGTATCACATCGGAACCCTTCAATTTCTTAAGAACCAAGGAAATAACACAATTGAACCGATAGTTGCAAAAAGTAATACAATTTACAAGATTAAGAGAATACCAGATTGATATGGATCTCGATGAATCTGATATGCCTCGAGAGATGAGGTATTTTTGATGAATCAGTAACTAGACATGGTTGTTGTCTTGATTACTGAGGAAAGATATGATATCAATAAAGATGTGATTGCAGACTTTGAATGATATGCAATACTTGGAATGAAATGCAATACCATTAATGCAAAAATCTAGATATGGAATGAATGCAATTAATCTATTTTTTTGGTTTTTATGTGCAATAATATGATAAAAACTTGATATGAATCTATGCTAACAATGATATGGAAAACTAATATGCAAACTAAGCTAAGAAACGATATGAAAACTATGCAATAACAAATGAAAATCTCACAACAACTCGAATTCTCAAGATTGATTCTTCAGTCTCCAATTCGACAGCGTGAGTGTGCAATTCATGGATGGATGGATAAATGAGGAGCTGAAGCCTTAATTTATAGAAATCTAGGGCTTTGGAGGTGCATGAAAGAAAGCCATAAATCACTCAAATAACTCAAGCTGATTTTTGAGTTATTTTTAAATAAAGGATATTTAACTCACAAAAACATGCATAATTAGTTTAGTTTAGTTTTTCATTTAAGCTAACCTCTAATTGCACGATTTCAATTTTAAGCTAACCTCTAATGTTTTACTAAAGTGTTGTGTCTATAGATCAGGTACAAAATTCACACACACATTTTTGGCACCCACCATGGGGCCCTGAAACGGGTTTCCCTTCAAATTTTAATGTAAATTAGTTTAGTTTTTCATTTATTGCATGATTTTAATTTTAAGCTAACCTCTAATGTTTTACTGAAGTGTTGTGTCTACAGATCAGGTACAAAACTCACACACACATTTTTGGTGCCCACCCTGGGGCCCTAAAATGGGTTTCCCTTCAAATTTTATCAAAAATCTAGATATGGAATGAGTGCATTAATGGTCACTTGATTGTTCATGTGCAAGGTTTCTTTTTCCCTTGTTCATTATTTTTAGACATGCTTGAAATCACTTGCTTGCTATTTTGTGTGCTTGCTTATCTATCTGGTTACTGAAAATGAACAAATCTGTTACAATCCTCAAATCTGAACATTGAAATTTGCAAACAATCTGAAACTAAAAACCCAAAAATTTGCAAAAATTGAAGTAAAACACCTTTCTGGAGTCAACAGTCATTTTGTAAAGTTAGAAAGTCATACGATTTTTGGCTATTGTCATTTCAGAACCCCCAGATTGTCGTATGGTATCAGGTACATTATCATACAAGTTTTGTTGCCAGTCAATTCCAAAAAGTCAAAATTCCTATTATCAACTGTCGTGCGAGTTTTGAAATAATCGTACAAGTTTTTCAATTGTCATTTCATGCTATACCCACTGTTGTATGAGCCTGTAGAAAGTCATTTGAGAAATTTCAAAAAGTTGTCAGAAAGTTGTCAAAACTGTCAGAGACTTGGCTTTTCCAGCCTATTTCCAGAATTTGTCAAACAAATCACCATGTCAGGAATAGAGCAACAAATACTAAGAATCCAATCATTTTCCTAAAGTGGCCTTTTGAATCCAATTTAGCCTTTTATTTAATCGATTTCAGTCTTTATCATCTTGTGTCAAAACCTTGTCATAACTATCAATTATCAATCAATCAATCAAAATGACTAAGTGTTGTGAACTCGTGTCCACTATCTTTTGGGAGTCTACCCATACATCTAGGGCATAGTCTCCTTCATCTAGGTCTAATCTAAGCTTCAATCAATCAAAACCTTGACAAGGTTGCGTCATTTGATCTTCTTGAATCAGATCCTTCTTCGGTTGTCTTCATCATATTCTTTTGCTTCACCCAAGGTTAATGGTGGAAACTAGAGCTTCCTCTCACAAGAAATCTGGTGAAGCATCCCATACTTTACCTATAACCACTCTCCAAGCTCCAATTCTTGAACAACTCTACAATTCTAGTCTTTACGAAGATGACGGTCTTGGCAACTTTCAATTAAAAACTAGTTACATTCCTCCTTCATCAACTCACGGAGGTAATCAAAAAACTCCTCATCAATTTATCCTAGGTAGAACTCCTACCATGTCTCAAGCAGGGAAAAACTTTGGCTCTCAAAGAGCTCAATCTCAACATGGTGTAGATCAGGAACCCGCACTTGAAGAAATTGCTTAATATCAAAATGATGATAACTTCAAATGAATGATGAAGCATTTCTTGAAAGAAGATAGAGAGGCATACTTTTTTCAATTAGCTCATTAAGGAGCTAAACTTCCTCCCAACTTTAATGTTGAAGATATCATTACACATGAGGAAGAAACTCCACTCACAGCTATGATGAAACAAATGCATGCCATGCAAGTCAAACTTAATAACCTTGAGAAAGAAAAGGAACCCAAGGAGTTCTCCATGGAGGCCCTATGTCCTTTTCCATTTGACAAAGACTTGTACATGCCACCATTCCCAAAAAGAGTGGAGATGCCTAAGTATGATAAGTATGATGGACACTCGGATCCCCAAGATCATGTTAGATAATTATGTACACAATCTATGGAGTTCATGCATGAACCAACCTATCTGATGCGTCTCTTCCCTCGATCTCTAGGGGGAGCAGCCATTCATTGGTTCTCTAGATTGCCTTGTACTATCAAAAATTTTGAGGAGTTGATCAAATTGTTCTATCAACAATACTCCTACAACATTCAACATCCAGTCACCATGATCGATATTTGCAATCTCAAACAATATCCAAGTGAACCATTCTTGACATTTCTCAAGAGATGGAGGAAGAAATTCTCTCTATATGCTAGGCCTATTCCAAAAACTAAGAAATTGGAAATCTTCATCAATAATATTGTTTCAGAGATCAAATACCCTTTACAAATGCAAGATCATACATCTTTTGATAAAATGGTCGACAATGCAATCAAAATTGAAAAATTACTTGTGAAAAAAGGAGAAATCACACTTGAAAAGGACAAGTATGAATCATGATCCAGTTCTAAAGACAAGAACAAAAACTGGAACAAGAACAAAGGCATCACCATAGATGGTGTTGTTGATACTATCCATGCCCCACCAAAGGCACCAGCTTTCAATCTAACCATTGGTATCCAAGCCATAAAAGCTTCAGAACAAAAGGTACCTGAATCGTCTCAAAAGAAGCCAGAGTATAAAAAGTGGTTTGTTGATAATAAATGAACGTTCACTCCTCTTGGAGAATCTTTAGAATTAACTATGAGAAATCTGCTAGCTAATAACATCATCTCCTTGCCTGAGATCCAACAATCTGATCCAGATCCTAAACCAAAATGGTGGAGACAGAATGAATTATGTGATTTCCATCGGGGTAAAGGTCACAAAACTAATAACTACTTACACTTGAAACATACTATTCAAGATTTTATTGATAAGGGAGATATCACCATTGACAATCATAAGAGAAATAATGATCATACAACATTCATA
The DNA here is from genome assembly GCA_027943335.1 of Chamaecyparis obtusa. NCBI lineage: Eukaryota > Viridiplantae > Streptophyta > Pinopsida > Cupressales > Cupressaceae > Chamaecyparis > Chamaecyparis obtusa. Next base: position 229,307 of record BSBK01008853.1, read on the forward strand.
GAACCATTTCTGAAACATGGTCAAGAAGTTTCATCTTCTCAACCGAATATGGGGGCAAAGGTCCATTAAGCTTACCCTAGAAATAATGTTGTTATCAATATGGTTGAACCTTGTCTCTCTGAACATTGCAATGTCATCACAATTGTATGAAGAGATAGAGATCATCCTTCAGCTAATGTAGTTACTTGATCACAAGCTTAGGCACATCTGAACAGAAAAATCACAAATTCATTGAATGTCCCTAAGATGCCCTTCAATCTTTCTTCTGCTTCCAAATAGAAGGTTGTTTCTAAATCTTCCAATCCTAAAGATATGAGGCCAACATCTTATAACATTGTTCAAAAACTCCAACACACTAATGCAAAAATATCCATGTTTGAGTTGCTTCGAATATCTCCATCTCATAGAGCCATTCTAGATAAAGCTTTTCTCGGATCTAATGTTCCTGATGACCTTGATTTAGATAGGTTCCAGACTATGGTTGGACATCTTACATCTCCACAATATATCTCCTTTTTATAGGAAGATGACAACTCCTTGAGTCACCCACATAACCAGCCCTTGCATATAGAAGTCTTGATCCAGAACCATAGAGTCAAACATTTGTTGATAGATGGAGGCATTGGCCTAAACATTTGTTCTTACAGCTTGATCACACAATTGGGATTTTCAAAATTGGCTATTGATCCCAGAAAGAAAATAACTATTAAATCCTATGATGAACAAGAAATATCTTCTAAAGGCACCATTGTCTTACCTATTAGAGCAGGTCCAGTTATCAGAGATACTATATGTCAAGTTCTTGATCTACCTTTGGCTTACAAAATTCTTCTAGGGAGACCATGTATACATGAGATGAAGGTTATTCCTTCTACGTTTCACCAATGCTTGAAATTTCCTTATGAAGGAGTAGAGGTTAGTATTCTAGTAGACATATCCACCACTTGCAATACATTGAAGGAAAGTGCAGATAAACTTGTGCCTAATAATAGAGAATCTTCCATTGAACCAACTAAAAGCATCCACATCTAAAATGGAAGATCTTGCAAAAGAGGTTAATATCAAAGAAAATAGTATGGGAGAATATACTATAGAGCTAGTCTTATCTTTGACATCTCTCCCTATCTCACCTAAGTCTTATGGACAATCTTTCAAACAATCCAAACGAGACTCTAAAGAACCTCTTGAGGCATATAAAAAGAATTTTGTAGCAGAACAAGTCTCTAAGAAAGAATTTGAAGAGGATGAAGTTGTGCTTGTATGGCTATACAAAGATGAATCTGAATCCCATGATATTCAAACTAGTAACTCAGTAGTACCGAAAGATCCTTCTAAGTCATATGGCCCAGGAGATATATTGATAGCTAAGATGGGATATCCTGGTAAAGGACCTCTAGGAGTCAGAGGAAAAGGTCTCATAACACCTATTTCACATACTGGTAGGGAAAATAAAGACAAAGTTGGTTTAGGATTTAAAAAGAAACCCTTTCACCTCAAAGGTAATTTTTCTCATGTCATAGAGAAGATCACACCAGGAGAAGCCCTTCTTAAGAAAGAAGAAATAGAACCATTAGATAGTGATTCAGACAGCTCAGAACTCATCCCCTATGAAAAATTGCCTAAAGAGATCAAAGACCTTCTTGATGATAAAGATGATCCAATCAAAAGAATTAATGTAGTAGAAACACAAGAACCTACTATCAATCAAGAGATAGTTGCAACACAACAACCAGCTAATCTCAAAAACAATCAAGAAGAGGAAGGTGGTAGTTTTTTTGAGACAGATTCTCATGAGTATGAATTCAAATCAGAATATGAGGGTAACCCTTCTTGGGGTATTCATCCTAACTTTACTCATGTTCTTAGATTTCCTAGAGGCACAGATGAAGAATCTAATGATTATGAATGGGGAGCCATTCCAGAAGAAGATGAGCTTATTACGGAGAAACATGTTGATGTTATTCACCAATATGCACCTGAACCCAACGTAAGTCTAGAGCGAAATGATGAACCCATCGAGTTTGATCCACCTATGGTTGAATTGGACTCCCACAATGACATTAAGCCTATTCACAAATTGAATGTCTCAATTTGTAATATCACCTTTGAACTTAAGCATCGGGCTAGGCCCAATGATGACAGATCCATATCCATAAACACTATCTCCCAATCTTTCCCCACTTTGACTATCCAATATCCAAACCTTATTGATCAAACCTCCACAAATTTGAGCCATGGTATGTATACCTTCTTGAATGACTATGCCCTTGATTTCTACCTCAATGTAGTTGAGCCTATGAGTACTTCCATCAGTGAAACGAGCATTAGCATGACAGAGTTGGACATCAAGTATCTTATTCAAAAAAATAAGAATAAAAAGAAAAAGAAAAAGAGTTCTGAGGGTGAAAACCACTTTGTGGTAGTCTCAGAACCTACAAAAGTAAAAATAAAAGACATATCCAAAGGTGAAAACCTCTCCAAGGCACCTAAAGATGAGATATTTGATGTCCTTCCAAGTCATTTATAGGACAGATCTCTAGTTCTAATTGAGCCCACTCAATTCATCAATTTGGGAACAACAGAAGAACCACAGTTGATTCATGTAGCACAATCTTTATCAGAAGAAGAGAAGCAAAAATTTACAACATTCCTAACAAAGAAGAAGATCAACTTTTCATGGAAATATTTAGATATGGCAAGGTTGGATCCTAATCTTATAATGCATCATTTATATATATCTCCAAATGTCAAACCTGTCAAGCAAAAATTAAGATGTATCCTCATGTTGCACTCTTGGTAAAAGCTGAATTAGAGAAGCTCCTGAAAGTTGGATTCATCTAAGTTATTTACTATGCAGAGTGGATCTCTAATATTGTACCTATTTCAAAACCAGATAAATCAATCAGAGTGTGCATGGATTTTAGAGATGTAAATAGAGCATGCCCTAAGGATGATTTTCCATTACCTAACATTGACATGATAGTGGACATGACTGCAGGATTTGAGATGTATTCTCCAATGGATGGTTTTTCTTTGTATAATCAAATAAAAATTGCTCTAGAGGATCAAGAAAAAACTACTTTTAGATGTGCATGGGGTACCTTTTGTTGGAATGTCATGCCATTTGGGCTTAAAAATGCTGGTGCTACATATCAAAGAGCCATGACATCTATTTTTCATGACATAATGCATAGGACTATGGATGATTATGTTGATGATACTTTAGCAAAATCTATGATTAGAGCTGAACATCTAGATGACTTGAGCAAGATAGTAGACAAAATGGAAAAATTTAGTCTTGGACTAAATTCTAAGAAGTGTGCTTTTGGTATCACTTCTGGAAAGCTCTTAGGATACATAGTTTCAAAGAAGGGCATTGAAGTTGATCCAACTAAAGTGAAGGCTATCATGGAAATGCAACCTCCAAAGAATATTAGTCAAATGGGGACATTGCAAGGAAGAGTCCAATCTATCAGAAGATTTATATCACAGCTCGCAGACATATCACAACCTTTTACAAAAACATTACATAAAGGTGTGACCTTTGCATGGAATGAAGAATGTGAGAAAAATTTTGACCATATCAAACAATATCTATCAAATCCTCCTATTATGATGCCTCCTATTCATGGGAAGCCATTGATCTTATATGTGTCCGCAATAGATACATGACTGGGGGCATTGCTTGCACAACATGATGAGAACAAAAAGGAAAGAGCTATATACTATATCAGTAGAACATTGGTTGCATATGAGAAGAACTATTCAATGATTGAGAAAGCTTGTCTAGTTGTGATCTTTGCATCACATAAATTGAGACACTACATGTTAGCTCATACCACACAATTGGTAGCTAAGATTGATCCACTCAAGTACCTACTAAGCAAAGCTGCCCTCACAGGTAGATTAGCTAAATGGGTCATGATTTTAAGTGAATTTGACATTGAATATGTGGAAAGAAAAGCTATCAAAGGATAGGTAATTGCTGATCAATTGGCTGATGCACCTATGATTGATGATACACCAATGCAAATGGAATTTCTAGATTCCTCTATCATGACTCTTTCTTCTAGAGAATGGCATTTATTCTTTGATGGATCCTATACATGGAATGGATCAAGAGCGGGCATATTGTTCATAACTCCTCAAGGATACTCAATCCCAAAAGCATTCAAGTTAAAGTTCCCTTGCACAAACAATATTGAAAAATATGAATCCCTTTTGAATGGCATGAAAATAGCAATTGAGTGGCAAGTAACATAATTACACATTCATGGAGACTCACAACTTGTTATCCATCAAGTCAATGATGTATACCAAACTAAAGATGAAAAGCTCATTCCTTACAAGAGAATGGTAGATGATCTTAAGAAGTATTTCCTATCTATCACATTTGAGCAAATTCCTAGAATAGAGAATAAGGCTCCTGATGCAATGGCAATGCTATCTACTTTATTACAGTAGCCTGAACATCAGCTATGCTACGAGTTCTTGGTGGAAGCACTATCTTATCCTGCATATGATTCCCTCAAAACCCACATGATCTGCACTATTGTTGGTCATGATTCATCCAGATGCAAAAACCTATTTTCCTATCTCCAAGACCAAATCATTCCTGATACCTTCAACCACCATGAAAAGAGATACCTTATCCGTAATGCCTCCCGATATGTCATCATTGGTCATGATCTGTACAAACAAGGTCTAAATGGTACACTACTTAGATGTTTAGAATGGGAAGAGTCTCGACGTGCATTAGAGGAAGTCCATGATGGTATTTGTGGGTCACACTCAAACGGTTTAACACTAGCTCAAAAACTTATTAGGGTTGGGTACTATTGGCTTGAAATGGAGAAAGAGTCTATCAAGTTTTCTAAGAACTGTCAAAAGTGCCAAGTGCATGGCAACTTAATTCATGCTCCAGGGAGAGATCTAATTCCCTTTACTACACAATGGCCTTTTCACCAATGGGCATTTGATCTTATAGGAGCTATACATCCTCATTCTGCTAATGGACATACACATATAATCACAACTATGAATTATTTTACAAAATGGGTAGAAGCAGTACCTTTGACACAAGAAACTGGAAAACAAATATCTATGTTCATATTGAACTATATCATATGCAGATATGGGATAACTCATTCCATAATCACAGATAACGATGGACAATTCAAGAACAAAGATCTAGATGATTTATGTGCCAAATTCAAGATTACACAACATTGGTCATCTATCTACTATCCTCAAGGGAATGGACAAGCAGATGCTTCAAACAAGAATTTATTGAAAATCTTGCATCGTACAGTTAATAAAATAGGAAGAGACTGGCATCTCATGATCAATCTAGCTCTCTAGGCCTACAGAACAAGTATCATAACACCTACTGGGGCTACACCTTTTGCTTTAGTTTATGGGTCTGAAGTAGTACTACCTATTGAGGTTGAAATCCCATCACTAAGAATCACAATGCATGGTCTAGTAACTGATGATGACTATAGAGTGTCTAGGTTGCAAGAAATTGAACTACTAGATGAATGCAAACAAGTAGCATATGATCATCTCAGAGTCTATGAGAAAATAATGTCTAGAGGTTACAACAAGAAAGTCAAACACAGAGAATTTCAGGTTGGTGATCTAGTCTTGAGAGAGAATCTTAAAAATCAATCACATCGAGAACATAAGGGGAAGTTTGAACCCAACTGGCTGGGTCCCTTTGTAATCACTATTACTTTTGGCTATGGAACCTATCAACTCTCAATGACTGAAGGAGAACAGCTCCAAGAACCAATCAATGTTCTCCATCTGAAGAAATTCTATGCCTAAGGCATTCAGTATTCAAAATTGTCCTGAAAAATCTAAAAAATCTGAAAAAGTCCTGAAAAAATGAACATCTTGGTGAAAACCTAGCAATAGGTGCCTTGATGATTTACAAAAAAAGTAAAAAATATCAAAAGTACAAAAAAATTAAAAAAATGAAAAATGCAAAAAAAATGAGAAAAAGAAAAAGTGCCTTGGTGAAAACCTGGAAATAGGCACCTTGGTAGCAAAAATAGAATCTCTGCCAAGATGGTGAAAACCCAGCAAACAGGCACCACTTGTTTCAAAATGCTCCATCTATCAGTGCAATCTTGGTCTTTCCTAGCTTTCAATCTTGCTTTAGTTTGTACATATCTCCCAGTTTGTTCCCACTTTCCTATTTTCAATAAGTCGGTTTGTACACCAATCAGCTCAAGCATCTGTATCCTATCAATGTTCAAACTTGAGGGGCAATCAAAGTTATATCCTATGGCCTCCAATGTATCTTAGACATATCATATCCAGTCAGAGTCCTTTGAAGCTTCATCCGAGTCAGTCAGTCTGTCTTGTCTCCAGAAAGGATTTTGCATCTACAACAATGCAATCAAACATCAAACACAAAATGAAAACAATCTATTGCATGATTTTATCTCCTTGTATGCTTACTGATTCGCATTGAGATTTTTGCATATTATGTCCTTTTGAGCTCTTTGATGATGTCCTTATAGGATTTAGAGAGTGATGACTGGGGGCATAATCTTTTCTTTGTCTTCTTCTTGTATGTGAAAATCTAACAACTTTGGAAACTCTAGATTGAAATGGTGTCCAATTGTAAGAGCTTCTATCTTGAATTGGATCGCCATGCGTACCTCGACCATTGATACCCAAAAAATTCAAGGAAGTTTGATCTAACTATTGTCTTTTTGAGTGAGTTCTTTCTCCTATTGTGAAACGTGATCTTGCCTAAGGATGTGAATGATAAAGGGTCACTCCAGGTAATTCACATTGGATTTAGAATGATCTCTTGACTGCTTGATGTGTTTTTACCGCAAGGCGTATTCTGGTCATCATGACATTTATGTTATGATGCTTATACAAATTGCTATATCAAAATGGACTTGATATTCAGGTCATCCTAGCGTTTATGCCTTGGTGCTTATATCTAATCTGACATTCTGAAAACAAAATCAATATTCATATGTTCATGGTTTCATAATCAGTGGGTGTTGTATTGATTCTTGCGCATACAAATTGATATTCATATGTCTATAGTTTCATAACTAGTGGGCATTGTATTGATTTATCCGGTTACCTAAAAATTCAATGATGAGAATGACTGACACATGATCAGTGACTAGGTCCTAGGTCTTAGGTTGCATTTCATATTGCATGCGTCTTTGCATTTCACACTTTGCATGATCTCACAATGACTCAATGAACTTCAATGCTTCAACAATTCTTCAAATATCTCTTCAAATCTATCAAGAGCTGAACCCTAACTCAAAGGTCTCTTCACAAACTCACAAGCACTATCCTCCAGGGTTAAACATCCTTTTTGACATAAGACTGAGTACTTGTCTTCATCAATACCTGCAAAACATATAATATGTATCATTTCATTTACATATCATAATCATCTGTTGCATTCCAATTCATCCATGTGCATAAGAATAAATCATACATACATCTTTCCATAATCAAATACATTTGCATAACATCATACATTTGAAAGAAATCATTGCATTACATATATCCATACATGCATTCTACTCTACTCATAGCATAAGCATCACATGATATCATCATAAATCAAAACATGACAAGTAAACATCAAGTCACAACCAAAATATCGATCTCATATATATCAAAAATCTCAAACTAGTCAGGGGTGCACTTCTAGCATGGTGTACAAAAGAACAAGCTCAGCTGAGCTATCAGAATCAGAACAATATATCAATGATCAAAAATAGTACAGTATATCAGAATGTATCAAAACAAATCAGCTATCAACATTATCCTTTGCATCTGGTGGAGGAGGAAGTGGTGCATCTGGTACTGCCTCTGCTCTGGGTGCTTAGCTCCCTCTGATGCCATCATGTACTGTGAGTAGGAGGGAACAACCTATGTAGCAGGGACAATTGTATAATATGTGGACACATAGTAAGCTTCCTGTGAGGTTTGATGAATCACCTCTACCTATAATCTCTGTACCTCAACACGCAGCTCAGTCTGCTATCTATTTGCCTTTATATATCACTCCTCACATCAAGCACTATGTACCTTCAGGTCCCTGACCTGTGCACTAAGCCATCTGATAGTGTCCTATGAAGTAGGAGGAGCAGTAGGATCAACATCTGGCATCTCAGTATTTGGGGCAACCTGCTCAGTGGTCTCTGCCCTCTGCACCTTACGGTGTCTAACCTCAGCACCTAAATCAAAACCAGTATCCCCCTCTTTAAAGTCCACACCACCACCTACCACCTACTCAGCTGCAAGTACCTTATCTACTGAACCAACTCCACCTAATGTACCACCCTCTCCTCTAGTCCATCTATGAGAACTGGAAGATCTGCCTGCTATGGAACTAGTGTGATGAGGGGGCCTCATCTGTCATGATGGTCTTTGTGGTGGAGCCATCTCTCTGGGTCTTGGAGGTGTGGGGTGTATGATAGGAGCCTATGTAGGTCTGGGACCCTATCCCATTAGAGCACCAGTAACATCCATCACCTCCTCCATGGAGGGTATCAACTCAGTGGGATCAGAAAATCTGTGAATGGGGTCATCAACAAGCCATGGGATGAATCCGTCAGTAACACTAGCATCCAGTACATCTAGTCTATACTCCCAGTCCCTGCCGACAATTGCACTATACTCATGTGAACACAAAGCATAAGAGAGCCTCTATGTCCATCCAAGTCCAATCTCACACCCTATCCATGCATATGTAGCGTAATCCTCTGGGGCATCCTAAATACATCCATACTGCCACCAGACCTTGGTAATTAGAAACCTCTCTATGGTGGAGGAGGACCTCCCAATCAGTACATGGCTCTGGAAGAAATAACTAAACTGCTCTTGAGCAGTAGGCCAAGGCTCAATGGCTACATATGGTCTCCAATGTACAAATGTCAAATCATTGAGGCATCACCTCCAATACTCAGTGTGGCCCATCCGTCCCTAAATGACATATCTGGCATAAGTATAGATGACAGGCTCCTGAGGCTGCCTCTGTGAAGTACAAATAGGTCTCAACACTAGGATATGCTTGCACACCCATATTTGTAGAACAAGAGCTCCTGCCACAAAAGATTTGCTCTCCTGATACACTACCTCATGCATCTCGGAGAACATGTGTGCTAATAAACACTGACCCCAAGCCAACTTAGAGGGAGTGGCCATCAACCGTACTACCATATGGGCCCAGCCCATCAAAAGACCATTCTGCTGATGGTCAGACATGATAATGCCACCAATCATCTCGGCAATGATGCACTCCAGCCGATGTGTCTATCCATATCTTTGAACTAAGGTCTCCCAAGAAATGGAGGCCATCATCTGGGTATCATCTCTGAAGAGACATCTAAAAGATAAAACACCTAATTTCCCTGAACTCACGTACTCTGGTCGCCAGCCTACATGGAATGGAATGTGCAGTATCTGATACACATCCTCAAGGGTAACAGTGATCTCCCCCGTCGGCAAGTGGAATGTCTAAGTCTCCGAGTGGAACTTATCAATCAGCGCAGTCAAAAGCCCATGATTTACCCTAATCTCAGGTAAATGTATCAAGTACTCAAATCCACAAGAAGCAAGATGGACCCTCATAGGGTCTAGCAAGGAGACACATAATCTCTGAGTAGCAGGATGAGAGATCCGTACATGTACATCTAGATATATGACCTACAGAGCACAGAAACAAGGAATCCTATCAGTAATTGGGTCACAGAACAGGTTACAAGGATAGAAATGGGGCAGTTCAGTATTTCAAAAGGTGGGTTAATAGGGCAGAAATCAGGCTAAGAGATCAAAAAAATAAAAAATTTGACCTAATACTGAGTTTTCAGCTCACTATTTTCCATACGACAACTCAGACTGGCATGAAAAGTCGTACGACTTTCCATATCATACCAAACGACAAACCATAGTAGCATGACAATGCATCCCTCCTCGTACGAGTTATGAGGGACTTGACGGAATGTCATACGAGTCATGGGTCCCTCTGATATGAGTCGTGGGGGATTATCAAACGACAACCTATCTACCATTGAAAAGTCATACGAGTCCCGCTAGGGAGTCGTATGAGTTTCCATGCATGCAAAATTCAAAAATGGAAAAGACGTATGAAAAATTGCTAAAATCCTACAAAACATGGAAAAATTGATATTTTAGCAAAGCACAGAGGTCCACCTACTGGATGTTCGTACGACTGAGGTCTCTGGTGTCTCCAGCTGCACTGAAATCGGTGCGAACTCACAGGTACCTTTAGTTCTACTACTTTATCTACCATTTTGCTCAGAGGGCTCCACAAGTTTCAAATAGTCAAAAGGTTGAAATGAATTGAAAATGACCCTTCTGGCCTTTATATAGCTTTTGACCTAATTTTCAAAAGTGCTCCATTTTTCATGAAAATTACACCCTTGGCTAATTTCGACGTTCTGAATCCATTTCAGGATAAAAATTCAAATTTGAGATCGTTTACTATGTCAAAATAGTGATTTAAAATTTTTGGACCCACGACGGTCTACTGCTTGCACAATCGACCTTCAATCATCATCAAAATCTAAAATTTAGCTTAACTGATTATCTTACATCAAACTATCAAAATTTCAACTTGGTAACCCATGGTCAACTCATGGTCAAGCCTAGTCAAACTTGGTCTTCAGGACCTCTAAACGATGCAGAATGTGTTCTTGAATGTGTTTAACCACTTCTCCAATCAATTAACATGCTTCTAAACTGCAACGCTGACTTTTCTTGTCAGATTTCAATTTTAATCCCAAAGGGGGCATGGTATTGCATATCATTCAAAGTCTATAATCATATCTTTATAGAAATCTATTCTTTCTTCAGTAATCGAGACAACAACCAAGTCTAGTTGTCGATTCATCAAAAGTCCTCATCGCTTGGGGAAAATCAATCATCGTTTGGGGCATATCAAATTCATCAAGATCCATATCAATCTGGTATTCTCTTAATCTTGTAAACTGTATCAGTCTTTTGTAACCATCGGTTCATTAGTGTTATTTCCTTGGTTCTTCATAACTGAAGGGTTCAGATGTGATACCAATGTGATTCTTATCGACAATTGGGTCTGGAATCAGTCACTCACTTCTTCGCAATCATAAGGTTCAGAATCAGGTGTTCTGACACTTTTTCCTAATCATCGGTTCATTTACTGTTATAGTTAACATTATCTTTGGTCATTCAGGACCTATTATCTTCACATCAATTTCAATCAATTTCTGCTTCATATCAATATCAATCTCAAAACATCTTTATCATACACAAACTGTCTTTGAACCACTGCGCTTCACACAACAATTCAAAGAGGGTCAAAATGTAATACCCCAAAAATGGGCTATAGGTTCATTAACCTCCTACATCGACATATCGAACGAAATTGACATTAAAGTCCTAACCAAAGGCACATCTGAACATCATCGAATCCTAATTGATTATATCAAATTCTACATTAGGGAATATTCTTATTTATCCTAATTATCTTTAATTTAATGATTATTTGGTGATAAATCTTATTTATACTAAAGTTTGATTAATTGAATATTCTAAATATTTAATTAATTAGATTTAATTCTGCCACTTAATTGTTTAATTGAAGTTAATTCTATTTATTCCTAAATTGTATTATTAATTTTGACAATAAATCCAAAATCCTATGAATAATTGATTAAATTCTTATTTAATTAATTAAAGCAACTTGTCAATTTTTAATAATATTGTTTTTGAATAAAAGTTTGAAAAATAATTGATTAACCCATAAATCAATTGTTTTATTTTTCAAAATCAGTTAAGTTGGAAATAAATCACTTTATTATTAAATTAATTCATAAATAAAACATGCACAATCAGAAAAGCAGACAACTATCAATTATCAATTAAATCTAAACTCTATTTTGAGTTGAACTCTGCTTTTGCATGTTTTTGTGAGTTAATTATCCTTTATTTAAAAATAACTCAAAAATCAACCTGAGTTATTTTAGTGATTTATGGCTTTTTTTCATGCACCTCCAAAGCCCTAGATTTCTATAAATTAAGGCTTCAACTCTTCATTTGAGATCCATCCATCCACGAATTGCACACTCGCACTGCCGAATTGGAGACTGAAGAATCGATCTTGAGAATTTGAGTTGTTGTGAGATTTTCATTGTTTTTGCATAGTATCCATATCATTTAGAATATTATTGTTAGATCATTTTAGCATATCAATTTTCATATAAGCATAGATTCATATCAAGTTTTCATTATCATAATTGCACAGAAAAACCAAAAAAATAGATTAATTGCATTCATTCCATATCTAGATTTTGCATTCAAATCCTTTGTTTAGGTGTCGTCAAGTTCACTGATCTCGGTATAATCTAAGAATACATACTCGCATCTATTAGAAGGTAGTAAATCACCTGGTTAGTTTAGTTTTTCATTTATTGCATGATTTCGATTTCAACTAACCTCTAATGTTTTACTGAAGTGTTGTGTCCACAGCTAGGTACAAAATTCACACACACTATTAGTCTCATTGAGTTCCCTGCAGCTTATTTCATATGGAAGGTAGATAAGGTGGATTTTCTTGCATGTATGGGTACTTTTATGGGTGTAATATTCATCTATATTCAAATAGGCCTCATCATAGCGGTATGTTCATGGTTTCTAAGTAGAACCTTGTTTGATTTTTTCTAAAACTCTCCATTAGAATTTGAATTGGTAATATCTACTATGATATTATTCTAAGTTTGCCCCACTTCTTACTGATTAATATTTTAACGAATTGAATATTCTTGTCTAATATTACAATCAATTGCAATAATGAAGGGTTGTCTTATATATATATATGAATCAATCCATTCTTAATGTAAACACCAAGGATGTATAATAAATAATACCTAGTTTCATAATGGACTGCCAGTCTTCTTTAATCTCTGATATCTTTGAACACCAAATGGTGATTTTAATGCTTTCCCAACAAGAACATAAAATGGTGATTTTAATGCTTTAATGATTTTAATCTTTGATATCTTTGAACGCCAAATGGTGATTTTAATGGGATAAAGCTATCTATAAATTAGTGCTCATCTACACCTAGTCAAACAAAGGACATGGATTGAGTAACTAATGTAAGAGCTATTAGAATTTTGATGTACACTATGGTGTATGTAATTTATGTTAAAGAAATTAACCCTAGAGTGATGCAATGAGAATAGTGCGTAAATAACATATTCATAACCTAAAGATTCAAAAAATTATACACATTTATGGACAATTATTATTATTATTACACCCACACACAAAGATATTATTTTCTATTACATTGATCTTCTAGTGACTATTGGTTAATCTGTTTTATAGTTCCTGACAATGTATTCCAAACTAATTCGGTACTAATTTATAATTCAAATATCTTACTACAAGCATCCTCTAATTTCTTAATATGTTGGTCTATATCCAATAAACCATTTCTCCACTTTCAATCATAGCTGGATTATATTTTCTTATTCATATTTGACTTTTATTTGTTTCTTAATATTTTACCATTATTACTTGTTTCTTATCCATATTTTTGATATTGAATCGATTTGTCTCTATAGTTGTTGTTGTATCATTTGGATCATGTTCTCCATGTCACTTTCTTGCAAAATATTTTTATGTATTAGATCATTTTTTTGATTGATGGAAAATATCTCTCCTAAATTTATCTTGTATATTTGTGATATCTATTAACTTCAATTATATTCCTTAATTATTATCATTTTTTATGTTGGTTACTTCCATATGGATAAATATTACTTTAGCTTTTTATGAGACCACTCAATGATAATTTTGGAACATATTGATATAATATATGAGCTATTTGTTTCATCTTCAAGCAATTTTTTATGATATTCATGCCCTGCTTCTAGCCATCTCTCTTTGTGATACCATTATTATTTCATGATATGATAATACTCAATTGTAAGGGCTCACACATTTGCAATGTTACTAACATAGAGTTGCCAGCCCTTAACCAACTGATAACCAATAAACCAGGTTCTTCCCTTTCCTTGTTAGTTGAGAAGGTCTTGAGCAGATATAGAGGTCACAAAGACACTCCTATGATAAGTCACAAAGACACTCTTATAATAGTCATCAAGAGAGTAGGTCTTGAGTAGATAATAGAGGTCATGCATGCATGATTGCAAAGAACAATGAATAAAGAATGGGCACTGTTATGAAGGCTCATAGCCACAGTAAGGAATGAGTCATGAAAGGACCTCACTATGATGGATAAGAGAATAGGACAGCATTGTGATTGAGTCTCAGTGAAAGAGATCATCCAATAGCTAGTAGCAGTAGTCAAGATGTGCTCAAGATGTGAAATCAATAGCTATGAGGAGAGGAAATGTTATATCCACTATTATAAAGTATGGGTAAGGCTTAGAAATAATGATTTTGGACTCTAGAAGACCAGACATCTTCTACTTTCCAGGATTTTTTATTGATTTCACCACAATGAACTATTTTAGAAGAATGATAAGTAGACATGTCAAAAGGTCAAAGAGATTCATTTTTCTTGAAGTACTAAATGACAAAGAATGTAATGAAGTTACAGTGTTATCAGTGAAGACTATACATTGATGTCATGAGGATGTTTTGGAATAGTCAAGGCACTATCATAAGGACTTAATGCTATCATGAACAAAGACACCACATGATTAGAAATTTAGAAGTCATGGAGATTGTTATAGACAACAAAGATGTATGATTGTTCCATAGATTTTGATGCATCATTCAAGATTCCATGACTTCTATGTGGATCATTGACTTCTATGTCAATACAAGGCATGACTGGTTGCAAAGGCATATACTCAAATTCAATGATCAGATTATAAAAGAGACATTTCAATAGTAATGCCTATGACTTCAATAATTATGTTATAACCATCGACCTAATGTGAAGATAGAATTTCAACCATTTCTCCTAGCTTCCAGACAAGGGGACAGAAATGCAAAGACGAGGAGACAAGGAATGAGGTTACATGGATGACAATAAAAATCCTAGATTTTACAGAGAGCAAGGGGTTGCTACATCTTGTAGGTGACTAGAGGTGAAATAGTACCATGAGGGAAAATCTAAAATGACCCCTAGTAGAGATGAACATGAAAACATAAGCTCTCAAGCAATGGAAGATCTCTCGTACGGAGAGTGGATATGTAACTACATGCCTATTGAAGAATGAATTAATGGCATATAAGTAGTGGCTACATTAAGGGGACCCAGTGCAACCATAGAAAGAGGGAATCTTGTAGGGAAAATCAATTGTCTCTAATTATGGGCCTGAAACTAGGTTATCTATTCACAATTTATATATAATATGATAAATATATGAGAAGAGCCATAATTTGCACAAAGTGTATTAAAAAAAGGGAGAAATAAAAACACTGTAGATATATCATGGTAGCATCAGTTGGAATTGGATTGACTAAGCAAACCAAAAGTTTAAAAAAAATGATATTTGATTACAGAAGTGTGGGTTTCCAAATTAACAAGGACAGGCATGAGTCCAAGGAGTATGTGACAAAAGACATGCCCCTAATTTGAAACTAAGGAGACAGGCCCTCTAAAACCTAACCCCTGAAAACATGGGAAATCCCAAAATAAAGTCATATTTAGTCCTTTTAATCTACAAAATACCTTCAATAAATCCCGTGAACAGCAGCGACATTAGGGCAAATATATTTTTTAGGTGCACAAAGCTCTTTCTGATTGCCTTATTGTTCAGGATAACCCAGAGGCACAAAACACTTAACAAAAATGAGTGAAGAAAATAAATATAAGATTAGTGGTAAACTAATCTTGGATTAAAAATATTGAAACCCTGAGCCTGAAACGAAAAATGGCATATAAGACTGACACTATGAAGTTTAAAAAATGTAGTCAACAATCATACCTTCTTCAAAGATGGAAATCCATCTTACAGGCAGTCCTCCTTTGTGCGCTGCAACCCTTCTAATTTGTCGTGCCACATAAAAATGAAATAAGAAATGAAATCTTTTTTTTAAGTTATGCCCGTGTTCGTCGAAATTTTGACCTACATAGTATTGGTCGAAATTTTGACATACACGGGCATGGATTAAAAAAAAATGGAAATTTTCCTTCTATAATCCGACCAACCAAAACTTTTTTATTTGATGGTCAAAAATTTTGGTAGAAAAACTAGGTCAAATGTACTAGTGTTCAATTCATCAAACCCCAATAGTGCAATCTTCATTTCAACCAACAAGATCCTTCTCCTACTCAAATAATTTGCAAATTTATTTGACACAACATTCTTATATTTCAACACAAATGTATAAATTTTCATAAACCCAACCCATCTCATATGTCTCTGATTCAACTTACCTTGTCTACTCAAATACTTCAATGCTTGATGATCAATATACAGTACAAACTCCCTAGGTAAAAAATAATGTCTCCATTTCCTCAAGGCCTAACTTATAGCATAAAATCCTTGATCACACATTGAATACTTTCTTTTAGCATCATTCAACTTCTCATAAAATAAGCAACAGGTCTCCCTTCTTGACACAAGACAACTCCAATCACATTTCCACTAGCATCACAATCTATTAGGAATACCTTATTGAAATCAAGTATAGATAATAATAGTTGTTCTATCACCTTCTTCAAAAATTCAAAGCTCTTTTGTGCTCCATGTGTCCATTTAAACTCCTTCCTATCCCCTCTCATATTTTAAGTCATTGGTCCACAAATTGAACTAGATTTTCTAATGAGCTTGCGGTAGAAACTAGCTAACCCATGAAATGATCTTACCTCTCCAACTATCACTGATATAGGCCGTTGAATAATGGATTTCAATTTCTCAAAATCCATCTTCAATCCTTCAGCAGATATTACAAATCCCAAGTATACTATCTCCTCTTTCATGAAAGTACACTACTTGATGTTTATCAACAACTTCTCTTCTCTCAACCTCTGCAATACTTGGTTAACATGCATCAAGTTCTCCTCTTTTCTTTTACTAAAAATCATGATATCGTCTAAATATATAATGACATACTTACCCAATAATTCCTTCAAGACTTCATTCATTAACCTCATAAAAGTACTAGGTGCATTAGACAATCCAAAAGACATTACCAAACACTCATAGAATCCTTCATTTGTCTTAAAAGTAGTTTCCACTCATCACGTTCTCTAATTTTAATATGATGATATCCACTCTTAAAGTCTATCTTGGTGAAATACTTATCTCCACTCAAATAATCCATCAAATCATCCATCCTTGGCAAAGGAAACTGATACTTAATGGTAATCTAGTTGCTGGCTCTAAAATCAGTACATATCCTCCATTGTCCATCCTTCTTAGGTGCTGACACTCTAGGCACTACACATGGACTTGGAATTTCTCAAACCAACCCACTCTACAACAAATATTGCACCTACCTATTGAGTTCTTTACTTTCTATCAGTGTCATCCTATAAGCTTCTTTATTAGGCAGACTAGCCCCTAGTATCAAATCCATACAATGACTAATACTTCTCACCAACAACAATCCATCAGGCACATTATATGATATGATGTTAGCATACTCATTCAACAATCCAATGATTTCTTTAGGATGTTCTTCTACCAATACTTGCTCCATAGACTCCTTAGGTACTAAAGAAAAATACACATTATTATGATTCATAACATCCAAAAAAATTCTTCCATCCACTAGAAAAATTCTTGCACTGGTACATGCTTCACTCTTAAGACATTCCTCTAAGGTAACCAATTTTGTTTCATCCCATTAGAAAAAATAGTGTAAACATTCCTTCTACCATCATGCATATCTTTCCTATCATACTGCCATGGCCTACCCAACAAGATATGATACACATCCATAGGCATAATATCACACAAAACCTCATCATAATACTTCCCAATCTTGAATTTAATATGGCATTTTTCACTTACTAGACCTTGTGTTAATCTTGTATACATGCAATCTGATAGGGCTTAAGATGCTTCAACCTCTGCAACTTTAATTTTTCAATCAACTTCTCTAAAGAAATATTATCAGAACTACCACTATCTATGACAATGTTACACACCTTGTTTTGTACCTTACATCTCACTCTAAAAAAATTATTCCTATGTACTAATTTATTCTCTTGTTCTCTTTGGTATAAGAATCTCCTAGTCATCAAGGTTGCAGCCTCCTCTGCTTGATTTTTGTTTACTAAACTGGTGGATTCTTCATCAAAAAATATTGTTCTCCTACTACTTTCTTCCTTCCTATTAGAGTTACCTTTCTTTCATTCAAAGGCTCTATGTCCTACTTCGCCACATTTGAAATGAGTGCCACTGAACTTCCTCCTTTCACCACTACCATGTCCTTCATTTTGGTAGGAATTCCTATCATTCCTCCTATACTGATATTGTCCTTAACTTCTGACTCACATTTTCACTGATTAGTAGAAGATCTACCTCTTCCTCTTTGAAATATTCATCCTCTACCTCTTTCTCTTTTCTCGTGCCTTCTGGTCAACTTCTCTTTAGCCTTCAAGGCCCACTTGTAAGCCTCTTCAAAACTCCTGATCTACAATAAGAAAATTTCATCTTGTATAGACATCTTCAAACCATTAAGGTAGCAAGAAAAAATTTCAGCCTCATCATCTATATGACCAGATCTGATGTTCAACTTGTAGAACTCCTCAATATAACTCTTAACACTTAGGTCTCTTTGTTTCAAGTTTTGAAACTTTCTAAACAAACTTACTTGGTAGTCCTCAGTCAAAAAATTAGCCTTCAACTTATTCACCATCCTTTCCCAAGATTTTATCTTGTCTTTACCCCTTTTATGTTGATTTGTCTATAGATGTTCCCATCATAAGGATCCATGTCCTTTTAGCTTAGTGCAGGCATATTTTACTTTCTTCTCTTCACTAGTTCCTTAAAGCTCAAAATATTTATCAATCTTTGTGATCCAATCTATCAATTCATCAACATTTAGGTTGTCATGATAATTAGGTAGATTGAAATTAGGTCTCCTATTAACATTAGTCAAGGCTTGAATGAACCTCTCCTCTTCATGATTCAAGTTTGGTTGTGCCTCATTATTCTCTCCTATTGCTAGATTTTGATTTTGTTCATCTTCCTCTTCATCACTTGCATCTTCTATATCCTTCCGTGTATTACTTAACTGGTAGTAATGTTGGAGATTGTTTAACTGATGGTGGTGATGATGAAGACCGACCAAGATCAAAGGAATACAAGATAGTAGAAATGTTAGATCAGTTATTGTCTTTTCATTGATGTCAAGCAATTGATTTCTGGTTTATATTATGTTTCCATATCATTTGGTATATGATATTAGTTGAATGAGTTAAGAAGAAGAAGAAGAATAAGAAATGAGATGTTGTGTATTTGAAGAACTTAAATGGGCAACTGATATAGATCACACAATGTTAATATTATGTTGATATAATTTTTTTCTACCTAACATATGATTATGTTAAGTCGGTAAATGATGAAGCGTGCTCCCCTTAATACCAAAAACACATAACAAAAACAAAGAAACAACAACAATATGCAAGAACAGAAAAGTGGCTTCTTATTATCTCCACAAATGTGGAATTACAAACTTTTAGAATTACAATATGCAAAGCCACATGGGAATTCCCTTACAATATTCTGTAGGACAAAGCCTCGGATTATTACCCAGATCTACCACCTAGAATTTCCCTAGACAACACTATGGGCCTTCTTTATATAGGCATTTTTCACTGCCTGAGAAGGTTCCAGAATTTTAGCCCTAGGGCCGACCAAACTTAGGATTATTTTATTTTTCAATTTATTACATCAAAGTCAGCTCAAAATAACTTTTGAAACCTGAACAGAAATTTTCAAAGAAAATTATTTTCTGCCATTTCAGGTGACCCGACTTCCGGAGACCATAAGTCATCACTAGTTGACCTGATTGACTATTATAACCCGATTTCAGAAAGGCCACGAAGTGCTCTATAGGCTTGATTCACGCAAGCACTTGTCACCCAAATTTTTGACCTCATCCGGGGCCTCTAAAGCCTTCAAAACTAAGTTCAAAGTTTCTGTACCCTATTACCAATACCAAAAATCTTCAATATCTTCAAAACTAGACTTGATCTAGCCATGAAACTTTACTGGCAAGCTGATATGACTGAGATGAACCTCCACATGTAAAATCAGAACATTCTAAGATTTATGACCAACTTACCAAAAACAACAAGTTTCCATAAATAGCAACTCTATACAAGATAGCCCTTATTGAATACAAAAACAAAAATATTTTTGGGTGATGCAAGATTGCTCTTACACCTAGGATGCTCCTGCATCAGACACCCAAGGTAATTTGAGAAGTGACCCCATCACGTCTCAGGTGTGTAGAGGAAAACCAAGACGGTTAACCTCCTTCTTTGTCAACCATGATGAATCTTCAATAGGTCATCCTTTCCACTTGACCAGATATTCTTCATATGTCTTGTTCCTTGTGCTTCTGCCAACATGACTATCCAGTATATCCTCAATCTCTTTGGTATCCGAACTAGTTGCTGGAATACTCCACTATGTTGTTGTGATCTCATCTTCAACACCTCCCTCATGATACTCTGTCAGATCTAAAATGTTAAACATTGGTGAAATATTCAGCTCAGTAGGCAACTTGACCTCATATGCATTTCCTGAATCATGCTTCTTCAGTATCTTACATGGCCCAAACTTCTTCATTTTCAATTTGTTATATGTACCAACTGGAAATCGCTCCTTCCGCAAATGAACCATGACTTCATCTCCAACCTAAAATTCCTTATGCCTCCTTTTCATATCTGCCTTAGCCTTATACTACGCATTCATCTTGGTAATATGTTTCCTCACCTCCTCATGGATGTTCTTCAAGTGTTCTGCAAAATCCTTAGCTTTAGCACTACTTATTTCTCCTTTATCTATCTTTCTCAACTTAGATACATTTCTTGGACTACTCCCATATACAATCTGGAATGGTGATTTACCAGTGCTTCTGTTGACAGAATTATTGTATGAAAATTTTGCCTATGGTAAAATCAAATTCCATCCTGTTGGCTTATCCCCAACCAAACATCTTAGCAAATTTTTCAAACTTCTATTCACCACCTCTATCTGTCCATCAGTTTGTGGATGATGTCATGAACTTAACTTCAAATCTGTCTTCAACTTCTTCCATAATGTATGCCAGAAATATCCAACGAACTTAGTGTCCCTATCTGAAACTATACTCTTTGGCAAACCATGCAGTCTCACCACTTCTTTGAAAAATAATTCTACTACATGAACAACATCATTAGTCTTCTTGCAGGGAACAAAATGTGCCATCTTTGAAAATCTGTCAACTACTACAAAAATTGAATCATGTCCCCGCTGTGTCCTTGGTAAAACAAGAACAAAGTCCATACTAATATCCTCCCAAGGCTTCTCTGGTACAGGTAATGGCTGATACAACGCTATATTCTGCTTCACTCCTTTTTCCATCTGACATACTCTGTAACTCTATACAAACTTCTTGACATCTTGCTGCAACTGTGGCCAATAATAATTTTCACTAACCAAAGCAAGGGTTTTATCACGACCAAAATGTCCAGCCAATCCTCCGCTATGCTTCTCCTTGATGAGATTCTCCCTTATAGAACTTCTTAGAATGCACAACTAACTCCCTCTGAATAGCATATCATCCTAAATGATGAAATCCAGCCACTTCGTCCTTTCTAGAGTAACAGGTTCTTTACAAGCTTTCCATGCTTCACCAAAATCAGGATCCTCTAGATACAAATTCTTGAGTTCCTTGAACCCGACCACCTCAATCTGCATCTCTGTCAGCAATAGTTGCCTTTTGCTAAGAGCATCTGCAACCCTGTTAGACTTTCCACTCCTGTGTTTCAAAATAAATGTATAACTCTGCAAAAACTCAACCCATTTCAAATGCCTTTGATTCAACTTTCCTTGACTATTCAAATATTGCAAAGCTTGATGATCAGTATAAAAAAAAAACTCCTTAGGAAGTAGATAGTGTCTCCACTTCTTCAATGCCTGAACTATAACATAAAATTCCTGATCATAAATAAAATATTTTCTCTTGGCATCATTCAACTTCTCACTGAAATAAGCAATAGGGTTACCTTCTTGACTCATAACAGCTCCTATTGCAGTACCACTAGCATCACAGTCTACTTGAAACACCTTATTAAAATTAGGAAGTGCTAAAATAGGTTGTTCTGTAACTTTTTGTTTCAACAGTTTAAAACTCTTATCTGCCCCATTAGTCCACTTGAACTCTTTTCTATCCCCTATCATTGTTTTAGTCAAGGGTCCACAAATATTGCTAAAATTTTTGATAAACTTTTTGTAAAAGCTAGCCAAACCATGAAAAGATCTTACCTTAGTAGCACTCCTCGGAGTAGGCCATTCAAGGATAGCCTGTACCTTCTTTGGGTCCATTTTTAGACCTTCTGCTGAAACTACAAATCTCAAATACACTAACTCTTTCTTCACAAAATTGCACTTCTTCAAATTAATCAACAATTTCTCATCTCTTAACTTCTCAAACACCATATGAATATGTATCATATGCTCTTCCAATATCTTACTAAAGATCAAAATATCATCTAGGTACACAATGACAAACTTACCCAGAAATTCTTTCAGAACCTCGTTCATGAGCCGCATGAAAGTGTTTGGTGTATTGGTTAGCCCAAAAGGCATGACTAACCACTCATACAGTCCTTCCTTTGTCTTGAAGGCAGTCTTCCATTCATCTCCTTCTCTGATCTAAATCTGGTGATATCCACTCTTCAGATCTATCTTTGAGAAATACACAGCTCCACTCAAACAATCCATAATGTCATCCATTTGTGGCAATGGAAACCTATACTTGATTGTGATCTTGTTTATTGCCTAGAGTCTGTACACATCCTCCATTCTCCATTCTTCTTTGGTGCTAATACTGCTAGTATAGCACATGGACTCAGGCTCTCCTGAATCAACCCCTTCTGTAATAACTCATGTACTTGTTTGTTCAACTCTTCACTTTTTGCTGGTGTCATTCTGTGTGCTGCCTTGTTTGGAAAACTAGCTCCTAGAATCAAATCCATCTGATAACTGATCTTCCTTATCGGTGGTAATCCATTAGGTACATTATCAGATACAATGTCCTGAAACTCATTCAACAAATCTACAACCTCTACGAGTACATCCTCTACTTCTTTTTTACCAACTTTTGGAATTAAAGAAAAACACACATGCTTATACCTCATACCATCTAGGAATTTCCTTCCATCAACAAAAGTTATTCTTGCATTACCACATACCTTTTCTTCAGTCTCCTTCAATGGCTGTAGCTTATGTTGCACTCCATCCTTTGTCAGGGAATAAGTATTCGCATGACCATCATGTACAGCACATATATCAAATAGCCATAGTCTACCCAACAACATATGACATGCATCCATAGATATGATATCACATAGTACCTCATCTTGGTACCCACCGATCTTGAACTTTACCAGGCACTGTTCACTGACCATGACCTTGTGGTCATCCTGCACCCAGGCAATCTGATATGGATGTGGGTGTTTCTATCTCCTGAGCTTCATCTTTGTCACCATCTCTTCTGACACCAAATTGTTAGTGCTTCCACTATTAATAATCATGTCACAACATTTACCCTCACACTTGCATCCAGTGCGAAACAGGCTCCTCCTTTGTTCAGGTTCATTCTCACCACTCAGCAGGACTCTTCTGTTGATCAATGTTTCTCCTCTTTCAGCATCTTCAGAATTTGAGGATCTAGCATCTTCATCTACATGTGCCACTCTGGCCTAGCCTTCATTCCTCCTATCTGTCCTTCCTTGGCATTGATGACATTCAAATGCCCTATGACCTTCTTCTCCATAGTGAAAAAATGTTCCACGGAAGCCTCCTCTTCCTGAACCTTGTCCTCTTCCTCTTCCTCTCTGATCTCTATTGTTCTGATCTTGGAAATGATTGGAATTGTTTCCACTCTGATTTTGATTGCTACTGGCCTCATCCTTCTTTTTTAGATCTTCATTTCAGCCTCCATATGACTGTCCACCAGATTGTCCACCGTGACCTCTTCCATTTTGTCTGCTCTCAAACTTCTTGTTCAGCTTTTCCTCTACTTTTAGGGCAAACTGGTATGCCTCTTCAATACTATTCATTCAAACCAAATTCAGCTCTTCCTGAATTCTTGGCCTCAACCCATTAAGGTAACGGGAAACTTTCTCCTTATCAGCTTCCGCATGGCCTGTTCTGATGAGGATTCGATAGAACTCCTCTGTATACTCCTGAATAGATCATCCCGCTTGCTTCAAACTTTGCATTTTCTTCAGTAGGTCAAGCTCATAATCAACAGGGATGAACTGTCGCTTCAATTTATCCACCATTTGATCCCATCTTGTGATTTTATCTTTCCCTCTTCTATTTCACTCCAATTGAATCTCTTGCCACCAGATCTTCACATGACCTTTCAGTCTAGCCTTCGCGAATTTGACCCTATCAGGGTCCTCAATATCTTCATACTCAAAATATTCTTCACATTCATTGATCCAGTCGATCAACTCCTCTAGGTTAAGATTTCCAAAAAATGTCGGAACCTCAATCTTAGGTCTCTTCCTGATCTTGGAAATGACCTAAAAAAATCTTTCTTCCTCCAGGTTGACAACTTCGACTTCTCCTTCTTGATCTTCTTCTTCGGCTTCATCCTCACTTTTGTCTCTGACATTAAGATTCATTCCTCTACGAATCTCTTCTTGCAATGCTCACACTTATCTCTGCAGTGCCCTAACCTTTGGTATTACAACACCAGCTCTTCTGCCACGTTCCCTTTGTGGAGGCATTTTCACGATGCATGCTGAAACCCTAACCACTGTCCTGGTGCAAACTGCCTCACAGTCGGTGATCTATTTACACACTTAAGAAAACTTTCTCTAATACCACTTGATGAAGGGTGCTCCCCTTAATACCAAAAACACATAACAGAAATAGAGAAACAACAACAATATGCAAGAATAGAAAATTGGCTTCTTATTATCTCCACAAATCTGGAATTGCAAACTTTCAGAATTACAATATGCAAAGCCACATGGGCATTCCCTTACAATATTTTGTAGGACAAAGCCTCAAATTATTACCTAGATCTACCACCCAGAGCTGCCCTAGACAACACTACAGACCTTCTTTATATAGGCATTTTTCACCGCCTGAGAAGGTTCTAGAATTTTAGCCCTTAGGGCCGACCAAACTTAGGATTATTTTATTTTTCAATTTATTACATCAAAGTCGGCTCAAAATAACTTTTGAAACCCAAACAGAAATTTTGAAAGAAAATTATTTTTTGCCATTTCAGGTGACCCAACTTCCGGAGACCATAAGTCATCACCAGTTGACCCGATGGACTATTATAACCCCATTTCGAAAAGGCCACGAAGTGCTCTACAGGCTTGACTCGTGCAAGTGCCTATCACCCAAATTTTTGACCTCATCTGGGGCCTCTAAAACCTTGAAAACTAAGTTCAAAGTTTCTGTACCCTGCTGCCAATACCGAAAATCTTTAATATCTTCAAAACTAGACCTGATCTAGCCATGAAACTTTACTGATAGGATGATATGACTGAGATGAACCTCCACATATAAAATCAGAACATTCTGAGATTTATGACCAACTTACCAAAAACAATAAGTTTCCATAAATAGCAACTCTGCTCAAGATAGCCCTTATTGAATACAAAAATAGAAATATTTTTGGGTGATGCAAGATTTCTCTTACATCTAGGATGCTCTTGCATCAATAAAACATGCTAATGAAGATTTGTCAAGTCGGTAAGAAAAACTATTTTGGCTACTGAGCAGGAAAAGTCACTTGATAAAGGTAAAAGGTAAAAAGAAGTATGTTTTGATAAAGTAAAAGGAACTCAAGACATCAAGCAGGAAATTTTTAGGCACCAAGCGAAGTTAATGGGAATTTAGAGTTATCTACCGAGCAAGGAACAAGAATTAAATACAAGGATTGGAATGACATTTAATGATTAGCTATGATGAGTTGGAAGGTTATGATGATAAGGAAAGTTAGTTAGAGAGATCTATGATTAGGAAAATTCATGATGATGATCTATGGATTAGATCTAAATGGTTAAAATAGAAGGAACAAGTTTCAATAAAGTTCAAGTTCCGAGGTGAAAATAAAACATGTTACCAAGATCCAGATTCAAAGTATAATGAATTGAACAGCTAAGATTGATCAAAGGAAAAAGTAATAGAGGAGGTTAAGAGGAAAAATATGTCTATATAAAGGATGGTTTTGTATGGACAAATGGATGGCAATTTTAAAGAGTTGATAAGTCATTGACTGATGAAGTGAAGAAGGAACAAAGAGATTTTGAGTCAGAAGGACATATTTGATGAATTGTTGAAGCTAGTGGAAAGTGAAGGATTGAAGGGAACATAGTGAGTGCACAAAGGATCTGATTATGAAAAGGATAGTTATAAATCTATAGGTCAATTTGTTTACTATTTCTTATTAGCATTTGTAACAGATAAATCTCTTAACAAATTAGACTTAACAGTCTTATTGTAAAATCTTTGCAAAAGGTAACATTCTAAAGAGTGTTCAAATCCATTTTACCAGGCCACTCCTAATAGGGTGAAGATCCTAATAGATCTGATGTAAATCCCTTGACCGGGTCACACCTTATAGTGTGTTTTGTAGTCTTTAATCATATTGTCTCTTAACTTGGCATACTTCAAAAGAGTATTTTCTTAATGGGTGATGATTCCCACAGAGGTTTTTCCCAAAGTTGGGTTTCCATGTTAAATACCGGTGTTACATATGATGAATGAATTATGTAAATGATTTTTTAATTGTTAAAGTTTATTTATTGTTGTCAGTAAAAAGTGAATTGTGTTTAACTGAGCTTACACTAAGTTGATCAGAGAAAAGGTTTTAAGGTACAGTGAATCAAGGATTACTGATTTACCCCCCTCTCCACAATCCAACAATTGGTATCAGAGCTAAGTACTCCAGAGATATAAGTTTGAAAGACTTTAATAAAAGATCCAAAAATATATAGGAGAGAAGTACCTAAGTTGAACAAGGAAAGTTTCTCTACATGGAAAAGCAAGATGAGATTGTATCTATCTGGGATTGGAGAATCTACACTGAATCTTCTAGATAATGACTACACTCCACCACCTCTCAGACCTATGATAGTTGATCAGATGAGAAAAAAGAAAGATCACAACTTGGTTATGATTGAGATTGCTTCTTCCCTAACCGATGTTGAATTCAATGATGTTAAGGATCGTGCTAATTCAAAAGAGATGTGGGATAGGCTTACACTTATTTATGGAGGAGATCAGCATGTACAAAAGGCTAAGATTGATAGTCTTAGAGGAAAGTATGATGAAATGAGAATGAAATATGAAGACAACATTACTCAATATAGTTGTAGAAACAAGGAAGTTGTTAGTGCCATCAGAGGTGTTGGTGGAACTTTGACCAATGAAGAAGTGGTAAGTAAAATTTTGAGAACTCTTTCTTCCAAGTATGTTATTAGAGTATCTGTTATTCAAGAATTGAGATCTGTACCAAATAATGTTGTTACTCTTGAAGTATTAATTAGTAAGATGACTGCATTTGAGCTTAACAATTATGATAATAGCCTACCGACCATTGAAACTACATTCAAATCATCTGTGAGTATTAGAACTTCAAGAAGAGAAAGAGATAATCACAATAACTCATATGGAAATGAATATGGCAGTATCCTAACTGAAGAAATAGAACAAGAGGAGTTGGAAGCACTATTGGCTAATAGACTACCAAGAGGTAAAGGAAAGTACAAAGGAAAATTACCCTTGAAATGTTTTAATTGTAATAAGATTGGTCATATTGCATCTAGATGTCCTGAAAATGACAGGAATAATAAGAATGATAAGAATGATAAAAGGGACAACTGACACTGAACATTTAGAGATTACAAGGATACATGTAAGAAGTCTTACTACCTAGCTGAGGATGGTGTAATCGATGATGAATCTGATGATACAAAACAAGGATATGAAGTTGTCTATGTTGTTGTAAAGGAAGACTCAAATGAAGAAAAGTATGAAGATGAAAAAGAACTTGTTTCTCATGTAAGTAAACTTGACACATGGATTATTGATAGTGGATGTTCACATCATATGACTGGTGATATTGATAGCTTTGAAGACCTAGAAGAGTATGATAGAAGATTTTTCATATTTGGCAATGATGATCCATGTCATGTTAAATGTAAAGGATCAATTATATTGAATGAGAAGATGAGACATAGTGATGCATATTGGGTTAAAGGACTAAACTATAATTTGTTGAGTGTTGCACAACTAAACAATACTAGCCACTGACTAGAATTTCAGAATAGAAAGGTGAAGATTTATGGCACTGATGGATATCTAATTTGAACTAGTGAACAATCAAAAGGTAACCTTTTTATCTTGACATTATTGCAAAGATTTGCTTGTTTGTTAAAATTCAAGATGTATGGTTATGGCGTAAAAGACTTTTTCATGTAAATTTTGATAACAATATTGAGGTGATAAAAAATAATAGAGTCAGAGGTCTACTGAAATTAAGCAAACTTGATAAAGTGATGTGCAAGGAATGTCAAATTGGTAAGATGACTAATTCAATTTTCTCAAAAAAATATTATTCTACCAATGGTATTTTGGAATTAGTTCATAATGACCTTTGTGGTCCTATGAAGATACAAAGCTACTGTGGAGATCGGTAATTTATTTTATTTGTTGATGACTATTCAAGAATGATGTCTGACATGTTTATAAAAGAGAAGTCTAATGCATTCTAAATGTGTAAGTGGTATAAAGCTGGAGTTGAAAAGGAAATAGGTAAACAATTGAAATGTTTAAGATCGGATAGAGGAGGTGAATTTATCTCTAATAAATTTACTATCTTCTGCAATGAAAATGGAATCAAAAGACAAGTATCTTCACTGAGGACTCCACAAAAAAATGGTATAACTGAGAGAAAGAATAGATCTATAGTTGACTGTGCTAGAACTTTTTTTATTGATAAAAAGGTTGCAAAAACATTTTAGAGAGAATCCATAAGTACTACTATCTACACACTCAACTGAGTACAATTGAAGAAAGGTACAAACGAGACACCCTATGAACTCTAGTTTGGGCATACAGTGAATGTAAGTTACTTTAAAAATTTTGGAAGTAGGTGTTACATACTAAAAGATGCTAAAAATGGAAATTTTGACTCAAAAGGAGATGAAGGTATATTCCTAGGTTATTCATCAAATAGCAAAGCATATAAATGTTTGATCAAAGCTACTAACAAAATTGTTGAAAGTGCAAATGTGAGGATTGATGAATTTGTAGAAAGGAATGAAGAAGATATCAAAAAGGAACCTGAGGATTATAAAAGATTTGTTTATGTACAAGAAGGTAATTCAGTTGATACAACTGAGTTGCAACAAGAAGGAACTGATGAGAAAGATGAGCCTCCATCGAGAGATGAAAACACTAATGAACAGTCTACACTGATGAATAGTCTACTAAGCCTGTATTAGCAAAATATGTGAGAAGACACCACTCACCGAGAAGAATTATTGTAAACAAGAATGTAGGAGTCATGACAAGAAGTAAGTTGAAAGATAATACATGTTTGATTTCTGAATTTGAGCCAATATTAGTTAAGAATGCACTAGGAAATGAAGATTAGGTTAATGCAATGAAAGAGGAAATTGATCATATTGAAAGAATAACACATGGTCACTAGTACCAAGACCTGAGGATAAGAATGTGATAGGAACAAAGTGGATTTTCAAGAATAAACTCAATGAGAAAGGAGATGTGATCAGAAATAAAGCAAGATTAGTCTGCAAAGGGTATGCACAAGAAGAAGGTATTGACTATGGTGAGACATTTTCCCATGTTGCTAGATTAGAAGGTGTAAGAATATTACTTGCATATGATGCCTATAAAGGATTCAAATTTTATCAAATAGATGTTAAGTCTTCATTTTTAAATGGAATTATTGAATTGTACATTAAACAACCTGAAGGATTTGTTTAGAATTCTAACAAGGATATGGTCTACAAACTACACAAGGTACTCTGTGGATTGAAGCAAGCACCTCAAGCATGGTATGAAAGACTACACTCTTATTTAGTTAAGATTGAATATCACAAGACAAGTGATAACAATAATTTATATTTAAAATGTGATAGTACTGATAAGATTTTGATTGTTCAGATATTTTTTAATGACATTATATTTGGAGGAAATGAGATAATGTCTAAATCATTTTTTGAAGAGATGAGAAAAGAATTTGAGATATCTATGATTGAAGAGATTAAATTCTTTATTGGACTACAAATTCAACAAGCTAAAGATGGGATCTACATAACATGATTAAAGTATATCAAGGAGATCCTAAAGACTTTCAATATGGAAGAATCAAAACTAGTTGGAATACTGATGGCTACTAGTTGCAAATTATCAAAGGAAGATGACACAAAGGAAGTGAATGAGACACTTTACCAATCCATGATCGATAAACTATAGTATGTTGTACATAGTAGGCTTGATATTGCACATTCAGTAGGTATTGTGGCAAGGTTTTCTGCTAACCCAAAGGATACACATATGTCTGTGGTTAAAAGGATATTTAGATATCTGAAAGGGACTGAAGATTTCGGTTTGTTATACACGAAAGGAGGAGATTTTTATCTCAAGGTATATACTGATGTTGATTTGGCTAGAAAAATTGATGATAGAAAAAGAACAAGTGTTAGAGATTTATTTTTAGGAGAAATATTAGTGACACGGTTAAGAAAGAAACAAAGTTGTATCTCACAATCTACTGCCAAAGCTGAGTATGTTGTTGTAGCTATGAATTGTTCTAACATTGTGTGGATCAAATAAATACTTGAAGGTATGCAAGAAGAGATTATTGAACTAGTTAAAATTTATTGTGATAATACTAGTGCTATAAACATATGATGTAGGAGCATCTTAGGTCCTTGGCAATCCTGTGTCACCAAAAACATTTTGGAGTTTGTCTATGTTGCTTGGTTCCTACTTTGACTGAGTTGGTCGATAGTTGGTCGCTTTCCTTTGGTTATTGAGTGTGGTTGATTATCTCCTAGGCGGTCAGTTGTTTCATTGGCACTCAGTGTTGTTTGTTTGCTGCTTGGTTATCTTTTCTCACCGATGGGTTTAGTGTTAGTTTATGTTGTGGCCAACTTGTGCATTTATTTGGGGTCACAGATTTAATGTTAGAATCCATCAGTGGGAGGTGTGTGGTCCTAGATCTGACTGTTCCTTCTGTTGATTTTGGATCTGAAGGCCGACTCAGTTTGGTAGACTCTTGTATAAATGTAGTTATTTGGTTGTAGTTTAGGAGGTAGTTTTCATAGAAGGTAGAAGATAGTAAGATTAGAGATTGTTGGCAGATCCTCGCATATTTGAGGACTTTTGTAAATCATTATAATATCTAGCCCTAACTGGGAAGGCCTTATAGCCTGGCATGTATCATTCTATTTGATGAAAGTATATGAAAGCTTATGCATTCTCTCTCTCATTGTTATTGTTATTTTCTTCCACATGTGTTGAGAAGGCTTGGTTCATTAGGGTGTGCCATTTTTTGGCCCCTATTGGCCCCTGCCTTGCGTCAAGAGGTATCAGAGCAAGGTGAGATCTTGATCTAGGTCTGTGGATCTAGGTTTGTAGGTTCCTCTTGAAGCCCTAGTTGATTGTTGTGGGGTAGTAGATTGTGATCTGACCTACAATTGCAGAGGTTTGTCAAGATGGTTTGTGGGAGGTGAGATGTAGATCCAGGATTGGCAAATATGCTAAGGCAGATTGCTGCTAGGTTAGAAGTTGTTGAAATGGCCCAAAGAAGAGGCAAACATCTTGAAGATGTTAGTGATGATGAAGTTGAGGAAGAACAGGCGAATGCAGAACCTACACCTATTATGGATCAAGGTGAAGAAATATTTTTGATGGCTTTGACAAGTCTGAAGTCTACACCACATTTCAATCCTCCAGAGTATGGTGGAAAGCTAGATTCTAATGAATTGGTGGACTGGATCATCGAGATGGAAAAGTATTTTGAATATGAAAACATTCCTGAAGACAAGAAGGTGAAGATTGCAAGCACAAAGTTGAAAAGCCATACATCCTTATGGTGGGAACATCTGTAGCTAGATAGGAAGAGGAAAGGCAAAGACAAAATCAAGGTATGGAATAAAATGGTGAACAAATTGAAAGGAAAGTTCTTACCTTGTGATTATCAGATTAACCTAGTTCGACGAATGCAAAGTTTAAGATGGAAAGATAGCTCAGTAAAAGAGTATATTGAGGAATTATATAGATTAGATATTAGATCTAGACATGATGAAGATGATGTGGAAAGAATTGGTAGATACCTGAATGGTTTGAGAGTTTCCATCCAAGAGGAAATTAGTATGGTCAAGTTGGAGAACATTGAAGAGGCTTATCAATTTGCATTGAAGGTCAAGGAGAAATTGAACAAGAGACATGAGAAAAGACAAAGAGGTCAAGGTGGTAGATTCCCTAGAGGAAGAGGTAGATCTAATAGTGAAAATGGTAGATCTGAACCAAAAAAGACAAATCTGGACAAAGGCAAGCCCGAGTGGAAAGGTGAAAGTTCATCTAGAGGTAGAGGCAGTAACTACCGAGGTGGTTATAGCAGAGGAAGTTTTCAAGGAACTTGTTACAATTGTGGAGAAGAAGGACATAGATCTTTTGAGTGTACACATGCAAGTAAGAAGGTTGGTGGCAATAGAAATGCTTTGGTGCAACAAGAGTCACCGAATGAACATGAGAAAGAAAATAACTTGATGGTAAGGAGAACATTGTGGAATGAAAGCAAAAATGAAGATTTGGTAAGGAAAATTTTGTTCAAGACCAAATGTAGAGTTTCTGATAAAGTTTGGAAGGTAATCATTGACAGTGGTAGGTCAGAGAATCTGGCATCTGAGGACATGGTCACAAAAGTGCAGTTGGAAAGGTTGGTACATCCGAAGCCCTATCAGATTTCATGGATCAAAGATGAGCATACACTCCTGGTAAGTGAACAATGTTATGTGAATTTGAAGATTGGGAAGTAATATGACAAGGTGTTATGTGATATCATGCCTATGGATTGTTGTCATATTTTGTTGGGTAGACCTTGACAATATGATAGACATGCTATATATGATGGGAGATTGCATAAGTATACTATTATGGTTGATGGAAAGAAACAAATCTTGTTACCATTGATGGAAGAACCTGTTAGTAATGTTTACACATCTGTGAAAGTTTGTTTGATGGAGGGAAGAAAGTTTTTTAACTCTTTGAAGAAGAATGATGTATGTTTTTTTGTGATTCCTAACAAACCAAGTAAGAAAATAAAGGATAATGTCCCTGAGGAGATTGATAAGTTACTCACCGAGTACAATGATATCATTTCTGATAATGTACCTGATGGTTTTCCACTAAAGAGAAGCATTGATCATTGTATGGATCTAATCCCTGGAGCTATTTTACTAAATAAGGCACCTCATCGGTTGATACCTACTGAGAATCAGGAATTGAACTGACAGATTCAAGAGTTGCTAGAGAAAGGTTTGATCAAAGAAATTTTGAGTCCTTGTGCAGCACCTATTGTATTGGCACCTAAAATGAATGGAGAATGGAGAATGTGTACTGATTCCAAAGCAATCAATAAGATAATAGTGAAGTATAGGTTTCCTATACTGAGAATGGATGACATAATGGACAGTTTGACTAGAGTAAAGTATTTCACAAAAATTGATTTGAAAAGTGGGTATCATCAAATCAGAATCAGAGAAGGTGATGAATGGAAGACTGCTTTCAAGACAAAAGAAGGTTTGTATGAGTGGTTGGTTATGCCCTTTGGTTTAACTAATGCACTGAGTACTTTTATGAGGCTGATGAATGAAGTTTTGAAGAAATTCTTGGGTAAGTTTTTGATTTTATATCTTGATGACATTCTGATATTTAGTAAGACCAAAGAAGAACATTTGTTGCATGTTAGACAAGTTTTGCAGAGATTGAAAGAAGAAAAGTTGCTAATAAATCTAAAAAAGTGTTCATTCATGAAAGAGGAGATTGTGTATTTGGGATTTGTTATTTCACCTCATGGTTTGAAGAAGGATCCTGAAAAGGTTGAAGCTATTTTGAATTTGCCTACACCTGTGAATGCTAGTGAGGTAAGATCATTTCATGGTTTGGTGAGTTTTTACTGAAAGTTCATAAGGAATTTCAGTTCAATTTGTAATGCTATGACTGAGACCATGAGAGGAGACAAAAGAGAATTCAAGTGGACACATGGAGCTGACAAAAGTTTTGAGACTCTGAAGTAGAAGGTTGTTGAATTACCTGTTTTGGCATTACCTGATTTCAGTAAGGTATTTCAAGTAAAATGTGATGCAAGTGGAAGTGCAATTGGAGCTGTGTTGAATCAAGAAGGTAAACCTGTTGCTTTCTTTAGTGAAAAGTTGAATGATGCTAGAAGGAGATATTCTATGTATGATCAAGAATTCTATGCTATTGTTCAATCATTGAAGAAATGGAGACATTATTTGATACCGAGTGAATTTGTGTTGTATACTAATCATAAGGCTTTACAATATTTGGGTAGTTGGAATAAGTTGAATCAGAGACATATGAAATGGGTTGAGTATTTGCAGAGTTACACATTTGTGATAAAGCATAAGAGTGGAGTCACTAACCGAGTTGTTGATGCATTGAGTAGAAGAAGATCTTTGATGACCGAGATGAAAATTGAAGTTCTTGGTTTTGATGAGATGAAAAATTCTTATGAGTTTGACCCTAATTTTTTTGAGCCATGGAGAAAGTGCAGAGCACCTATTCAAGATCAACAAGATACTAAACAAGATGAATATTTTATTCAGGAAGGTATGTTGTTTAAAGGTATTTAGTTGTGTATATCGAGAGGAGTAATGAGAACTAATTTGATAAAGGAGAAACATAGTAGTGGTTTGGCTGGACATTTTGGCATTGATAAAACATGGAATTTGCTTAAGGAGAAGTACTGTTGGCCGCAGTTGTATAAAGATGTTCAAAAATTTGTGAAAAGTTGTGGAATTTGTCAAGTTGCAAAAGGAGAAAGTCAGAATACTGGATTGTATGTACCGATTGTTGTTCTCGAGAAAACTTGGATTGACATTAGTATGGACTTTGTTCTTGGCTTACTGAAGACAGTAAGAGGTAATGATTCAATATTTGTTGTTGTGGATAGATTTTCTAAGATGGCACATTTTATACCTTGTAGAAAGACATCAAATGTAGTACATGTAGCAGATCTTTTCTTTAAGTAAATTGTCAGATTGCATGGATTATCGAGGAGTATTATCTCTGACCGAGACAGTAAGTTTGTTGGATACTTTTGGAAGACCCTTTGGAAGAAATTTGGCACTGAGTTGAAATATAGTTCTACATTTCACCCACAAACCGATGGATAGACTGAAGTTGTGAACAGAAGTTTGGGAAATCTTTTGAGATGTTTAGTTGGAGACACACCGATTAATTGGGATTCTATATTGGCATAAGCATAGTTTTCATACAATAATTCAGTGAATAGGAGTACTGGAAAGACACCATTTGAGATTGGGAATGGCACACAGCCAAGAGGAATATCTGATTTGAGAGACATTGCTGATGAAAGTAAGAGAAGTGTTGAAGGAGTAAAATTTGTTGAGTATATGAAGACATTGCATGAAGATGTGAAGCTAAAGCTAGAAGACAGTAATTAGAAATACAAAGACATAGCTGATAGATCAAGGAGACATAAAACTTTTGATGTTGATGATGAAGTGATGGTTCATTTGAAGAAAGGTCGATTTCCTATTGGAACATATGGGAAGCTAAAGATGAAGAAGTTTGGACCTTGCAAGATTTTGAGGAAATTTGATAGTGGAAATGCATATGAGATTGAGTTACCTGATGAGATGGACATATCACCTATTTTCAACATTTTTTATTTGTATGAATATTATGAACCTGATGAAGAAATGACAGTACCGACAAAATACCCTAAGAAGTAGAATGAAGAAATTAAACAGATTTTGAAGGAAAGAGTTGGCAAGAGTACAAGAGGAAAACAATATATGGAATATCTGGTAAAATGGGAGAATAGACCGATCGAAGACAGTTCATGGATTTCACAATCTAAGTTGGATGTAGCTTGGATCATACCTACCAAATGATCTAGAGAATCATTTCAAAATAACCCCAGGTGTCTGATGCAGGAGCATCTTGGGTCCTTGGCAATCCTGTGTCACCAAAAACATTTTGGAGTTTGTCTGTGTTGCTCGGTTCCTGCTTTGACTGAGTTAGTCGGTATTTGGTCAGTTTCCTTTGGAACTGGGTGTGGTCGGTTATCTCCTAGGTGGTCGATTTTTTCACTGGCGCTCGGTGTTGCTTGTCTACTACTCAGTTATCTTTGCTCACCGACAGGTTTAGTTTTAGTTTTTGTTGTGGCCGACTTGTGAATTTATATTGAGTCATGGATTTAATTTTGGAATCCATCATTGGAAGGCATGTGGTCCCAGATCTGACCGTTCCTTCCATTGATTATGGATTTGAAGGCCGACTCAGTTCAGTAGACTCTTGTATAAATGTAGTTGTTTGGTTGTAGTTTAGGAGGCAGTTTTGATAGAAGGTAGAAGATAGTAAGATTAGAGATTGTTGGAAAATCCTCGCATGTTTGAGGACTTTTGTAAATCATTGTAATATCTAGCCCTAATCGGGAAGGCCTTACAGCCCGACATGTATCATTCTATTTGATGAAAGTATATGAAAGCTTCTGCATTCTCTCTCACTGTTGTTGTTTATTTGATTCCGCATGTGTTGAGCAGGCTTGGATCATTAGGGTGTGCCATTGTTTGGCCCCTATTGGCCCCTTCCTTGCGTCAACATATCAAAGAATCTAGTGTTGCATTCAAAGATAAAGCATATATCTATTAAGTATCACTATTTGAGAGAGAAACTACAAGATAGTCATGTGATGTTGGAGTATGTGAATTCTAAAGAACATGTAGTTGATATATTTACCAAACCACTACTAAAGGATGCTTTTGAGTATCTCCA
Source organism: Chamaecyparis obtusa (assembly GCA_027943335.1). NCBI lineage: Eukaryota > Viridiplantae > Streptophyta > Pinopsida > Cupressales > Cupressaceae > Chamaecyparis > Chamaecyparis obtusa. The sequence goes on from BSBK01008853.1 coordinate 266,569, forward strand.
AGTTAAGTTAGGGGTTCTTCCCCTATCCAATTTTCACTAAGGCGTGATGCATGTTGCATAAATTTAAGAACTCATTAGAATATCTATTTTGTAAGTTGATGCTAGTGTTCACTCTTTAGGTGAAGCCTAAAGTTGTGAAAAGAAGTTTATAACTGCAATGAGAAATCTATACATTTGAGGTATAATTTCTTGTCTGAGAAAAGTTTTCAGGAAGTTTATATGTCTTTGGAATTGTTGTCAAAGAGGGAGTGTCAATTGATTAGTAAGGGAGATGAATGAGATTGATGATAAAAAGTGAAAGAGCAAGAACATGAAAAGAGAAGTTACAACTCAAAGGGAGTATAGGAATGATAGTAAAGTGTTACTATCATCAATTGAACACTAAATATTGTTAGTGTTTCCATCAATGCCAAAGAGGGATATTGTTACTTAACTGATAGTAATGTTGGAGATTGTTTAACTGATGGTGATGATGATGAAGACCAACCAAGATTAGAGGAATACAAGATAGTAGAAAGGTTAAATCAATTATTGTCATGTCATTGATGTCAAGCAATTGATTTCCAGTTTATATTATGTTTCCATATCATTTGGTATATGATATAAGTTGAATGAGTTAAGAAGAAGAAGAAATGAGATATTGTGAAGTTGAAGAACTTAAATGGGCAACTGATATAGATCAGACAATGTTAAGATTATGTTGATATAATTATTTTCTACCTAACATATGATTATGTTAAGTCGATAAAATATGGTAATGAAGATTTGTCAAGTCGGTAAGAAAAACTATTTTGGTTGCCGAGCAGGAAAAGTTACTCAGTAAAGGTAAAAGGTAAAAGGAAGTATGTTTTGGTGAAATAAAAGGAACTCAAGACACTGAGAAAGAAATTTTTAGGCACCAAGCGAAGTTAGCTGAAATTTAGACTTATCTACCGAGCAAGGAACATGAATTAAATACAAGGATTGGAATGACATTTAATAATTAGCTATGATGAGATGGAAGGTTATGATGATAAGGAAAGTTAGTTAGAGAGATCTATGATCAGGAAAATTCATGATGGTGATCTATAGCTTAGATCTAAATTGTTAAAACAAAAGGAACAAGTTTCAAGAAAGTTCAAGTTCTGAGGTGAAAAGAAAATGTGTTATCGTGATCCAATTTTAAGGTATAATGAATTGAATGGCTAAGATTGATCAAAAGAAAATGTAATAGAAGAGATTAAGTGAAAAAACATGTCTATATAAAGGATGGTTTTGTATGGACAAATGACTGGAAAAATTGAAGAGTTGATAAGTCACCGACTGATGAAGTGAAGAAGGAACAGAGATATTTTGAGTCAGAAAGACTGATTTGATGAAGTGTTGAAGCTAGTGGAAAGTGAAGGATTGAAGGAAAGGATAGTTGCAAAGGATAGTTGCAAATGTACAAGTCAATTTGTTCACTGTTTCTTATTAGCATTTGTAATAGAGAAATCTCTTAATAGAGTAGACTTATCAGTCTTATTTTAAAATACTTGCGAAAGGTAACATTCTAAAGAGTGCTCAAAGCCCTTTTACCGGGCCACTCCTAACAGGGTGAAGATCCAAACAGATCTGAGGTAAATCCCTTGATCGGGTCACACGTAACAGTGTGTTTTGTAATATTTAACCAGATTGGCTCTTAACCAAGCATACTTCAAAAGAGTATTTTCTTAGTGGGTGACAATTCCCACAGTGGTCTTTCCCAAAGTTGGGTTTCCATGTTAAATACCGGTGTTACATATGATGAATGAATTGTGTGAATGATTTTTTAATTGTTAAAGTTTATTTATTGTTGTTAGTAAATAGTGAATTGTGTTTAATCGAGCTTACAATGAGTTGACCAGAGAAAAGTTTTTAAGGCATAGAGAATAAAGGATTACTTATTCACCCCCCCCCCCCCCCCCCCCATCTCCGTAATCCAACACCCTCTCCTTTGAGCAATATCTACTGCTTCCAATGTGGCATAAATTTGTCTCAAAAAATATAAGACTGCTAGATTTGCATTCCTTCCTCCACCTCTAGAATTTTTCCTAGCCATTTTCACAAACCCTAGAAGTTGTAGGTTAGATCCTTTCAATCACCACCCAACAAGAAAGCCCTAGGTTACAAAACCTTGATCTGATACCACTTGATGGAGTCAAGGATGGAGAAACCTACAAGAGATCAGTCTAATTCTTGTAGCCAACACAAAACAATAGAAAGAATAAGCCAAGATGGAAAGAAATGAAAAATCAACCTTCTATTATTATCAAAAAAATCAATTACAACTGATTTGCAAGATGTAGTCTCACATGCCAAACATACATGTCAAATTATGATTAGAAAACCATTACAAAAATCCTAGCCAAACTATGGCCAAATAATCTTATGAAAATCACCTATCTCTTAGGAATAGGTTTATAAGCTTATATAGCCATTGCAATCATCAATCGACCTAGAAAAAGATCATGTTTTCCGATAATAGAGAAAACATGTTACAACAAATGACTACACACCCAAATCATATGGAAAAACCTCCAATGAATAAAATAAGAGATGTAATGATACAAAAAAGTCAGCCTCAAACCTAACAATGAGCTACCATAATTGCAACCGGAGATTCCAATCAGTAGATTAGAAAATTGATCGGGAAACACAAAGACTGACCAGAAAAAGAAGAACGTGACAATCTCACAAAGAATCTACAAAATCTCATGCACGATGAAACTAAATGAGGTAAAATCATAGGATAAGGTCCATCACAAAGCCACAAACACACAGTAGCAACTTCAACCCAAAATAAAAAGAACATATCAATCTGTAACAGAAACACTAGACTGATCAAACATGAAACAAATATTTTTTGGTTGATGCAAGATTTCTTAAATCCCAAGATGCTCCTACATGAGTTCATCATCTGATCTCTCACTTTCCTTTTTCTTTAGGTGTTCAAAAATTTCCTTTCTCTTTTCCTTGGTTTGTTTCAACTATGATTTCAATGATTTGATGAAGATCTAAGCTTCTCTTATGTTCCTCTACAAATATTCAGCCTCAACTTTTGTTTGATCGAGATCTTCCAATGCAACTACAAGTTGTTCATGAAACCTTGAATCCATTCTTCCTTCCTAGATCACCCTCAAGTTGTTGGGATTCCTCCAAGGGACTTGGCTTTGATACCAATTGTTGTAAGGAGGGAACACTGAGAAGGGGGGTGAATCAGTGTTCTATCAAATATAACCTTATTAACCCAATTCACAAACCACTTAATGCATAAACTAAAAAGTAAAGTACATGAACATAAAGGGTGAACCTACAATAGTGGGTTACACTTTTTTGCCTGAACGGACACTGAACTCTACATTTTGAAAAAAACTTTCAGATTCAGATGCATATTGTTGTTAAACCATTTGAAATCAGAAGATGAAGTAAGTTAGAGTCTTTTAGGATTTTTTGTCTAGATTCTAAATATATTTTTTATTTTTATTTTTGAATTTATTTCAATGGTTTTTATTTCTCCCACAAAAACTGGTATGTTGTTGAAAACGTCATTTTCAAAGAGTTACATTATTTTCATAGAGCATAACTTTTTTTCTACAATAGATATCAATGCGGTTCTTTCGAATTTAGTTTTGTAACATCAGGGAATGCAATTGGTTTGACAACATTATCACAATTATTGCATATTTTATTAACATTTGAAGTTGGCTAAACCGTAAATTTTACATATCTTGACTACATAGCTTATAACTTGTCGTGTATTTGTCCAATTTCATTTTTATTTTTTTTGATAGAAAGAGACCTTCAATACCTAGGGCATAGATATTTTAAAAAAAAATCTCTCATTTACTATTTTTCCATAACCATCTAACATAGAGGTAGACATACAGTGAAATATCTATGTTTAGTAAAACTAAAAATACAAAGTCATAATAAACTTAATATATATTAACATTATAATCATTATGAATATATTTGTCTCAGAAGTACCTTACTACATAGATAGGCTTTTCAAATGGATTCATTTGATCTACCAAAAGATAAAGTCGAAGTGATTTTTTGTCAGCATTTTAATAGGTGCGAAGGAGACTCCATTGTAGGTATGAATGAGGAGTATAGATGTTATATCAATTTATTTTTTTATCTAAGAGGCTTTGAGCTAGCCACATGTAATTAATTCCTTCAAATGGAACCTCTCAAGGCCTAAATCATCCTATTTTATTAAAAATGTGTTATTTCGGCAAAAATCAGCATGTCTAAAAAAGTGTAACCCACTATTGTGGGGTCACCCTAAAACAAATAAGCACACTACCATAACACATGTATTTTTATCATGGAAAGCTCGTTAGGGGAGAAACCACGAAGGGGATGACACGCACAAGCCAATACTCTATAGAAATATTATTTTACAATAAGGTAGGAATCCACTTGCATTCAGGATCACTACCTAGAGCTCACTACCCAATACAAAAAGGCTTACTACCTTACAAGGATCACTACAATGATCAATAGATAATGAACTACCCAAATTAGCATCCAACTATGCCTAATTAAAATTCCATGTAAACACAAAAATCAGATCTGAAACATATTATCCCTCATTGCCTTGTAAACCTACTCTTCACAAATTAGAATATCAGATTTGCAAATCTTGTATAAAAATTGCACAATGACAACTTCCATGCCACTAGCATGCATTCACAATAATCATCAACCTCTTCATAACCTAATTCATTGATTTTATACTCTGAGTTGGAGAAAGAAGAGGTTATCCCCTCCAAAAAACCTAAGAGGGAGATTAAAACCAAACCTAAGCCTACTGCCAAAGGGAAGGGTAAGAAGAAGATTATGGTCTCCTCTAGTTCTACCTCTACTAATACTGAAGGAGTGGGTAAGTATGCTTCCCCCTCTGGTTTCTCATAAAATTGGGAAGAATAATAAGAAAAATGTTGTGAAGGTTCTCGAAGTTTTTGTGCATCCCCCTCCTACCCTAGTAGTCATACTGCTATTGCCTCCCTTGTTTCTAGTAAACCTCTTTCTGGGGGTCTTAGAGAGGTTGGTGCTAAGTCTCCCTAGAACCTTAATGATGATTTCTTTAGTTCTGATCATTAGCAATTGTTTGATGTTTTAGGGTTGGCTAGAGACAATATTATGGACTCTTTTAGCATTTTTCATTGGGCTTTCCATGAATTAAAGGAGATTCAAATTAAACAAAGCCAGGAAAAATAAAATGGAAGTGATGGAGTCATCTATGCCTGGAAAGACTTGTAACAATATTGTTGGTGAGGACACTACAACTACCATTGGTCAACAAGCAGGTTATGTTCAGTGGACAAAGACAAAGAAGAATTGTGTTGTTGATTGCCTTAACAAGACTCTTTAGGCTATTGAAAAGCTGGAGAAATACTATGGGGAAAGGTTGTCTCAAGTTGAGGAGAATGCCAAGAAGATCCAAGCCTCCCTTCAGACTATTATGACTCATAGCCACATAATTATTAAAAATGTTGTTAAAACTATAAAGATCATGGTGGAAAACCTAGACAAAGTGCAACAAGAGAAACCATTTGCAAATCTGGATGCTAAAAATGAGAAAGGATAGGGGGATTCTCAGCCCAACAAGAGAACTAAGGCTAATCTCAAAAGAAAGGCCCATAATCCCTCTCTTGACCTGTAGGAACTAAATATGGCGGCTCTCAATATGAGCCATCTAGAAGCGGAGGTCGTTGAGACCCTTAAGAACATGGCATAGCCTATGGTCCTCTTCTCTAGTTTCCTAGTGTTCTATTGAATTTTGTGATTTTGTTGGCTTTTGGCTATTGTTTTTCCTATGTATCTATCTTGCAGCTTATTTTGTTCTATTTCAGTTACCGGTGCTTAACTCTTATATCTAATTTTATGTAAGAATCTTTTGTAAAAAGGGTTTCAAGTCCTTTCAAAACATATTTTTTTTAATAAAAAATAATGAAGAGTATTTTTTATTAAATAATATAATTATTTAATTAAACTAAAAAAAATTAATTAAACAATAACTATTTGATTAATTTTTAGAAGAATAATTAGATAATCTTTGACAGAATATTACTTAAAAACTAAATAATTAAATAAAATTATTCAATTATTGGAATTGAAAGGAAATTTGAAATTTGAATTAGGAAGAGTGACACAAATTAATTAAACAATTAAAATTATTTAATTAATTAAGACAAACATTATTAAAAGTATTGCATAAGGACAATTGTAATTGTAAGTGTTTACAATTATAAAAATAAAGATATGCTCTCATTAAATTTATAAATTTTAAATACAAATATAAATAAAGATATTTAAAGATACATATTTTTTAGATAAAATAATGAAGAGTATTTTAAATATATCTTTTCCAAATTATTAGTAAACATATTAAGAATAAAAAATATAGAAATAATTCTATTTTTATAAATATGCAATTTTTATATTTCTAAAATGATGATAAGAAGTTTAAATATTAAATAAATAAATTTAAAAAATTTAAATAAAACTTGAACATATTTGTATGTATAGATCTTTAGATATATATATATTTAAGACATCTATACTAGTTTCACTATAAAAAAACATGTTTCATTCACTTTTATAAAATAAATGTAGTGATATTGCAATCAAGGTTTAATTATGTAGTTTCAGAGTCAAACTTATCGACCTATATTTTATGAGTAGTAGCTCACAAGAATCCATCTCCCATGAATGGAACACTTGGCACTCATTACATCTAGGTGATGCTCATAGAGGCAAAGCAATAGGACTTCTAAGAGCTCACTCATCCCAATACTACTCAAGCTCAAGCATGCTTAACTACGGAGTTTCCTCCAAGGTTAAGCTCACTTTTCTTGCAACCCTATTTGCAAAACCTTCAACAAGTGACCTAGAGTAGTACTAGGATGGTGACCTCCCAAGAAGTCCTAATGCTTTTCCTCTATGAGCATTGCCTAGATGTAATGAGTGATAAGTGTTCCATTTATTTCCATGAGAAATGTTTTTTTGTGAACCTCTACTCATAAAACATAGGTCAATAAATTTGACTTAGAAAATACATAGTTGAATCCTTATTGCAATATTACAATTTAACTTGTTCCAAAAATTATTTCATACTTGTCAAAATAAATAAACTTAAACATAAATAATTTGATAATAAATTTTTTACATAAATTATACTTCAAAAATATTTTATGAGCTAGAAAAATGATTTTATAAACTTTTCTTCTTTTACACAAGTTATACTATTTTTAAAAACTTTGGACCACTTTCTTGTCCCTCAACTTGATGCACTCACCCCATAACATTAAAAAAATGTTGTTCAACAACCCCACAAAAATAAAATAACACCTCCGTCGTTCCCAATTGTCATAACTCTTGTTTTTGTCACTAAAACATCTTTCAGACCCACTAACTACGACATGTTTTCTTTCCTCTCTATCCGGCTTAATTATCAACTACTCATTGAATTCAAGAATTTACAAGTGATGTATATGTCCGGATCGACATTCTCTATCAAGAGAACAAATCAATCTTATCATAGCCATTCATAAAAACTATATCTCCTATAAATTCGAAGCAAAATTATTATTGTAAGGCTAAATGTCCTTGATAAGACTTTATGATCCGTCCAAGCTACTGTTTAATTGTCTTCTTAGAATGGTAAGGATGTACAATGATCAATGCATTTTGTGCAGCTCCAACATCTATTGCAAAACTAAAATCCTGTAAACCTAAAGATCTGAAGAAATACATGCACTCTAATCTAGTTTTTATTACATTATTGGTATACAAGCCATAACGGTATCTTATATTGCACTGAAAAACATAATAGCAAACATGATAAGCTCATTTAACAATCTTAGTACTGAACTCCCAAAGCTGCTTTGCAAGATCTTTGTCTATGCCAAATGGGCTTGGCGTGGCCTCGTTGCAATCAGAAAAGTACTTGCCACTAACTCCCTTCACATCTGGATGTAAAGCTACATAGCATGTTGTGGCAGCTCCCTGTAAAGACCATGGAGTATATATATAAGTCTGAATTGCAATAAGTTTTTCTTTTTCTTTTATTAATGAATATACTTGAATAATAAGTCTTTTTTAGACAGAGCAACGATATCATTGCACCATTACCTGGGAAACGTTCTTCCACAAGAAACCAGAAAACAACTTCAAAATTCCTGTTTCAGTGTAAACCATCCTTAAAACAAGTTAGACATCAACGTAAATACGTTCTGGCTTCAATGAAGTTTTAGTTTGAAAATTGCCCAGAAAGGTGTTTGTATGAGCTTACTCATAAGAGTCATAGAATGTCGCATCAAATTGGTCATAATAAATCCAGGATGAACTGAATTTACAGTCACGTTTGCACCTTCCTCCTACAGATGACATGACATTAGAAACATCCAGAAACGCCAGAAGGGATGCAATGTTTAAATGCTGTGCAAGAAAACAGATGATATGCCACCACATCCTAATGATTTTTGAGGTTGGGGCACTCAAATGGTTTATTATTTACTTCGCTTTATTGCATTGCCCATATGTTTTATTGATTCCTGCACATTGACAATCCAAAGTCTCCAAGAAGATCTATTTTCTAGGCTAACATTAGAATTAATATAATTTTTCTTCGCCTAAACCACTTGAAATTCCTATGTTACCTTCAACAACAATTTTTTTTTACCGAAAGATAGATGAAGTAAATAAGCCTCGGAAAGGAATTCACCTAGTACAATGGGCATAGATTGGCATTCATTTAGTACATATCTTGCAATTATCAATGAAAATAATTAATGCAATGAACTATCTTGGTGCTTATTTCAGATACAAAATAACTAAAACTCAGGACAATAGATTGAATTGGCTATTTGGGACGCGCCCTTGCAAGGTTGCCTGTGTTAAAGATTTACTCCAGTCCGATTTGTAAATGTCTGACCTCGATGGATATTTTAATATGGTAAAGATTTTTTCCCAAATTGCATTTCTTACACTAAGCACGAGGAAGTGTTTCACTACTTCCATCTTACCATTCAATCAAACCCTGAAGTTTTAACTATTCACCGAAATACATATGCAATCCAGGTTAAAGTAGTTTATGTTGCCTAAGATTTCAAACGACTGTTGACTTTCCAAAAGAAGAAGAAAATTTATTACTTCGCAATCAATTTTTCTGAGAAACTGAATATTTAACGTACAATATCTGAATTAAATTATGTAATTTATTTCTTCTATCAACATGCTTTCATTTGTTTTTCACTATTGTTCTGACAATAGATCTGAAACAAAATGTCATAATCATAATAAAAAAATCGCAAAAAAAAATTCAGAAAAACTGAACACTAAACGTACAATTTCTACATTGAAAACCTAAATACCGAATGTACAATATCTAAATTAAATATGTAATTTATTTCTTCTGTCAGTATGTTTTCATTTGTTTTTCACTATCATTCTGACAAGAGATCTGAACCAGAATGTCATAATCATAAAAAAAACTTAACAAAATTTAATTTAAAAATAATAATAAACTGTTACTTTAACCTGCAAGACAAACACAAGGTATAAAAATAATAATAAACTGTTACTTTAACCTGCAAGACAAACACAAGGTATAAAAATAATAATAAACTGTTACTTTAACCTACAAGACAAACACAAGGTAGAAAAATGTAATTACAGTAAACGACAAACAGATGACAGGAAAAAAGGTAATTACAAGGACAATTTTCTGCTAAAAACAATCAGGAATCTTGTTCTTGGTGGGAAAACCAGGTGCATGAATAAGCGAGCAGAAAAAATTATCTACAAAGATATCCCACCTTTAGTCGCCGCGACAACTCGTATGCATGCAAAATGTTGGCTAATTTGGATTGTCCATACGCTTTCTTATCTGAATATCTGAAGTGGAAGCATGCAGAAGTTATAACAGGCGCCTGATGGAAGTGTAGGAGTAGCAAAACATAATTGAAGTTCATCGTGATACACATTTGTAGCAATTTATATGACAGGAAACTCATGGCAAAAGATTGAGGAGAACATTACCCACTCTGGTCGTTTATCCTACTGAAGCGTATTCCATCCTTGTAAGTGAGCTTGTGGGCAACAGATGAAAGATTGACAATCCGTCCTTCCACCTGCATCTCCTTTGCTGTCTTTTTCATGTTGTCAAGTAGCAAATTTGTCAACAGGAAATGGCCTGCATAAGAAATAAAATTGTAAAGAGTTGTCTCTGTAATTTCCATGAAATCGAGCATCTGTAGCTACAATAATTACATGCGCCATTACAAAACTAGTTTCCTCACTTCTGCACGTACCTATGTGATTGGTGGCGAATTGCATTTCTAAACCATCTTCTGAAAGCTTAAAGGGGCAGAACATGACGCCGGCATTATTTCTAAAAGCAAAGAAGAAACATTAGAAATGGCCGTCATAATCCCGCTAAAAGCACAATTCCAAGCTTCTGCAAATAAATCACAAACCGCAGCCAGATCTTTAGGGTTATACGCCTGTAATACAAGAGTAAGGCTCTGTTTTTCAGCAATGAAAATGATAACGGTTTGGACAGGGGAATCCGGTGCATGCACTAATTAACTCAGGAAAAGCTCTCAATCCAAATGAAGATTTCCTCCTAAAAACCTATCGAATACCTCATATTCCAAGATTTCCTTCTAAAACCTATCCATTACTTCATATTCCTAGCATGATTTTTCTCCATTTTCCAGATGCATTTAAATAGAGGAACTTCAATTAAATAGAGTAACTTTTCATGCAAAGATGAATATAAAAACAATAAATAATGGGAAAAGGATTCTTTACATTAAAATGTTGAGAGGCAGATTCAAGGCTTCAAACTGAGAAGCAAACTTCCTGACAGACTCCATCGAAGACAAATCAAGAGGCAAAATGTCAATCCGAGCGCCCGGAATTTCACAAAGCAGATCATTTTTCACAGACAAGGCCGTCTCAAGGTTGCGGGCGCCTATCACTACATGCGCTCCCTTTGATGCCAAAACTCTGACCGTCTCGAGCCCTATTCCACTGGCACCCCCTGTAACAATTGCAGTAAGCTTTGAAGCATCAATTCCCTCACTCACCTGCTGAGCAGTGGAGGACGAACCAAAGCCACTGGCTCCGCGCCTTCCCGTCACAAGATCAATAAACCCCATCCTGGAAGTCATTTTCCCCTGCTCTTTGGCACCTTCCTTACTCTTCCTCATCTGCACAGCCTCTTATAAATCATGTGCAGCACAAAGCTCGCTTATTCCTCTTCCTCCGGCATGAATGGGGCCTCAATATTATCCTCTACCAACTTCCACCTTACCCCCTTCGTCTCCACAATATTTTATTCATGACTCGTCCTTTAGGGTTTTCAACAATATTTTATATTCCGATAAAATATTTGCCGATCGGCGGCCGGCATAAGGGCCGTCTGCGACCTGTCTAGTTCTTACCGCTCACCAAACCACAAACTCGTGTCAGAAATTGACTGCCAGACTGCCTGAATTAATACTAAAATATTTGCTACAGAAATACTTACAATGAAATGGGCCTGCGTGCATTTATACTAAAATATTCGCTACATAAATATTCACAATCAAATTCACTGCTGTGTCGTGACTTTTACGCGCAGAAACTTGAATGCGTCCGATGCTCTCTCATTAATGGATTGCCGGAACCTGCAATTTTTTCCCTCCATGAAAATGAACCCAACCAAACCCTAAAATCACCTATAATGGAATTAGTTGTGGTGTACTTACCTGGTAAAGAATGGACGAGATAATTACATCGATGCTCTCTCATTAATGGATTGCCGGAACCTGCAATTTTTTCCCTCCATGAAAATGAACCCAACCAAACCCTTAAATCACCTATAATAGAATAAGTTGTGGTGTACTTACCTGGTAAAGAATGGACGAGATAATTACAGTGATTAAAATGACATTCCAATGATAAAATAAATCGGGGGAAGTTTTACATCAAATATGAGGCTCTGACATATGCTTGCGGAGCCCCATGCCATTTTCTCTCTGCTATTTAACCAAATTGTCAGAGTACTACCATACCGTTGACCCTTCTTTATTCATATTCAGTTCTCCATTTAAGTACTTTGGACTTTTGCACTTTTGCCTGAAGTGGTTGTATATTATATTTTTGGGGAAGCGTATCAGTTATCTACCATATTTTAATTGTCTTTTCAACTTTTTTTGGAAAAAAATTATTAAAATATTTGTGTATAATTATAAGATCAATTGTGGAGACTTTTTGATTGACAAAGTTGCATAATTATGGACTTAGGGTGCTATAAGTAGTTAAGTTGACATGGCTCAATGAGAAAAGGCATCTGAAACATATACTATCATGCATGACCATACATGGTTGGTGTGGGTCCTACGACAGTTTTTGTCAATCGGAGACAAAGGCAAATGGACTCATTATGTATGTTATTAACAGAGTTGATGTCAAGAAAGTTGAGTCGCTAACTGTCAAAAAAGACAAATAACTAAAGGTGCAAAAGAGACCAAAGTGTGCAAAAGACTTAACTGCTGAAAAAAGCCCTAAATGTAAATACACTACAAACAACTTCATATGTTGTGTTATAAACATCGTCTCTGTGAATTGGAATGTGAAAAGGCCCTAAACACATAAACAATACAAACGACTGAATATGTCATGTTATAAATTCTCTCTAGGATTTTGCAACAGTTGCTTTTGGAGAAATACATGAGGTGCCAAAAGAAGAAAATGAGGCAAGAATACAAGAGAATTTGTTGTTGCAAGGTGGAATAACACGTTTGAGGACAACGAGAGGCAAGAAAACCAGACGTGATGAAGAAAACCTATGTGAAAGAATTTGTCCTGATTAATCCTAAGAATGAGAATCTCATTTTTTGTTGGTATGTATCTTCTTTGCGGTATAATTAAATCAAAGGGTTTAAATCTTTAAAATTAGAGGCTTTTATTGGTTTTTCATTTTTTTTAATTTCACATTGGTTTTAAGACATTCCAACCATTTTTTCTTGTTTTGAAAACTAATTTGTAGATTAGGGAACGAAATTTTGTGCAGAGTTGGTAAGCAGCGACCGAAGAAAACACAACGGTCGGGAAAGTGGAACAATGGGTACAATGCACAAAAATTTGTGTTACAATGTTTTTGAGGGACAACACATCGTGACTGCAATTGCACAATTAGGCAACATATGTTGGAATTATCAAGCCCTAAGATTACTGAGAGAGGGGGCATGAATCAGTAATCTACTAATAAACACAAATCTAATCTGATAAAACTTATTCTTCAAAACTTCACCACATGCATGTAGTGAATAAATTTTACTTGTGATTCAAGCATACATCATAAATTAAGCATCCGCACAAATTCAACACATAACACCAGTGTTTTTATCATGGAAACCCAACTCGGGAAAAACCATAGTGGGGATGGCACCCATTAAGAAAAATGCACTCTTTTGGAGCACGCCTGGTTAGGAGCTTAGCCCTGTTAAAAGCTTACAATGATGTCCAGTTAAGAACATGCCCTGTTAAGAGTCACCTAGTTAAAGGATTTACCTCTAGCCCTATTAGGAGCTTTACCCTGTTAGGACTAGCCTTGTTAGAGGACTTCAGACACTAGCTAAAGTGCCACCATGTTAAAAGATTTTATAAAAAGATCTGTTAGGATCTACCCAATTAAGGGATTTAACCTGCTGCAACTTTTAGGCAACAACAAGAATAATGATCTAAGAAAATAGGAGTTCTCCTATGCTAGTACAGATCTAGTTCAAGCTCAAACTCTGCTTCACATGCAAAACATCTAAACATTGCAATCACACTCTTGTATTTGCAATTTGCCTCTTACACACACTTCTCCTAATACATAAAAAAGATATAAGTATGTTCTTAACTGATTAGGGTGACTAAGACCCAATTTATATTCAAATTACCTCATTACAATTAATTCTCGCTCAATCCTTCAACCTTGAAACATGTTACCAATTAAAAATTACAATTTCAACATCATGTCAGCCTCTAGATCCATCACACCATTGATTTGACAAGGAAAAGTCAAACATATTACACTCCCTAGGGTCATGCACCTCTTCATCAATTATTGATCAAATCGACCAATAAGAAAGATACCTAACATTCCACATCATCTTAGACACGTCATCACATAATCTGAAATACTTGAACATCTTTTCAAATTGATCTATCATCACCAGTTAAGGATCTAATTGATTGTTCTTCATTGTTCTTATCTTTCTTCACTGTCCTGAACTTCAGAATCTTGTAACTTTGTCCATCGATCATCAATCTTGATCTACGATTGCAACAAAAATCCAATAATGTCATTAAAATCACACAACTCAGACCACAACACCTGATTCCATTTCTATGGGACACATCAATCAAATCTTTCTTCTCTACAACTTCACTACTAAATTGATTCCATGTCTTCATCCCACTGACTGTAACTTGCATAAAAATCATTATACATATGTGTGATCATAGATATAGCATTTTCACACTTCTAGAACATATGTACCAAACCGCACACCATAATTCACAACATAACTCTGAATTCATCTCCATCATAACTTGGTACATCACAAACATAGTCAACCAAGAACACCTAAGTTGACATCAATGACAACAACATAATGGAAAGACATCATCAAGCCATGAACATACTTACTCATCCCCTATGTATCAGCTATGCCAACAATCTCCCACTTTGGCTTTAATGGAAACACACCAAGAAATACCAAACATGTTCTTGAACCACAACACTTTGTCTTCATCTTTATCAGATGGCAACACACCAAACTTCTCATCAACTTCTCTCTCCATGTTTATCTTCTCTTCAGAGTGTATCTCTAATTTTGCTACTATGTTATTTTCCCCCTTACTTTGGTAATTATCCTCATAGTTCTTCTGCCCTTTTGTCAACAATGCCAAAGGAACCATAATGCTCAAGACTTCATCTATCTAATTGCTCCTCCTAAGGAGTAGTCCCCATTTACATCAATCTATTGAAAAATAAAATAGTAATACCCATTGGACTGATGCAACATTTGCATCTTAATTCTACTTAGATAGGGGCATGACCCCCAACTTACCTCTAAGATGCTCAAAAGTATCCTTAGGAAGCGGTTTGGTAAAGATATCTGCAATTTTTTCTTTAGTTGGAATGTATTCCAACCTCACCACTTTCTCTTACACATGTTCTCTCAAGAAATGATACTCAATAGCAATGTGTTTGGTCTTCAAGTGCATAATCAGGTTTTATTACACTAGTATTATCACAATAAATTATCACAGATTTTGTTACCTTCTCCTTAATCCCTTATAATATTTTCTTCATCCAAGCTACATGTGTGCAATTGATAGATGCAACCACATATTTTTCTTCAGTTGTAGATTGAGATATGCAATTTTGTTTATTTCTCAAGTCCAAGACACAAGCCTACCACCTACAAAGAATGCATCACCACTTGTGCTCTTTCGGTCATCTACATTACTCGCCCAATTAGCATAAGTAAAAACACTTAGCAAAAAATTACCTTCATGAGCATACCATAATCCATAGTCTACAATGCCTTTTAGATATCTAAAGATTCTCTTTACTGCAACCATGTGTGACTCCTTCGAGTTTGACTAAAACCTTGCAACTATGCCAACGTCTTGTGCAATATCCAGTCTTCTATGTACAATATAGTGTAGGTTCCTAGTCATGAACCTGTATAAAGTGGCATCAATAGAGTTAGATTCATCATCCTTGGATAGTTTACAACCTGTAATCATAGGGATACCAACTAGTTTAGAATCTTCCATGCCAAAAGTCTTCAACACCTCCTTCACATATTTAGATTGGCATATGAATATTCCATTATCCAACTATGATACCCACAATTCTATGAATAATTTGATCTCTCCTATCATTAACATTTTAAATTCTTTATTCATCTCATCGACAAAAGACATACTCATCTCATCATCGCCACCAAAAATTATGTTATAAAAAAACACTTCATAAATTAATATCTTTTCACCTACATCCTTTAAGTAAACATTAATATCATCATAAGTCCTATTGAAACCAATCCTAATAAAATAAGAGTGCAATCTTTCATACCGCGCTCTAGGGGCTTGCTTCAGATCATACAATTCTTTTTGAAGTTTACATACCATGTTTGTATCTGTGGTCAATGAAATCCCATTTGATTGCTCAAGTAGACCTCATCCTCTAGAATTCCATTCAAAAATGTTGATTTCACATCCATTTGATAGCCTTTGAAATTATTGAATGCAAGAGAAGAAAGCAGTATCTTGACACCTTCCAATCTAGCTACAAGAGCAAATGTCTCACCATAATCCAAGCCTTCTTCATATGCATAACATTTACACACAAGTTTTTTTTGTTTCTAATCACTTCACCATCCTCATTTAATTTATTCTTGAAAACCCATTTTGTACCTATCACATTTTTTTCTTCAAGCCTTGGGACAAGAGTCCAAGTTTCATTCTTTTCAATCTGATCTAATTATTCATGCATTTCTCTCACCCAATCATCATCTTTAACTTCTTTCTTTACTGTTTTGGGCTCAAATTATGATATCAGACATGTGCTTTCTCTAACCTTACTTCTTGTCAACACACCTACATTCTTATCACCGGTTATTTGATTAGAAGAATGATTCATTTTCATGTACCTTGTAATTACCAGTTTAATCCTAGGAACTTCTTCCTCTGTCAGTTGCACTACTTCTTTCTCATTGTTTCTCTTTATCGGTCTAGGCTCCTTTGATTCAATAAACTCTATTCCCCGATCATCTTTTGTATCCTTCTTGCTATAAATTCATCAATCTTCACATTAGCAATTTCAATCATTTTACTAGTCATTTTTTTTAAACATTTGTAAGCCTTTCTCTTAGTTGAATAACCCAAAAATATGCCTTCATCACTTTTGGGATCAAATTTTCTAGAAAAATCATCTCTTTTTATATAACATTTACTTCCAAAATTTTTGAAATACTTTACACTAGGAGAATGACCATACCATAATTCATAGGGTGTTTTGTTGATTCCCTTCTTCACTTGCACCTGGTTCAAAGTATAAACAACAATAATGATTACTTCTCTCTAGTAGATCTTCGGTATATTTCCCTGTATCAACATAGTCCTTACACCATCAACAATTATTCTTCTCTTCCTTTCTGCAACACCATTTTGATGAGGATTTCTCGAAGCAAACATCTATCTTTTTATACCATTATCTTCACAATACGTCATAAATTCATCCTATGTGAACTCACCTCCTCTATCCAATCTTAAGCACTTCATACTTTTTCCCAATTCTTTATCCACCAGTGCTCTGAAAGCCTTAAAATTATTACATGCATCATATTTCTCCTTAAGAAATGTAGCCCACATTATTCTTGAATAATCATCAATAAATAGGATAAATTATCTATCACTATTATAACTCTTTTGTCTCATAGGACCACACAAATTAGTATGTACTAAATCAAGTATATTCTCTGATGAATAAGATTTTCTTTTGAAAGATGTATTAGTTAACTTACCAAGTTGATACTCTTTACACATCACATTATCTAGTTTCACAAGTTGTGGCAATCCTCTTACTACATTAGTCTTTCTTACCTTTACCAAGCTATCAAAGTTTACATGGCATAATCTTGTATGCCATAACCAGTTATCTTCAATCCTAGCAACCAAACAACTACTAACTTTATTGTTCAACTGAAATAAGTTACCTCTAGTTTGTCTTCTACTAGAAATTGCATCACTGGAACTTCTAATGATCATGGACATTCCTCCTTTAAACTCAAGTCGATATCCTTTTTCATTAATTTGACCCACACTCAACAAGTTATGTGTTAGACCTTCAACATAATAAACATCATCTACAATGCTTTTTCTATTAAGGGAGATAGTACCTTTACCTTTCACTAAGCAGGTTGAATTGTTTCCAAATCTCACAACACCACCATCATATTCATTGAGTTTAATAAACTTACTTTTATCATCGGTCATGTGATGCAAGCACCCACTGTCTATGACCTAGTCATCATTTTGTTCAATATGTGAAACATGTGCTTTTTCACCTTATTTATCTCATATAGGATGATATTCCATTATAGCGACAAAAAACAATTTCCTCTTCATTATTGTCATCAAATTCCTCATTGATTACACCTTCATCCACAACCATATAACATTGTTTCTTTGGATTTCCTTTGTACTTCTTGTATTTATCCTTATCCTTTTGTTGTTCTCCATTAGGACACCTAGCAAAAATGTAACCAATCTTGTTACAAGAGAAACATTTAAAAGGTAAGTTGCCTTTATACTTATCGGTTCCTCTAGGTTTCCTCCTTGCTATCAATGCTTCAAGTTCTCCTTGTCTTTTCTCATCCTTTAAAATAACATTTATATCCCTAGTGAAACTAGACAAAATATCATATTCAATCATCAACTCTTTGCCTTTTATTATAGGGACACTTACCATAGAATCCTTAAAAGAAGTTTCAACCTTAGGGATGTTATTATCACAATTATTAAGTTCAAAAGTAGTAAGCTTACCTATTAGTCCATCAACATTCACCTTTTCAAATGTTCTCAGCTCATTAATTTCCAACACTCTAATGGCATAAGTAGGTAAAAAGGCTCTTTGTGTCTTACTTACCAAAACTTCTTCTTCCATGATACCACATGTACCTCTAATTGTAGCAACAACATCTTTGATTCTTGCACCATACTAGGCAATGCTTTCTCCTTCTACCATTTTCATGTCATCATATTTTCCTCTAAGACTTTCTTCTCTTTCCTTTTGAAAATCCTCGCCGCCTTCGTAGATTAATTCAAGTTTCTTTTGAACCTCATAAGTTGTTCCAAGTCTTTTTACATCAATATATTTAGTATCAGAAAGGGTACTTACTATGGCTTATTGTGCTTGTGTGTTCTCTTTCTTCTCCTTCAATTGATCTGTAGTTAGGGTTCCCTAAGGCACAATATATTGAGATTCAACATGCTTCCAATTTTGATCACCCATACCTATTATGTATAACTCCATCATGTCTTACCATACTAGGTAGTTATCTTTTGTGAGATTGGGAGCCTCCTTTCAAAACATCTTTTCAATTGGATCTTTACCTCAAGTGGTTGAGCTTATCACCAAGAGGACCTATCCTCTAATACCAATTGTTGGAATAATCAGGCCCTAAGATTACTGAGAGGGGGAGAGTGAATCAATAATCTAATAATAAACACAAATATGATCTGATAAAACTTATTCTACAAAACTTCACCACATGCATGCACAATAAATAACTTTTACTTGTGATAAACATACATTATAAATTAAGAATCCACACAAATTCAATACATACCACTAGTGTTTTTATCGTGGAATCCCAACTTGGAAAAAGCCACAAAGGGGATGGCAGTGACTAATAAAAATGTACTCTTCATGAACACACTTGGTTAAGAGGATAGCCCTGTTAAAAGCTTACAATGATGTCTAGTTAAGAATAGACCATCTTAAGAGTCACTTGATTAAGGGATTTACTTCTAGCCCTATTAGGAGCTTTA
Source organism: Chamaecyparis obtusa (assembly GCA_027943335.1). Classification (NCBI taxonomy): domain Eukaryota; kingdom Viridiplantae; phylum Streptophyta; class Pinopsida; order Cupressales; family Cupressaceae; genus Chamaecyparis; species Chamaecyparis obtusa. Next base: position 286,186 of record BSBK01008853.1, read on the forward strand.
CCCTATTAGGAGTAGCCTTGTTAGAGGACTTCAAACACTAGATAAAGTTCCACCCTGTTAAAGGATTTTACAAATAGGGATTTTAGGATCTATTCGATTAAGGGATTTAACTTGTTGCAAATGTTAGGGAACAACAAGAATAATGATATAAGAAAATAGCTCTTTTCCTCTGCTAGTACACATCTAGTTCAAGCTCAAAATCTACTTCACATGCAGAACATCTAAACACTGCAATCACACTCTTGTATTCGTGATCTACCTCTTACACACACTTCTCCTAATACATCAAAAAGATATAAACATGTTCTTCACTAACTAGGTCAAATAAGACCCATATTACATTTGAATTACATCATTATAATTAATACCCACTCAATCCTTCAACCCTAAAACATGTTACTAATTAAAAATTATAGTTTCAAATTCGTGTCAGCCTCCAAATCCATTGCACCATCAATTTGACAAGGAAAAGTCAAACATATTACACTTCCCTAGGTTCATGCACCTCTTTATGAATTATTGATCAAATCGACCAATAAGAATGATACCTAACATTCCATGTCATCTTAGACATGTCAACACATAATTTGAAATACTTAACCATCTTCGTAAATTGATCTTTCATCACTGGTTAAGGATCTAACCTATTGTTCTCCACTTTTCTTTTCCTTCTTTACTGTCCTAAGATTTGTACAATCCTGTAACTTTATCCACTAATCATCAATGTTGATGTGATTGAAACAACAATCCAATAATGTCATTAAAATTGCACAAGTCAAACTGTAACACCTGATTCCATTCCTGTGGGACACACTGATCAAATCTTTCTTCTCTGCTACTTCATTGCTAAACTGATTTCTTGTCTTCATCACACTGACTGTAACTTGCATAAAACTCATCATACATATGTGTGATCATATATATACCATTTTAAACACTTCTAGAACATATGTGCCAAACTACACACCATACTTCACAATATAACTATCAATTCATCTTCTCCGTCATAACTTGGTACATAGAGAACACAGTCAACCAAGAACACATATGTTGACATCAATGAAAATAACATAACTGAAAAAACACATCATCAAGCCATCAACATACTTACTCATCCCATCTCCATCAGTTATGCCAACAACGTAAAGTCGAAAAAATACAGAATATTGATTAGGTGCATGTGAAATTAACATTGTAGAAAATTTGTTTGGTGGTTTTTTAATTTTATATAGTTTAGTTATGAATGTGCAAATATATACATCTATTAAGAAAAATAGAAATTTCTTATATATATATATATATATATATAAAAGATCATACATATCATGAAATGCATCATTGTCAACATTCACATAACGAAGAAAAATTATTGAAAGCATTAATTATAGGTTTCATATTTGTTTCTACTCATTCCAAATGTATTTCAAACTTGGCATGAACTTACAATATTCCCTTTTTTGAATTATTGCATTGCCATGGATTTTATACATTTCCCAGGAGTGATTCATATTTATAACACATAAGTACATTATATGACAGTCAACAACATGCATTTCACACTTCCACATTCAATTGAGTTGGAAGAACAAATAAATATATTGAAAACCCTAATATCACTTGGAAATTAGTCAATACAATCTCGAGATATAACAATTAGGTTCATAGTTGTAGTAGAAAACACCAAATACTTGAGAAGAAATAATATATAGACAAGATGATTATCCCCCAAAACTAAAAGAATAAATATTGAAATTATAAGTAGATTGGAGAATTTTTTAGATCCATCAGGTGACAAGAAATGATACTAAATTTACTCTGTAAGGTGCTAAAATTTATGTCTTTGTTGTTGCAACATGAAATGGTAAACACATAACTACACATCGTCCTATCTCTAACTTACAAACCAAGTTGAAACGTAGATAATCAAGCCAAATACCAAAAAACTAACATTGCATCCTTGATCAATTTTATTGCAACAATATATCAATCAAGTAATATATTTTAATTTCTAATCACTTCACCATCCTCATTTAATTTATTCTTGAAAACCCATTTTGTACCTATCACATTTTTTTCTTCAAGCCTTGGGACAAGAGTCCAAGTTTCATTCTTCTCAATTTGATCTAATTATTCATGCATTTCTCTCACCCAATCATCATCTTTAACTTCTTTCTTTACTATTTTGGGCTCAAATTGTGATATCAAACATGTGCTTTCTCTAACCTTACTTCTTGTCAACACACCTACATTCTTATCACCAATTGTTTGATTAGAAGAATGATTCCTTTTCACATACCTTGGAATTACTAGTTTAGTCCTAGGAACTTCTTCCTCTGTCGGTTGCACTACTTCTTTCTCATTGTTTCTCTCTACCAGTCTAGGCTCTTTTGATTCAATAAACTCTATTCCCTGATCATCTTTTGTATACTTCTTGCTAGAAATTCAACAATATTCACATTATAAATTTCAATCATTTTATTAGTCATTTTGTTAAAACATTTGTAAGCCTTTCTCTTAGTTAGATAACCCAAAAATATGCCTTCATCACTTTTGAGATCAAATTTTCTAGAAAAATCATCTCTTTTTATATAACATTTACTTCCAAAATTTTTGAAATACTTTACACTAGGAGAATGACCATACCATAATTCATAGGGTGTTTTGTTGATTCCCTTCTTCACTTGCACCCGATTCAAAGTATAAACAACAATACTGATTTCTTCTCTCTAGTAGATCTTCGGTATATTTCCTTGTATCAACATAGTCCTTATAACATCAACAATTGTTCTTCTCTTCCTTTTTGCAACACCATTTTGATGAGGAGTTCTTGAAGCAAACATCTATCTTTTTATACCATTATCTTCACAATACTTCATAAATTCATCCGATGTGAACTCACCTCCTCTATCCAATCTTAAGCACTTCAGACTTTTTCCTGATTCTTTATCCACCAATGCTCTAAAAGCCTTAAACTTATTACATGCATCATATTTCTCCTTAATAAAATGTAGCCCACATCATTCTTGAATAATCATCAGTGAATAGGATAAATTTTCTATCACTATTATAACTCTTTTGTCTCATAGGACCACACAAATTAGTATGTACTAAATCAAGTATATTCTCTGATGAATAAGATTTTTTTTTGAAAGATGTATTAGTTAACTTACCAAGTTGATACTCTTTACACATCACATTATCTAGTTTCACAAGTTGTGGAAATCCTCTTATTACATTAGTCTTTCTTACCTTTACCAAGCTTTCAAACTTTACATGGCATAATCTTGCATGCCATAACCAACTATCTTCAATCCTAGCAACCAAACAATTATTAACGATATTGTTCAACTGAAATAAGTTACCTCTAGTTTTTCTTGTATTAAAAATCTCATCACCGAAGCTTCTAATGATCATGGACATTCCTCCTTTAAACTCAAGTCGATATCCTTTTTCATTATTTTGACCCACACTCAACAAGTTATGTGTTAGACCTTCAACATAATAAACATCATATGGAATGCTTTTTCCATTAAGGGAGATAGTACCTTTACCTTTCACTAAGCAGGTTGAATTGTTTCCAAATCTCAAAATACCACCATCATATTCATTGAGTTTAATAAACTTACTTTTATCATCGTTCATGTGATGTGAGGACCCATTGTCTATGAGCCAGTCATCATTTTGTTTGATATGTGAAAAAAGTGCTTTTTCACCTTCTTTATCTCCTACGGGATGATCTTCCTATATAGCAACAAAAAAAAATTCATCTTCATTATTTTCATCAAATTCCTCATCGGTTTTACCTTCATCCACAACCATATAACATTGTTTCTTTGGATTTTCTTTGTACTTCTTGTATTTCTCCTTATCCTTTTGTTGTTCTCCATTAGGACACCTAGCATCAATGTGACCAATATTGTTACAAGAGAAACATTTTAAAGGTAAATTGCCTTTATACTTATCGGTTCCTCAAGGTAACCTCCTTGCTATCAATGCTTCAAGTTCTCCTTGTCTTTTCTCATCCTCCAAAATAACATCTATATCCCTAGTGAAACTAGACAAAATATCAGATTCAATCATCAACTCTTTGCCTTTTATTGTAGGGACACTTACCATAGAAGCCTTAAAAGAAGTTTCAACCTTAGGAATGTTATTATCACAATTATTAAGTTCAAAAGTAGTAAGCTTACCTATTAGTCCATCAACATTCACCTTTTCAAATGTTCTCAGTTCATTAATTTCCAACACTCTAATGGCATAAGTAGGTAACAAGGCTCTTAGTGTCTTACTTAACACAACTTCTTCTTCCATGATACCACATGTACATATGATTGCAACAACAATATCTTTGATTCTTGCACCGTATTGGGCAATGTTTTCTCCTTCTACCATTTTCATGTCATCATATTTTCCTCTAAGACTTTCTTCTCTTTCCTTTTGAAAATACTTGTCACCTCCATAGATTAATTCAAGTTTCTTCTAAACCTCATAATTTGTTCTAAGTCCTTTTACATCAATATATTTAGTATAAAAAAGGGTACTTACTATGGCTTCTTGTGCTTGTGTGTTCTCTTTCTTCTCCTTCAATTGATCTATAGTTAGGGTTCCCTAAGGCATAGTATATTGAGATTAAATATGCTTCCAATATTGATCATCCATACCTATTATGTATAACTCCATCATGTCTTCCCATACTAGGTAGTTATCTTTTGTGAACTTGGGAGCCTCCTTTCTAAACATCTTTTCAATCAGATCTTTACCTCAAGTGGTTAAGATTATCACCAAGAGGACCTATCCTCTGATACCAATTGTTGGAATAATCAGGCCCTAAGATTACTGTGAGGGGGAGAGTGAATCAATAATCTACTAATAAACACAAATATGATCTGATAAAATTTATTCTTCAAAACTTTACCACATGCATGCAGTAAATAACTTTTACTTGTGATAAACATACATTATAAATTAAGAATCCACATAAATTCAATACATAACACCGGTGTTTTTGTCATGGAATCCCAACTTGGGAAAATCCACAAAGGGGATGGAAGCGACTAAGAAAAATGCACTCTTCATGAGCACACTTGGTTAATAGGTTAGCCCTATTAAAAGCTTACAATGATATCTAGTTAAGAATAAACCCTATTAAGAGCCACCTGATTAAGGGATTTACCTCTAGCCCTATTAGGAGCTTTACCCTGTTAGGAGTAGCCTTGTTAGAGGACTTCAAACACTAGATAAAGTTCCACCCTATTAAAGGATTTTACAAAAAGGTATTTTAGGATCTACTCAATTAAGGGATTTAACTTGCTACAAATGTTAGGGAACACCAAGAATAATGATATGAGAAAATAGCTCTTTTCCTCTGCTAGTACAGATCCAGTTCAAGCTCAAACTCTGCTTCACATGCAGAACATCCAAACACTGCAATCACACTCTTGTATTCATGATCTGCCTCTTACACACACTTCTCCTAATACATCAAAAAGATATAAACATGCTCTTCACTAACTAGGTCGGATAAGACCCATATTACATTTGAACAACATCATTATAATTAATTCCCACTCAATCCTTCAACCCTAAAACATGTTACTAATTAAAAATTATAGTTTCAAACTCGTGTCAGCCTCCAAATCCATCGCACCATCAATTTGACAAGGAAAAGTCAAACATATTACACTTCCCTAGGTTCATGCACCTCTTTATGAATTATCGATCAAATTGACCAATAAGAATCATACCTAACATTCCATGTCATCTTAAACATGTCGGCACATAATTTGAAATACTTAACCATCTTCATAAATTGATCTTCCATCACTGGTTAAGGATCTAACCTATTGTTCTCCACTTTTCTTTTCCTTCTTCACTGTCTTAAACTTTACAATCCTGTAACTTTGTCCATTGATCATCAATCTTGATGTGATTGAAACAACAATCCAATAATGTCATTAAAATCACACAACTCAGACTGTAACACCTGATTCCATTCTCATGGGACACACTAATCAAATTTCTTCCCTGCTACTTCACTGCTAAACTGATTTCTTGTCTTCATCACATTGACTATAACTTGCATAAAATTCATCATACATATGTGTGATCACATATATACCATTTTAAACACTTCTAGAACATATGTGCCAAACCGCACACCATAATTCACAATATAACTCTCAATTCATCTTCTCTGTCATAACTTGGTACATAGAGAACATAGTCAGCCAAGAACACCTATGTTGACATCAATGAAAATAAAATAATTGAAAAAACACATAATCAAGCCATCAAAATACTTACTCATCTCATCTCCATCAGTTATGCCAACAAGGTGAAGTCAAAGAAAGGTAGAATATTGAAATTAGGTGCATGTGAAATTAACATCATAGAAAATTTGTTTGGTGATTTTTAAATTTTATATAGTTTAGTTGTGAATGTGCAAATATAAACATATATTAAGAAAAAATAGAAAGTTATATACATATCATGAAATGCATCATTGTCAACATTCACATAATGAAGAAAAAATATTGAAAGCATTAATTATAGGTTTCATATTTGTTTCTACTCATTCCAAATGAATTTCAAACTTGGCATGAACTTACAATATTCCCTTTTTTGAATTATTGCATTGCCATGGATTTTATGCATTTCCCAGGAGTGATTCATATTTATAACACATAAGTACATCATATGAGAGTCAACAACATGCTAGTAATATTATTTCACACTTCCACATTCAATTGAGTTGGTAGAACAAATAAATATTGAAAACCCTAATATCACTTGGAAATTAGTCAATACAATCTTGAGATATAACAATTAGGTTCATAGTTGTAATAGAAAACACCAAATACTTGAGGAGAAATAATATATAAACAAGATGATTAACACCCAAAACTAAAAGAATAAATATTGAAATTCTAAATAGATTGGAGAATTTTTCAGATCCATCAAGTGACGAGAAATGATACTAAATTTACTCTGTAAGGTGCTAAAATTTGTGTCTTTGTTGTTGCAACATGAAATGGTAAACACATAACTACATGTTGTCCTATCTCTAACTTACAAACCAAGAAACTTTAACTTGAAATGTAGATAATCAAGCCTGATACAACAAAACTAGCATTGCATACTTGATCAATTTTATTGAAATAATATATCAATCAAGGAATATTTGACATCGAATTGTGAGCATTATAATAGTCCATATGTTTAGTACTCATTTGATATCTAGTCATGAACACCATATCAACACAAAGTATTCTTTAAGAATTGCATAGTGAATTGTCCTATCTTGTAGACATGCTGAGGTTTGATTGAATAAAAGGTGTTGGTAATTTTCAAACAAATACAAATGGTGGATTCTAGAATTCTTGTCAGTATTTTTCGTCCTGCACCAGAATAGGAGCACGTGTGGCATATATTTTTGCTAATGTAATTGTTGAAGAAACAAATGGAAAAGTCTCATCAAAATGGTTTGTATTGATATAACATCAAGCATCTAATAAGGGGAAAGACATCTCATCGATGTCTAATTTTTATCAAAAACATTGAAAGGGGTGGACCCAACACAAAATAAGTTTGTTGAAAAGACTTCACAAAATTTTAGCAAATGTTATTAGTTATGCAAAATCAAATTCTCAGCTTGCATGTCCCTTGCCTACATTGAAATAGGAGAAATAGAACCATTTATGGACATCCTTTAAACCTTATGAGAAATGAATTAATCGTTTAACTTGGAAAAGAGTTTAAGGTAATTTCATTAATCATGTGAAAGATAGCGTCAAAATCAGAGTTGTGGGTAGTTAGTTTTACCTTAATGGTTAAAAATGGATTATGATTTTTGTACTCAAGATGAAAATAATTTTAATTGGTGAATTTTCAAATAAATAGTAACTATGAATGTGCCTACAAATGAGAAGAGGGGTAAAATGAATGTAACCAAGAGAATATTTTTAGGAAAAAGGATTATGAAAAAAAAATTATGAATGAGGATTTTATTTGCATAGATATTCATAGGAGCATGTGCTTTGAAGTAATTTACTTTTACCACGGTGAAGTTACTTTGGCCAGAGAGAGTAATGTTGAAGGAGAAATGATTCCACATGAGATATAAGGTGTAACATATTAGGGTGATATATTTCTATAGTAAGGAAAAAATATTCAGGTGAACTAATTTTCACAAGAACATTATGGAGAGAGAAATTTTAATAAGATTTCTTATTAAATTAATATACACTAGATATATTTTTATGAAAGGGAAAAAGTGAGTTATCTACCATTGGTGTGAAAGATGAAAATATTAGTATATAGTGAGAGGCTCTTACTTAAAAGGAAATTATTTTAAAAAGTGTTCCGAATAGCGGAGAATGAAGATAAATACATATGTTGAAGTTGTTTGGTACTTAAGGGGTATAATAAATTTATTATTTTCAAAAGTAAAATACTATTCACAGGAATACAAAAGTTGAAAACTAAAATTTTAGTTGTATTTTTTATGAATATTTTTTGTAATTAAAGGTTATGATGGTCTAAAGGGCTCCCTTAACCATATAAAAGGGAAACCAAGACCAAAAATTAGAAGAATCACATTGTAATATATCATCTAATCATACCATCATCAACAATATACTTTCTTATCAAATTTCATAAGCAATACAATCAATTTTTTCCTTTCAACTATACTATGGAAAATTCTTTCTTCAAGATTAGTTCTCTGTAATTTTCATATCAAGTAAATGAATGTTGTCTTAAATCTTCTTATGAAAGAATTATTTTTTGTCATAGTAGTTTGATAAATAAGATTCATTTGAGACTTCCTTATCCTTGTGTTTCTTGTCTAATTGGTCTTTTCAAGTAAAAGTTAAATTCAATTGGACTAATTGTTGTGACAAAAAAAGGTTGAATAATATTGAGGGTTAGATTAGCCGACATATTCATCCAAGTCATGAATTTAAAAACTGTCTCATAGAATTATACATGAACATCTAGAGGAGGGTTATTCTATAGCCCAAAAGAGAAGAAGACACTAGTCTATTACATATAAACTTCATTCAGAATATAATAAGATTACATTTTAAGTAGAATATAAACAAAAGTAAGAATCAAAATAGTTGTAGGAATCATAAAAGTGGCATTAGTAGAAAGATGGAAGAAAGAGTTAATTAGAAACCAAGATAGTTGTAGATCATAATTAAAGAAGTAGAAGTAGAAACAAAGAATTTAGATAAAATCAAGGAATCAGTAAGTGAATCAACCTATTTGAAGAGTACATTCCATTTTTAGATAGAGGTTAGAAGTAGAATACAAATATAAATTATAGTCTTTTATAAAAGGTATCATCTTGAAGAATCCATTAGTGAATAGGTGCACCCACCTAGGTCCCGTGGATCTTGAAGTGTAGGGGAAATTTAACCACAATACGGTTGATCTTATTTGTTGGTCAAGTCAGTTGGAAGGTTTGAGCATAGAGTTTGGCATACTCTTAGATCTTTCCAATCTGTTGATTTGGGAACCAACAGATTGGCAACTCTGTTGGGGAGTTGAACGTAAAGAATATCATCTAGAATCTTTGGTGTTATTAGGATTAGACCAATTGAGATAGATTCATCCAAGTCACACAAACAATAGATTAGAGACTCCTCTAGGGATATTTATAGAATTTCTAGCCATCATTGGGCAAGTCACAAGATTTTGAGTCTGTTGTAGTAGTACATAGGATATTGAAAAGTGAGTTTGCTAGAGGAAAAGACCCAGAAGAAGAAGAAAAAATTTATTCCTCTTTTGAAGAGGTGGTGACTCTATATTAAAGGAGCCTAGTGAAGATAAGATGTAGTTGTAATAATATCAAATTATCAAAATGTATCATAACATGAATGAAGAAATGATGTACAATTCACAACAATAATGGCAACCATGCCCACAAGGAGAATTATTTTTTTGGAAAAATACAAGCCATTAAACTTCAAGAACATCCCAAACTACCCAAATCATTTTCCTCTTGAACTTAAAGAACATGTTCCAAAATTCCATGGAAAGGAACATTAATCAACAGTTGAGAATTTGCAGACATTTTATAAGTTTATTGGAGATTCTTAGATTTATGTAGAGGATGTAATTTTGAAATTATTCTCAAGGTCTTTGAAAGTTGTTGAAAGTCATTGCTTCAATGTTTTGCATGTGCAAAGTATTTTTTCATGGGAGGAACTCCAAAAATGGTTTATAGGTTTGTTTCATAATTCTATCAGGGATGATACATGTGTCTTAAGTACTCCAGATTGTTGAACACAATACCCCTTATATTAGAATGAGTTTCAACTAGATTATGAACATGAATTAAATAATATTAAATATAAAGTGTACCTTAATGCATTATTTGGCACAAGGAAAAAGGAAGGAGAGAATCCATTCTCTCTAATCAAGAGGATCATGAAAGCATATGGGGAGATTTGAAAACATTGTAGGCCTCAGAAGATTGAGTGTGTAAATTTCTTTTTTGAGTTATATGACCCAAATTTGAAGTTTTTTCCTGAGTGGTTCAAACCAAAGGACATCTCCCAAATCCATTATTGGTTATACAATGTTGCAATAGAGAAGAAAAACATGGAAAAATATGAGGAGTTATAGAGTGTTCAGGATAAGGATATTAGGGATGTACCAAATAATCATAGTAATCAAAGTTCATACTCATTACAAATTGAAGAGCCAAGAATGGATGAAGGCTCTTTAGGGAAAAATAATATAGAATTGAATAAAGATGGAAAAGATCAATTGATTTATTTTGAAATGATTAGTGTTTTTTATTGTACTAGTGAGAAAGGATTCATAACACAACTAATGGAGGAAAATCATTATTTGAGAGATATTGTTGATGAGGAATCCTATTTTTATGATGAACACATTAGTGATAGTGAAAGTTCATATCTTGATCAAAAAACAGAGGAAGCATATGAATTTGAAGATAATTTTTAAAAAAATTCAAATCCAGTTTATGATGATACATGTAGTGTCCTTAATTAGATTGATTAATATATTCCTCTACTTAGGGATCATATATCACAACTGGTAGTCATAATATTCTTAAGGACATCAGTTGATTGTCAACCCAGGGATGCTAGAATTGAAATAGGTCTACAAAGTATATGCACTAACCACCTATTCTAGACATGTGTTCTTACTTGAAAATACCATGTTGGAATTGAAATTATTGGAAACAAACTTCAACTAACAACTACTCAAAATAAAAACTAAACTCAATCTTGAAGATAGGAATTACTCTATCCCTAGTGGTTGCATGAACAATTGACAATAACTAGACATAATAACCTAACCAAAATAACCCTAGATACAATAACCCCACCATAATAACCTAGGGTCACAATAACCCATGGTCATTTTAGATCAAGTTAGTATGCTAAAAAAGGGATTGCGAGGCACCATAGAGGATATTTAGGTCATTTTTAGACCATATATCCATTATATACCCCTAAAATAGCCTTAAAACATCTTTAATATGCTTAAATAACTTATAAAATGGTAAACAATTATAGAAATAAAGGCCCATTCATGGGAATAAGCTAAATAAGAGTTATTATGAAAATATATAAGTCAAAAGGCATTATGAAGAGGAATTAAGAGGATATATAAAGTGGTAGAATTAAGAGAATTAAAGGAAGGAAGAAGGGGAGAAGAATTAAGAGTGTGTAGAGTGATAAGAAAAAGAGAAATCAAAAGTCATAAAAAAATAAAAAATTTTAATATAATTTTTTGAACATTATTAAATTTTCCTAGGGGTTTCTATAAAAGTATACAAAAATAAATATACTTTTAGGGAATCAAGAAATTATTCATAATTTTAATATATACAATGCCTCTTCAATTTTTAACAAGTCAAAAAAATAAGAAATTACTCATTTTAAATGGTTACACATTTTTGCTTCATCTAGAAGGTGTCAATAAAATGATATGGCATTGTGTAGAATATTTTACAAATAAATGTTCAAGTTGGTGCTATACTACAACACAAATAGAATATGGTGATGTGATTAGTAGTATAAGACATAATCATGCTCCAAAAACTAAGATGATCATTTTCAAACAGAAGTTGAATGAAATGAAAGTCATGGCATGCTTGACTCAGGACTCTACAAGAAATATCATTTCTACTACATGTTCTAATATCTCATTACCAGTAGTAGGAGAAATATCTGTTAGAATGATTTTAGAACAACAGAGGGGGGGGGTGAATCAGTTGTTCTCAGGTCCAGATGTAGCAATTCAACTTTCTAGCTCTTCAACAATCTCAGATCTAATCATCTTTCAACATTATCCACGTTAAAATCATTCATACAAGTATAACACTATGATTTATAGTGGAAACCTAGTTTGGGAAAAACCACTTGTAACATGCTACTGATTTTCACTCTTTTGAAGTGAGCTCGGTGAAAATCTAACCCTGTTAAAGGTTTACAATACACACTGCTAGGTGTGACCTGGTTAAAGGATTTAATCACCATATTAAAAGTGGCCTTGTTAGAGGGCTTAAGAACATTCAACAAAATGTCACCTTGATTAAAGGATTTATACTAAATGACTGTTAGGTCAACCTTGATTAAAGGATTTAGACTAGTACAATGGTTAGAAAGTAATAGTAGGTTCTGATCTGAAAAATATACAACTCACTTTGCAAATACAGATCCACTTCACACATATGTTGATTTATTGACTGACCTTCATTTTCATCTCCATCTCTGATCTACTTGATATTCTCTTCAAGCAATCACCACAACTCTGTTTAGCTCCTTCATAGCTTCACCTTTAGCCTTATGCTTAGACTTATCAATCAATAACATCAACTTCTTCTCACATCCTCTCATACTATAACCTCCCAATTAGATTAATCTTATACCTCCTTGATCAGGTAGGTTAATCTTTTGTTGCTTGATCTCTTCTATAGATCTTAGGTTTAGGTCAGATTCATCGAATCCTTCCATCATTATGTTCTCCTTCTTTTCCTTCTAGATACAACTCTTAACTCTTCTTTGAAATCATAAGAAAATGATTTACCATGCATTAAATGCTCCATATAATTCATTAATAATGTCAACACATTTTACATATCCCAAGAATTCAACTATGTCAGCTGGGATTCTCAATTCTTTCTCAAAATGTAAATTAATGACACTTGGTCAATACCGTGTTCATCTTCTCAGTCAATACTGTGTTCATCTTCTCAGTCATTATTATGTATCTCAATCATCACCAACATTTTTCTTCTCGACAATTACTTTTCACTCGATAATTATTGATGTTTGGTCAACACTATATTTTCTCAGCATATACTGGCACTCGGTCGACACAAACATCATTCGGCTTAAACTAGATTTCTTCACTTTTGCTCAGTTAAGCTTATGTTCCCAGTCTTTCTTCCTCATTTAGTGTTAAAGATAAAAAACACATTACAATGTCAACATGCCAACTAATCAAGTACCCATTGAAGTATCACATAACTCAACATTTCCTTAGGCTCTCTTGTTATCTCCTCATCCTCTTCGTCAAAAGATATAGTACTCTCCTAGATAGCAACTGTCTTACCAGTTAAGGTTTGACATCAATGAAAATATAACAATTGTTTCAATTGTAGTTTCCAACAATACCATCAACCAATGCATTATCCAAAATTATTCAAAGGAAAATAATAAGATTTGAAGCACCACCACCAAATCCTCAAACATCGAGAGATCTTAGCTTACCAATTGAATATACAATTACCAATAGAGGGGAAAAGTTTCTTTTTCATGACAGTAATGATGAGAATCATTTTTTAATCTTCACCACCACACAAAATTTGCAATTACTAAAAGAATCTGAAAATTGGTAATTGCTAAAGTAGTCAATGACAGACAATAAGTGATTTGAATGTTATATCAAATTGGTAAATTTTTTGATGGAGTGGTCATAGGATATTATTTATAACAATGTCTAGATACTATGTTGAGGATCGTGACTCATATTGTTGACCGGTGAATATGGTTTAATGGACTGTAAGTGGTATTAATAGAATGAATAGGTAAACAAGACAATTCTTGAATAGGTAATGAAGATTTGTGAATCGGTGAAGAAATTCAAAGTGGCAATGGGATCGATGGTGCTTTTAGTGAAGTACTTAGATAGTTCTATGATTTATGGAAAGTATTTGACATCACATTTCCCGAGGTATGTATTTGAGGTGGAATCTTCAGAAGTTTCTTTTGGTCAAATGAGTTTTTGAAGATGGTTCAATTTCCAAGGTGAAATCCATATGGAAGTCAACACGGTTAGAGAAAAATTGTTTATGAGTTGTTAGATACATTGTAGCTTACCTAATATGATCTAGATCATCCGTATCTTAGATCTATGGTTTATTCTAAGACAGTGGAAGAAAATCTATATATTAAAAAGTTAAAAAAGAATTTATTTTTTGATTGTGAATGGAAGAAGGGTTCGGAGACAAAGAAAGTGAAGCAATCAAGTGAAATCAAGCCAGTGAAGATTAAAGTGTTTGGAGAAGAGTTTCATAACACAATAAGATCTGATCATGCAAAGGTAGTGCAATTTCACAGGTCATTTTATCTGTTTCTTTCTAGCAATTATAATAGTGAAATCCCTTTACATGGTGGATCCTAATAGATCTTTCTTTTAAATCCTCTAACAAGGTGACATTCATATTGAATGTTTAAAGTCCTCTAACAAGGCTATTCCAAATAGGGAAAAGATTCTAATGGATCTAATGGAAAATCCCTTAATCAGGTAGCACCTAACATTACTTTTGTAAACCTTTAACAAGGTAAGCTCCTCATAGGGCATATTCTAGAAGAGTATAGATTTAGTGGGTATCGACTCCCACCATGGTTTTTCTCATTTGGGTTTCCATGAGAAAAATATGGTGTCTTCATTATGTGATTGATTATTTGTAGATGCATTCTTTGAGAGTTTCTATTTATATTAGTTATTTTTGAATGTTTTGGTGCATAAAGTTTAAAGAGTTTGAAATCAATGAATTTTTTGATTAATGATTCACCTCTCCCCTCTCATTAATTAGACATGTTCATGTATGTCCATAAATAAAAGGTGGATAGTCTCAGAGGAAAGTATGATGAAATGAGAATGCATGAAGGTGAGAACATTATTTAATACAACTATAGGATAAATGAGGTTGTTGATGCAATCAAAGGACCTAGTATAAAACTTGAAGAAGATGAAGTGGTAAGTAAAATATTGAGAATCCTACTACCATAATATTTTATTAGAGTCTCTACTATACAATAATTGAGATCTATTAATCCTAAAAATGTGACTCTAGACTCTTTGGTTGGAAAGCTTACTTCTTTTGAGTTAAGTCATTTTGATAATAGTATGCCTAGAATAGAATCTACATTCAAAGCTTCCCTAACCATTGGTTCATCAAAGAAAGGAAAAAGAATCTCTAATAGTTCTATCTTGTTTGAGGAAAGAGGAAAAGAAGAGTTGGAGGCATTGTTAGGGAGGATATTACCTATAAGAAAAGGAAAGTACAAAGGTAAAATTCCCTTAAAATGCTTTTCATGTAACAAAATTGGTCATGCTATATCTAGATGTCCTAAAAATGATGGGAAGGATAAGCTCAAGAGATTTAGGAACTTCAAAGACAAGAGCAAAAAGGCATGTTACCTAGCAAGAGAAGGAGTGACATATGAAGAATCAAATGGAAGAGATGATGAGGAAGAGATAGTCTTTATTGCAATCAAAGAAGAACCCTCAAATGGTGTAGATGGAGATAATGATGAAAAAACATTGATTTCAAGCATGAATTATAATTTAGTGAATAGATAATAGACAGTGGGTGTACACATCACATGACTAGTGAAAAAAGAAAATTTATTTCAATGGAGGAATGTGATGGAGGAGCAGTCAGATTCAGTAATGGTTCTCCATGTGTGGTAAGAGTTAAAGGTTTAATAGAACTTAATGATAACACTAATTTCGATGATGTTTATTGGGATGATGGATTAAATTATAACTCATTAAGTGTTGTTGAGCTGAATAAAAAAGGTTTCAGATTGAAATTTAGTAATGGTGTTTGCAAGATCTTAGGAAACTCTAGAGATTTGATTTCTACTGGTGAACAAACTAGAGGTAACCTATTTCTATTAAACTCTACTAATAAACACTGCTTGTTTGATAAATTTGAATACTATTGGCTATGACATAAAAAAAATTTCATGTTGATTTTGATAATCTGTTAAAGGTCAATAAGGAAAGATGTGTTAGAGTTTTTCCTACTTTAGCTAAGCTTGATAATGCTTCATGTAAGGAGTGTTAGTTGGGAAAGTTGACTAGTTCTAGCTTTACTAGTAAAGTTGATTCATCACAAATCATTATTGACCTTGTACACACTAATTTGTGTGGACCGATGAGACCTTAGAGCTACTATGGAGATAAGTATTTTATCTTGTTTGTTGATGATTACTCAAGAATGATGTCTATTATGTTTTTGAATGATAAATCTAATGCATTCTACATGTTTAAGGTGTATAAAGAAAGATTTGAAAAATAAATAGGTAAAGAACTTAAGTGTCTTAGATCTGACAGAGGAGGAGAGTTTACATCACAAGAGTTCACAAAAATCTGTGAAGAACATGGAATCAAGAGACAAATGTCAACACCAAGGACACCCCAGAAAAATGGAATTGCAGAGAGAGGGAACAGATCCATAATTGATTGTGCAAGGACACTTTTGATACAAAAGGGAGTGGATCAAATCTTTTGGAGAGAATTTGTAAGTAATTTTGTCTATACTTTGAACTGGGTACTATGTGTGTGAAAATTGTACCTAGCTACGAAAACAACACTTCAGTAAAACATTAGAGGTTAGCAAAATCAAAATTTGCAGATAATTGATACTACGCTAACCAGGCGATTTACTGCCTTCTAGTAGGTGTGAGTATGATGTTCTCAGATTGAAATTGAGATCAGTGACAATGCAACACCTAAACGAAGGATTTGAATGTGAAAGAATGAAAAAATGTATGAATGCAGATTAATCTATTTTTTTTGATTTTGTATGCAATTTGAATGAAAAATCTATATGAAACTAATCTAGATGAAATTGAAATGATATGCAAATTTAAACTAAGAATGATATGAATGAATGAATGCTATGAAAAACTATGAATGCTTATGACCAACAATGAAAAATCTCACAAATCGCTCGTTGCAAGTGCTTGATCCTTCACTTGCAAATTTTCCAGAGTAATTGTGCAAATTCGAGAGTGGTTAATTGTGAAGAGCCGAGCCTTGATTTTATAGAAATTGAGGGCTTGAGGATGCATTGAGAAAAGCCATAAATCACTCTTGATAAAATCAGGTTGATTTTCATGTCAACAAGAAATTAGAAATAAATCAACTCACAAAATCATGCAAAATCATGCAAGAACAACTTTTTAACTCAAATCAGAAGTTTAGATCAACTTTCAACTCAAAATAGATGTTGAGTTTCCAAAAGATAACAACTTGAATTGATTTTCTGATTTGAAGTTTAACTGCTCTTTGAATGTGCATAATAATTATGAATTAATTAAATAAATAAAGTGATTTATCTTCAACTTAACTAATTTTTGAAATAATTGATTTATGGGTTAATCAATTATCAAATCAAACTTTTATTCCAGAAACTATATTATTAAATATTGACAATTGACATTAATTAATTAAATAAGAATTTAATCAATTAGTTATAAGATTTTTGATTTATTGTCAAAATTAAATAATACAATTTAGGAATAAATATAATTTAATTTAATTAAACAATTACGTGGCAATATTAAATCTGATTAATTAAATATTCAAAATATTTAATTAATCAAACTTTAGGATAAATATGATTTATCACCAAATAATTATTAAATTAGGATAAAATAGGAATTTCAAGGAATATTCCCCGATGCAGAATTAGGATAATCAATTAGGTTTCAATAATTTGATGTGCAGATGTGCCTTAGGTTAGGACTTTGATGTCAATTTCATTTGATTTGTTGATGTAAGTGGTTAATGAACCTGTAGCCCATCTTTGGGGTATTACATTTTGCCCCTCTTTGAATTATTGTACGAAGCGCAGTGGCTCAAAGATTAGTCTATGTTTGATAAAGATGTTGAAACTAATTTGAGAGATGAACCGATTTCGAGACAGAAATCGATTGAAAGATTGGAAAAGCTGATTCAGGTCTTGGTTAACCAAGAATTGTGATGATGTCAACTATAACAACAACGAGCTGGTGATTACGAAAAAGTATCAAAATGCCCAATTCTAAACTTTATGATTATGAAGAAGTGAGTGACCTGATTCTAGACCTAATTGTTTAAAGGAATCAAAATGGTATCACATCCGAACCCTTCAGTTACAAAGAACCAAGGAAACAACACTAATGAACTGATGGTTATGAAAAGTTGATACAGTTTACAAGATTTATTAGGATACCAGATTGATATGGATCTCGATGAATCTGATATGCCCCAAGCGATGTGCCCCAAATGACAAGGTCTTTTGATGAATCAGTAACTAGACGTGGTTTTTGTCTTGATTACTGAGGAAATATTTGATTTACAGACTTGATTGATGTGCAATACCATGCCCCCTTCGGGATGAAAATTGAAATTTGACAAGAAAAGTCAACGTTAAATGGTTTAGAAGCATGTTAATTGATTTAAGAAGTGGTTATGCACATTTGAGAATGTGTTCTGCATCGTTTAGAGGTCCTGGAGACCAAGTTTGACTAGGTTTGACCATGACTTGACCATGGTTGACCAAGTTGAAATTATGATAGTTTGATGTGAGAGAATCAGTTAAGTTGAATTCTAGATTTCTGTGATGATTGAAGGTCGATTATGCAAGCAGTCAGCCATCCTGGGTCCAAAAATTTTAAATCAGATTTTGATTTTGATCCCAAAAATGGGTTTAGAATGTCGAAATTAGCCAGGGGTGCCTGCTTGGTGATCTATTAAAAAGACCTTCGTGCGATACTCAGTCCTTATGATATGTTTAGCATAGTTTTGAAGAATCGTTGAAGTGTCAATCTGATTTAGGTAATCGTGAGATAAATGCAATCATACAAAGTGCAAAATGAGATGTAAACCTAAGACCTAGGACCTAGTCACTGATCATGTGTCGATCGTTTTCATCACTGAATTTTTAGGTAACTGAATAAATCAATACAATGCCCACTAGTTAGGAAACTATGAACATATGAATATTGATTTGTATGTGCAAGAATCAATACAATGCCTACTGGTTAGACAACCATGGACATATGAATATTGGTTTTGTTTTCAAAATGTCAGATTAGATATAAGCACCAAGGCATAAATGCCAGGATGACCTGAATATCATATCCATTTTGATATAGCAATTTGTATAAGCATTAGAACATAGATGTCATGATGACTTGAATATGCCTTGCGGTACAAACACATCAAGTAGTCAAGAGATCATTCTAAATCCAATGTGAATTACTCGTAGTGACCCTTTATCATTCACATCCTTAGGTAAGATTGTGTTTCACAGTAGGAGTAAGAATTCACTCAAAAAGAAAATAGTTAGATCAAAATTCCTTGAATTTTCCAAGTATCATTGGCTGAGGTACTCATGGCCATCCAACACGTGATGGAGGCTCTTATAGATGGACACCATTGCAATCCAAAATTTCCAAAGTTGTTAGATTTTCACTCAAAGAAGAAAACAAAGAAAAGATTATGCCCCCAATCATCACTCTCTAAAACCTGTAAAGTAAATCATCGAAGATCTCGAAAGGACATAATATGCGAAAATCTCAATGTGAATCAGTAAGCATACAAGGGGATAAAAGCATGTGAAGCATAGATTGTTTTCGTTTGTGTTGATGTTAGATTGCATTGTTGTAGATGTAAAATCCTTTCTAGAGAGGAGACTAACTAACTAACTCAGATGTAGCTTCAAAGGACCCTGACTAGATATGACATGTCTGAGATACTGAGGACTGTAGGATATGACTTTGATTGCCCCTAAGTTTGAAACATTGATAGGATACATACATTTTAGCTGATTGGTGTATAGACTGACTTTATTCAAAATAGGAATGCAAAAACAAACCGAGAGATATGTACAAACTAAAGCAGGACTGAAAGCTGGGAAAAGACCAAGATTCCACTGATAAATGGAGTGTTTTGAACAAGTGGCACCCATTTGCCAGGTTTTCACCATCTTGGCAGAGATTCTATTTTTGCTACCGAGGCGCCTGTTTCCAGGTTTTTACCAAGGCACTTTTTCTTTTTCTCATTTTTTTGTATTTTTCATTTTTTTCATTTTTTTTGTACTTTTGATATTTTTTTATTTTTTTGTGATACATCAAGGCACCTATTGCTAGGTTTTCACCAGGATGTTCATTTTTTTCAGGACTTTTTAAGATTTTTATAATTTTTTCAGGACATTTTTTAATACCAAATGCCTTAGGCGTAAAATTTCTTCAGATGTAGAATGTTGATTGGTTCTCAGAGTTGTTCTCCTTCAGTCGTTGAGAGTTGATAGGATCTAGAGCCAAAAGTAGCAGTGCTAACAAAGGGACCCAACTAGTTGGGTTCAAACTTCCCCTTGTGTTCCCTATGTGATTGATTTTTAGGATTTTCTCTCAAGACTAGATCGCCAACCTAAAATTCTCTGTGTATAAATTTCTTGTTGTAACCTCTAGACATTATCTTCTGATATACTTTGAGATGATCATATGCTACTTGTCTGCGCTCATCTAGTAGTTCAAGTTTTTTCAACCTAGACACTCTGTAGTCATCATCAGTTACGAGACCATGCATCCTAATTCTTAGTGATGGGATTTCAACCTTAATAGGTAGTACCGCTTCAGACCCATAAACTAAAGCAAATGTTGTATCCACAATGGCCGTTCTGATACTTGTTTTGTAGGCCTAGAGAGTTGGATTGATCATGAGATGCCAATATCTTCCTATTTTATTAACTGTGCAATGCAAGATTTTCAACAAGTTCTTGTTTGATGCCTCTGCTTGTTCATTCCCTTGAGGATAGTAGATAGATGACCAATGTTGTGTAATCTTGAATTTGGCACATAGATCATCTAAGTCTTTATTCTTGAATTTTTCACCATTATCTATGACTATAGAGTGTGGAATAACATACCGACATATGATGTAGGTCAGAATGAACATAGAGATTTGCTTGTCAGTTTCTTGAGTCAAAGGGACTGCTTCTACCCATTTTGTGAAATAGTTAGTAGCTATAATAATATGAGTATGTCCATTAGAAGAATGAGGATGTATGGCTCCTATAAGATCAAAAACCCATTGGTGAAAAGTCCATTGTGTAGTAAAGAGAATTAGATCTATCCATAGTGCATGAATCAAGTTACCATGTACTTGACACTTTTGACAATTCTTTGTAAACTTGATAGACTCTTTTTCCATTTCAGGCCAATAGTACCCAGCCCTAATAAGTTTTCAAGCTAGTGTCAAACCATTTGAATGTGATCCACATATACCTTCGTGGACTTCCTCTAATGCACGTTGAGACTCTTCCTATTCTAAACATCTAAGGAGTGTACCATCTAGACCTCATTTGTATAGATCATTACCAATGATGACATACCGAGATGCATTGCAGATAAGGTAATGTTTCTCATGGTGGTTGAAGGTATCGAGAATGATTTGGTATTGTAGATAGGAGAAAAGGTTTTTGTATCAAGATGAATCATGACCAACAACAATGCATGTCATGCGGGTTTCGACAGAATCATATGTAGGATAAGATAGTGCTTCCACCAGGAACTCATAGCGTAGCTCATGTTCGAGCTACTATAATAAAGAAGATAGCATTGCCATAGCATCAACATCTTTGTTCTCTTATCTAGTAATTTTCTCAAATGTAATAGATATGAAATATTTCTTTAGATCATCTACCATTCTCTTGTATGGGATTAACTTTCCATCTTTCATTTGATACACATCATTGACTTGATGTATTACAAGTTGTAAGTCTCCATGAATGTGTAGTTCTGTTACTCTCTATTCAATTGCTATCTTCATGCCATTAAGACGGGCTTCATATTCAACAATATTGTTTGTGCAAGGAAACTTGATTCTGAATGCTTTAGGGATTGAGTATCCTTGAGGAGTGATGAACAATATGCCTGCTCCAAATCCATTATGTGTATAGGAGCTGTTAAAGAATAACTTCCATGATCTAGAAGAAAGATTCATGATAGAAGAATCTGGGAATTCCATTTGCATTGGTGTATCATCAAACAAAGGTGTGTCCGCCAGTTGATCAATAATAACTTGTCCTTTGATAGCTTTTATTTCAATATATTCAATGTCAAACTCACTTAATAGCATTACCCATTTAGCTAATCTACCTGTGAGGGCAGCTTTGCTTAGTAGGTACTTTAGTGGATCAATCTTCACTACCAAATCTGTGGTATGAGCTAACATGCAATGTCTTAGTTTCTATGATGCAAATATCACAGCTAGACAAGCTTTCTCAATCATGGAATAGTCCTTCTCATATGTTACCAATGTTCTACTGATATAGTATATAGCTCTTTCCTTCTTGTTCTCATCATGTTGTGCTAGCAATGCCTCCAGTGATGTATCTATGGCAGAGACATATAAGATAAATGGCTTCCCTTGAATAGGAGGCATCAAAATAGGAGGATTTGATAGATATTTTTTGATATGATTAAAGTTCTTTTCACATTCCTCACTCCATGTAAAAGTCACACCTTTATGTAATGTCTTTGTGAAAGGTTTTGATATGTCTGCTAGCTGAGATATGAAGCATCTAATAGATTGTACTCTCCCTTTTAATGTTCTCATTTGACTGATATTCTTGGGAGGTTGCATTTCCATGATAGCTTTACCTTTTTCTGGATCTACTTCAATTCCTTTCTTTGAAACAATGTAACCTAAAATCTTCCCAGAAGTGACACCAAAAGCACACTTTTTAGGGTTCAGTCTGAGACTAAACTTCTCCATTCGATCTAGTATTTTTCTCAAATCATTTAAATGTTCAGATCTTATCATTGATTTAGCCAAGGTGTCATCAAAATAATCCTCCATAGTTTGATGCATCATGTCATGAAAAGTAGACGTCATAGCTCTCTGATATGTAGCACTTACATTCTTAAGCCCAAATGTCATGACATTCCAATAGAAGGTACCCCATGCACATGTGAAAGCAGTTTTCTCTTGATCCTCTAGAGCAATTTTGATTTGATTATATCCAGAAAAACCATCCATTAAAGAATACATCTCAAAGCCCGCAGTCATGTCCACTATCATATCAATGTTAGGTAGTGGAAAATCATCCTTAGGGCATGCTTTGTTTACATCTCTAAAATCTATGCATACTCTTATAGACTTGTCTAGTTTTGATATAGGTACAATATTTGAGATCCATTCAGCATAATCAATAACATGAATGAATCTAGCTTTTAGTAGTTTCTCTAATTCAGCTTTGACCAAGAGTACAACATGTGGATGCATCTTTCTCAATTTTTGCTTAATAGATTTGACCCCTGGAGCTATAGATAAATGGTGCATTATAAGATCAAGATCCAACCCTAGCATATCTAAATATTTCCATGCAAATTTGATCTTCTTTTCTATTAGGAATGTGGTAATTTTTTTCTTTTCTTCTTCTGATAAGGATTGTGCTACATGGATCAACTGTGGTTCTTCTATTGTTCCCAAGTTGATAGATTGAGTGGGCTCAATTAGTACTGGAGATCTATCCTATAAATGACTCAGAAGGACATCAAATATCTCATCCTTAGGCTCCTCAGAGAGGTTTTCACCTTCAGATACGTTGTTTATTTTTACTTTTGTAGGTTTTGAGACTGCCACAAAGTGGTTTTCACCCTTAGAACTCCTTTTATTTTTATTTTTACTCTTATTCTTTTGACTAAGATACTTGATGTCCAACTTTGTCATGCTAACACTTGGTTCACTGATAGAAGTCATCATAGGCTCAAGTGCATTGAGGTAGCAAGAAAGGGCATAGTCATTTGGAAAAGTATAGATACCTTGGCTCGAATTTGTGGAGGTTTGGTCAAGAAGTTCAGGATGTTGGATAGTCAAAGCGGTGAAAGATTGGGAAATAGTGTTTACGGATATGGATCTGTCATCATTGGTCCTAACCTGACTCTTGAGTTTGAAGGTGATATTACAACTCAAAATGTTCAATTTGTGAATAGGATCAATGTCATTGTGGGAGTCCACTTCAACCATTGGTGGATCAAACTTGTTAAGTTCGTCATTTCACTCTAGAATTACATCAGGTTTAGGTGTGTATTAGTGAATAGAATCAACATTTTTTTTAGTGATAAGTTCATATTCTTTAGGAATAACTCCCCACTCATAGTCATTTGATTCATCCTCTAATTTTTCATTGAGAGCTTTGGGAAATATGAGAACATGTGTAAAGTTAGGATGAATACCCCAAGAAGGGTTACCCTCAGATTCTGATTTGAATTCATACTCATGAGAATTTGTCTTAGAATAGCTTCCACCTTTCTCCTTGTTTGTTTGGTTTCCTTCGAGATCAACTAGTTCTTGTGGTGCAACTGTCTTTTGTTCCATAGTAGGTTCTTGTATTTCTACTATATTGATATTCTCTTTAGATTTATCTTCATCTTTAAGGAGGTCTAGTATTTCTTTGGGAAAACTCTCATACAGAATGAGGTCATCAGTGGTGTTTGAATCATCACTGTTAGATTGTTGTGTTGTTTCTTTCGTTAGTTCAATCTGTTCTAAGACATGTGGAGAGTTTTTGCTAAGATATAAAGGCTTCTTCTTATATCCTAGACCTATTGTATTCTTTTTTTTCTATCCATAATGATCAAGAGGTGATATAAGACCCTTACCTTGTAGTCCTAGAGGTCCTTTTCTAGTATATCCCATTTTTGTGATCAATTTGTCTCTTGGTCCATATGACTACTGAGGAATTTTCCTTGAAGTGGAGTCACATTTCTGGATTGATTAGGATTGAGACTCATCCTTGTATAACCATGCAAGCACAACTTCTTCCTCCTCAAAATCTTGTTTAGATACTTGTTCTGTGACAAAGCTTCCATTGAATATGACCTAGGATTCTTTAGCTATGGGTTTCACTTTGTTAGAAGGTTGTCCATAAGATTTAGGGGACAAAGGGAGAGATGTGAGAGATAAAACAGGTTCCATTGTGTATTCTCCCATACCATTGTCTTTAATTTTGACCTCTTTAGCAAGTTCTTCTATCTTAGAAGTTGACGCAATGTCTATTTTCTTAGTGGAAAATTCTCTATTATTAGGAACAAGTTTATCAACACTTTCCTTTAATGCATTGCAAGTTGTAGATAGATCAGCCAGAATAGTCACCTCTACTCCTTCATAAGGAAATTTCACACATTGATGGTATGCGGAAGGAATAGCTCTCATTTCATGTATCCAGGGTCTCCCTAGAAGGATGTTGTAAGCCAAAGGTATATCAAGATCTTGACATGTGATATCTCTGATAACTGGACCTATTTTGATAGGTAAGACAATCATTCCTTTGAAAGATCTTTCTTGTTCATCATATGCCTTGATAGTTATCTTCTTCTTAGGATCAATGGCAGCTTTAGATAATCCCAATTGTGTGATCAAGCTGTAAGAAAAAATGTTGAGACCAACACCTCCATCTATCAACACACATTTGACACAATAGTTTTGGATCAAGACTTCAATATGAAAAGGTTGGTTATGTGGATGACTCAAGGATTTATCATCTTCATCTGAAAAGGAGATATACTACGGGGATGTCAGATGACCAACCATAGTCTAGAATCCATCTAAATCAAGGTTGTTAGGAACATTGGATCCGAGCAGAGCTTTGTCTAGAATGGCTCTATGAACTGGAGATATCTGAAGCAACTCAAACATGGAGATTTTTGCATTGGTATGCTAGAGTTGTTGGACAATACTATATGATGATTTCCTTGTGTCTTTAGGATTTGATGATTTAGAGGTAGCCTTCTATTTAGAAGCAGCCAAGAGATTGAAAGGCATCTTAGGGACATTTGATGAATTAGAATTTTGTCCTTGTAGATGTGCTTGAGCTTGTGATTGAGTAACTGCATTTGCTGATTGATTATCCCTATCTTTTGTTAGAATTTTGATGACATTGCAATGCTTAGATAGGCATGGTTCAACCATATTCATGACATCATTATTTCCAGAGTAAGCATAATTGACTTTAGCACCCACATTAGGCTAAGAAGATGAATCTCCTTGACCATGTTTCGGAAATGGCTCCGTGAATGCTATATGATCATTCTCTCTTTTATGATTGTCAATTATGATTTCTCCATTATCAATTTTGTCTTATATGATGTGTTTCAAGCGTATGCAGTTATTAGTTTTACGAACCTTATTGTGATGGAAGTCATAGAAATCGTTCTCTCTCCACCATTTCGATTTAGGTTCAGGATCAAATACTTTTATCTCAGGAAAGGTAATGATATTATTGGCCAATAGAGTTTTCATGGTAGATTCCAAGGATTCTCCAAGAGGAGTAAACTTGCCTTTAGGATCTATAGCCCAAGGTTTGTAGTAAGATGACTTCTTTTTCGATTCTATTGCTTTCACTTCTGAGGCTTTGATGGCTTGGGTACCAACACTGAGATTGAAAGTAGGTGCCTTAGATGGGGCACAGATAGTAACAACACCATCTATGATGATGCCTTTATTCTTGTTCCAATTTTGCCTTTGTCTTTAGAAATGGATCTAGATTCATACTTGTCGTGTTGAAGTGATATGTCTCCTTTTTGTACAAGTACTTTCTCAATTTTGATTGTATTTTCTACCATTTTATCAAAAGATGTATGATTTTGCATTTGCAAATGGTAGTTGATTTCTGGAACAAGATTGCTGATGAAAATTTCTAGCTTCTTAGTTTCTGGAATGGGTCTAGCATATAGAGAAAAAATTTCCTCCATCGTTTGAGAAAAGTTAGGAATGGTTCTCCTGAGTTCTGTTTAAGATTGTAAATATCGATCATGGTAACCAAATGCTGGATGTTGTAGGAGTATTTTTGATAGAAGAGTTTGATTAGCTCCTCAAAAATTTTGATGGTAGGAGGCATTTTTGAGAACCAATGAATAGCTGGCCCTCCTAAAGATCGAGGGAAAAGATGCATTAGGTAGGTTGGTTTGTGCATGAACTCCATAGATTGAGTACAAAATTATCTGACATGATCTTTAGGATTAGAGTTTCCATCATACTTATCATATTTTGGTATCTCCAGTTGTTTTGGGAATGGTGGCATGTACAAGTCTTTATCAAATGGAAAAGGGCATAGAGCCTCGATGGAGAAATCTTTAGTTTCCTTTTCTTTTTCAAGTTTATTGAGTTTGACTTGCATGGCATGCATCTATTTCATCATACTAGTGATTGGAGTTTCTTCCTCATGTTTGATGATATTTTCAACATTAAAGTTGGGAGGAAGTTTAGCCCCTTGATGAGCCAACTCTAGGAAGTATGTTTCTCTATCTTCTTTCAAGAAATGCCTCATCATTTTCTTGAAGTCATCATCATTTTGATATTGAGAAATTTCAAAAGGTGTGGGTTCTTGATCCGCACCATGTTGGGATTGATGTCCTTGGGACCTTGGCTTGCGCCTCCTCCTTGAGACATAGTGTTGTTGAGAGAACTACCAGGGATTGATCGATGAGGAGTTTCTTGATGACCTACGTGGGTTGATGCAAGAGGGGTGACGTAACCACCTATCAAGTAAAGATTGCCAAGAGCATCTTCTACAAATTTAGTTGTGTCAAAAGGTTGATGAAATGTCTTAGCAATCATAGAAGATGCAGCTGAAGAGAATCTGGGTTTTTCTCCTTGTTTTCGCTGTGATGAAGCTCTAGTTTCCACCAATAACCTTGGGTGAAACAAAAGAGCAAGATGAAGATAACTGAAGAATGACTTGATTCAAGAAGATCGAATGATGCAACCTTGTCAAGACTGGATTGATTGAAGATTAGATCGGATGTAAATAAAGGATACTGTGCCCTAGTAGTATGGGTAGATGCCCAAAAGATGGTGGACATGAGCTCACAACACTTAGCTATTTTTAGATGAAGATTGAATTAAAGATGATTTTGACACAAGATGAAAAAGAATCAAATCAGTAAATTAGAAGGCTAGATCAGACTTGAGAGACCAATTTAGGAAAATGATTGAATTCTTTCTAGTTTCTGCTCTATTCCTGACACAATGATTTGTTTGATAGAATTTGGAAGTAGGTTGTAAAAACTAGATTTTTGGCAATTTTGGCAAGTTTTTGGTAAATTTTAAAAATTCTCACATGAATTTCTACAGGCTCGTATGATAGTGGGTAAGCTCTGGCATGACAATTGACAAGACTCATATGACAATTGAAAAGCTCGCACGACAGTTGATAGCAGATTTTGACTTTTTGCTTGTGATTTCTAACAAAACTCGTACAACAATATACAAGCTCTCATATGAAAATTCAGGGGTTTTGATATGAAAAAGGGTAAAAAATCATATGAATTTTTGATCTTGTGGGATGAATTTTGACTCCAGAAAGGAATTATGCGTCAGATTTGCAATTTCTCAGTTTTCAGAATCAATGTGTTTTGCAAGGTTTTCTGTCTCGATTTGAAGTTTGTTTCAAGATTGTTCATTTTCAATAACCAAGTAAGTAAACAAGCACACAGAACAACAAGCAAGTGATTTCAAGTACGTCTAAAAATAATGAACACGGGACAAATCAACCTTGCGCATGAACAATCAAGTGACTTAATGTGCTAATTCCTAGGAATGCTAGTTGTGTATGTTCCAAAAAGTTTTTCAATAATGCACATAGTCCTAGAAAATGAAAAATTTGGCCTCACTAGGGTTTGTAGGAATGGTCTGACTCTACAAGTTTTGTGATCTCAAGAGGGTGAACTCCAATCCAGGTGCACCAGGGTTTTGACACATTCTGAGAATTTAATCAATTAGGAGCTACTAGGGAGATCTGACAGCCCAACAAGAGACCACACCTGTGAATATTTCCTCCACAAGGACATTTATATAGCAGCTGTTGCTACCATGACAAAAATTGCTATTACCGCTTGAGGTTCTATCCACGTGGTTGACCCAATAAAGGGAATATCCACCATGGTTAACCCTCTCTAAAGGTGACTCACAAAAGATACCACATGGGGACTTGGTCCAAATCCAAGGATTTGAGTTTCTGATACTACCCAAAAAGGGAGTAGAGCATAGTCTGATAGCCTTATCACTTTTACCCAAACACAGAAGATAGATTAATCTGACACACTAAGACTAAAATTATCTCACCAAGATTTATGATGTCAACAACTATGCTCTATCGATCTCTCCGTAGAGAGAACGTATCGATCAAAAGCTGAGGATCAAACCCAGTAGAACGCAAGATAATCTCAGTATCCTCCCTACCTACAAGGGGATCCTTCATCAAGAAGAGCTTCACATGTGTGAACAAGTGAATGAATCCCACTCTCTCAAGATCATCCACAAATAGTGTTCATAGGGCCTATTTACTATGTGTAACAGATATGCAAAAAGCAAATCTATGTTCATTTTATAGCCCAAAACTGAAGTGTGAATTATGAAAGTTGTAAAAGGCACTCAAGCTTGACACAAGAGAGTTCATTTTATGTCCCAAAATGAAGTGTTATCAGATGCAATAGAATACCTGATTTCCTCGAAACACGCTTAGTAGATTTGACCTATTTTAGCAATTTTTCTTGTGCTTTTCCAATCATAATCAACAAATACCAATCAGAAACAAAAGATCTCAATTGTTAGGGTTAGCTGTTAGTCCAAATCCCAAAATCAAATCTAGAAAAGAGCCTAAAAATATGAAATGATAATTGAATTCTGATGGCAAAACTTGTATGACAGTTAGTTACCTCCTATACCACAATCTGGAAACTCGTACGATAGTGGGTGTCTTCCCACATGACAGAGTAGCTCCCAAATGACAATGTGTAAGTTTTGATATGAGCCTCAAAAATATCACCTGTTGTACAACAGTCAGGGGGTCCTGGTACAACATTCTAACAAAAGTCGTACGAAAAATGTACGGACATAATCTGAAAATTGCAAAAATAGCAGAAAATGATAGAAAATGGAATGAAATTATTAGAATAGAAATGGAAACCTATTTCAAGGCCACATGGTGGGTGCTAGAAATGTGTGTGAAAATTGTACCTAGTTGCAGACACAACACTTCAGTAAAACATTAGAGGTTAGCAAAATCGAAATCTGTAGATAATTGAAACTAAGCTAACTAGATGATTTACTGCCTTCTAGTAGGTGTGAGTATGATGTTCTCAGATTGAAATCGAGATCAGTGACAATCAAACACCTAAACGAAGGATTTGAATGTGAAAGAATGAAAAATTGTATGAATGCAGATTAATCTATTTTTTTGGATTTTGTATGCAATTTGAATGAAAAATCTGTATGAAACTAATCTAGATGAAATTGAAATGATATGTAGATTTAAACTAAGAATGATATGAATGAATGAATTCTATGCAAAACTATGAATGCTTATGACCAACAATGAAAAATCTCACAAATCACCTGTCGCAAGTGCTCGATCCTTCACTTGCAAATTCGCTAGAGTAATTGTGCAAATTTGAGAGTGGTTAATTGTGAAGAGCTGAGCCTTGATTTTATAGAAATCGAGGGCTTGAGGATGCATTGAGAAAAGCCATAAATCACTCTTGATAAACTCAGGTTGATTTTCGAGTCAACAAGAAATTAGAAACAGATCAACTCACAAAATCATGCAAGAACAACTTTTTAACTCAAATCAGAAGTTTATATCAACTTTCAACTCAAAATAGATGTTGAGTTTCCAAAAGATAACAACTTGAATTGATTTTCTGATTTGAAGTTTAACTGCTCTTTGAAAGTGCATAATAATTATGAATTAATTAAATAAATAAAGTGATTTATTTTCAACTTAACTAATTTTTGAAATAATTGATTTATGGGTTAATCAATTATCAAATCAAACTTTTATTCCAAAAACTATATTATTAAATATTGACAATTGACATTAATTAATTAAATAAGAATTTAATCAATTAGTCATAAGTTTTTTGATTTATTGTCAAAATTAAATAATACAATTTAGGAATAAATATAATTAAACACTTAAGTGGTAGTATTAAATCTGATTAACTAAATATTCAAAATATTCAATTAATCAGACTTTAGGATAAATATGATTTATCGCCAAATAATTATTAAATTAGGATAAAATAGGAATTTCAAGGAATATTCCCCAATGCAGAATTAGGATAATCAATTAGGTTTCGAGGATTTGATGTGTAGATGTGCCTTAGGTTAGGACTTTGATGTCGATTTTGTTCGATTTGTTGATGTAAGAGGTTAATGAACCTATAGCCCATTTTTGGGGTATTACAGGTACAACTTAAGAAAGGTACAAACAAAATACCTTATGAGTTGTGGTATGGTCATACTCCTAGTGTCAATTATTTAATTTGGAATTAAAGGTTACATAAAGAAGGATGAACAAAATAGTAAATTTGATTCTAGGAGTGATGAAGGGATATTTATAGGATATTCTACTAGAAGTAAAGCTTATAAGTGTTTGAACAAGTGTACCAACAAGATGGTTGAAAGTAAAAATGTTAGAATTGATGAATTTTTTAAGAAAAATAATGAAGATAGCAAGAAGAAACCAAAAGACTACGACAAGCTTGTTTATGTTCAACCGGTGGAGCTAGATACAGTACCACAGATAAATGAAGTGGTGAATGATCAACAATTGGTGAATGATCCACAACCAGTGAATGATGATGATGGTAACCAAACAACATAACTAGTACTCTGAAGGTATGTGAAACTTAATCACTCTCAAGATCATATTATTAGACATAAAAATGATGGAGTGATGACAAGGAGTACGGTAAGGTAAAGTACTTGTTTAGTATTTGAATTAGAACCTAAAACTATCAAGATGCTTTGGAAGATAATGATTGGGTTAAGGCTATGAAAGAGGAATTATATCAAATAGAGAAAAATAACACACGGACTTTAGTACCCAAGACTAATGACAACAATGTTATAGGTACTAAATGGATCTTAAGGAATAAATTGAATGAGAAAGGAGAAGTGATCAGAAACAAGGCAAGACTAGTTTTAAAAGGGTATGCACAAGAAGAAGGACTAGACTATGGTGAGTCCTTTGCATATGTTTCTAAATTGAAGGTGTAAGGATAATTTTGGCATATGTTTCTTATAAAGGTTTTAAGGTCTATCAAATGGATGTAAAATCTTCTTTTCTGAATGGTGTGTTAGAAGAAGTATACATTGAACAACCTGAAGGTTTTGCTACAAAAAAAGGTAAATACATGGTATGTAAATTTCATAAAGCATTTTATGGACTCAAACAAGCTCCAAGAGCATGGTATGAAAGGCTACATGCTTATCTTATTAAGATTGGTTTCACAAGAACTAGTGACAATAGAAATGTGTATCTAAAATCTAAAAGTGAAGACAAGATATTGATTGCTGAAATTTTTGTTGATGACATAATATTTGGTAGAAATGAAGCATTGAGAAGGTCATTTGTAGAAGTAATGAGGAAGGAATTTGAAGTGTCAATGATAAGAGAAATAAAATTATTTATTGGTCTTTAAGTATAGCAGATGAAGAAAAGGATATACATCAGTCAATTTGTAACGCCCCACCAGGGAACCCAGGAGAGATTAACCTATAACTTGCTACTAAGTTTGGTGAATTTTTTTTAAAAAAGTTAACAAACAAGATAAACAATAGTGTACAAGAAATTACCATTTACTCACATAGAAACAACATCCAACATAGATTACAAATCTCGAGGGTCCCTTTACATAGAATTACTTAAGAACAAAAATACAACTAAAGAAAGATAACAAAATAATCCATATCATAAATGATACAAATACAACTTACAACAATATAAACAATCCTCATGGACATCCATGAAAACTAATACACTGACATCCACTGCACATGTCGCAGGGTATGTAATAATAAATCTAACAAAGAAGACCCCAATCAGATGACCAAAACCAAACAAGGATAAACCACTGAGTAAGGAATCCTGAAAGCTCTCTACTCAAGGTACACAACAATAAAGAGAAAGGTGAAACACACTAATACAGAGGCATAAACAAAAACTCTAAAGATGATCTAGGCTACATGTTATGGGAGTGTCATCACATGTCTATCTACTTGAGTTACCCTGGACTGGTCACTCTGGACCCCTGACCCTCAAGCATTGAGTTACCCTGGAACTGACCACTCTGGGCCCCAGACCCTCAATACAATCCATGTGGGACTAGAATAATCTCTCTTAAATATGAGGAATTTTAATCAAAACCATATTCTAACTTACTTTTTAAATGATCTATAAAGTTTTAGTTACTATGTTATCACTTAATTACATAACCTACAACAGGTTACCCAAGTGCTGACCACTTTGGGTCCCGATCCCTATTGTAAGCCACTCTTCTAAGATGCACCTATTCAACCTCCCCTAGGCTCATAATATCACAAACATCCAACAAGTATACAACCAGGTAATCCTAGATGCAATTTCACACACAAGAAACTGACATGATTACAATGATACCATAAACAGATAATATCCAAGAAGAGCCCATAAGATCAAAACATAGATGATAATCAAAATAAGCACACAAATCAAACATGTTGCTGAAAACAAATCCAATTGACAAAGATCCCTGCCTCTATTTTCCCCTAAGCCATCTAATGCCCGATATCTACAATGCACAAGAAGACATAACTGACATGAGCAATACCACATTCACGCTATAAATAACTGATATCAATCCATAAGCATTAAAGTTTCACTTCGAGCACAATTGATTTCAAGTATATAAACAATGAATCCCACTAGGATAACCAGAACATAATCAATACATTAATACCACAATTTAGAGATTATTCCTTAGTATTGCCCTATGTCTTTGACAAAATAAAGGACCCAATCTCAGTGGACACACTTCAATTTCAAATGAATGGTCCAATAACAAATAAACATTCCATAAGAGAAACATACCCTATTCACACTAATCAATTAAATAAATTCTATATAAAACAATATTTTAAATATCATATTACATCCTATAGTTAATCTTCATTTAAAACTAACTATGCTAAACATATAAGTGGAATACTTACACATAAACTAATTAACAAAAAGAAATTTCATACATCTTTAATATCAAAATTAAACTAAACTAAATTAAAATTGAGTTAATCATAAAATGGATTAATTATGTATATTAATTAAATTATAAAAATAAACTAAAATAAAAATTATATATATTAAAATAAACATATAATAAAATAAATAAACCACAAAATTTATTTTGTTAAACAAAAATTACCAAAAAAATAAAATCACATTGGGGGGGAAGCCCTGCGGGCCACGCGCCCCACTACCACCACATGACCCCTTTTACCCTGTGCAGGGTACTGCCTATGGCAGTCCCCCTGCTATGGCAAAGGTACTACCATCGACAGTACCTGCTGCCACAGGTACTCTGCCGGCAGGTGGTGCGTACCGAGCAGTGGGGGTTGGGGGAATTGGTGGCCCCCACCCCCATAAAAACTTTTTAAATTTATTTTTTTTAATTAATTTTTTTTTAAAACAAAAACAATGCCTTTATAATATGCAAACACACAAGCATTTCAATATATTTATATTTTAAAATTTCAGAAATGAAATTTATGAAAATAATCATGAATGTAATATTTTAACAACATATGTATATTTTCTGGAAAATAGAACAAGAGGAATATGTCACATGTATATAATTGCATTGACCTTTCCCACAATTTACTTTTTACAATGACAGTATTTTTTTTAATACCAGAAGATAAAAATATAAAAAATATTGGAGGCCCTATGATTGTCAATAGAGAATATTCATTGTCAATAGAGAATATTCTGTTTCTCTCCAAAACACATAAGAATTTGGCCTATTAATTGACTGGTGTAATTTTATATTGACTGTACCCTTTCCAATAAGCACATAATTTAACTAGATTATGTAATTTCTACTAAAATTGGATTTTCTTTCAATAGGAATTTATTTCATCCATCCCTATAGTTATACTATTGCCCAGATTTAATATTTCAATTTGAAGGAAAACTATAAACAATCATTTAACAAAATTTTGCCAGAGTAACACCATGATGCCAAGTAGTAATAAAATAAACAAAACAACTACACCAGGGTTTCAAAACACCCAGATCTAATATAAACAAAGATCTACCAAAAAGAAAACATAGAAAATTATTAAAACACGGAAAGATAAAAAGATGTGGGAACAAATCTGACAGACAAATCCAAAGCCTACCTCAGATCCAATGCCAGAAACTGAAACTGAAAACCCTTGTAAATTTGAGAACATAATTCTCTCCAAAATCACACCCAACCTCCAGATCTGAAAGCTATGTTGCAAATAGGTGCCCGATCCAGATGCATAGAGAAATTCAATTCAACATGCAGCCACAACAATCCACCAATCTCCAAAATACCAAGTACACAAGCCTTCTCCAAAACCTGTCTCTCCAAAAATGAATGCAAAAATCTCCTAATAGGAATTCCATTCCCAAATTCAAGCAATCCCAAAAGCTAACTCACAGTCAACTCCAAATCAGAAAATGACTCATAAGACAACTCCTAATCCAAGTCCAATTCCAAAATTGAGAGTAAATACAATTTAATTAATTAAAAATATCTTTTAAAAGCACAACTCAACTTAGACTTTTGAAAACTAGTTGTTCTTTTGAAAACAAACTCCTTTTTCCAATTTGCACATGTTATAATTTAAATTCATTTATTAAATAAATTAAATACTTAATGCATCACAAATTCATGCAATTAATTATTTAATCATTTAATAAAATATGCAAGCATAACTCAAATCATTTTCAATTAAGCACATGTTAATAATTAAAAAACCCAAATTAAATAAATTAAATATTTAATACTCCTAGAAGCCTAAAAAAAGTAGGGATATGAATCCCATAATACTCACTGCACTGAAAAGAAATCTAAACCAAGGATCACTAGGAAGATCTGTGCCCTGAAAACTGTGTTGATCGATTAGGACAATTGACCGCAATGTGGCCATGTTGTTCGCAAGAAGAACAACCACCTTTACCACCAAAAAAACTCTAAGGTTACTGATCCACCAGATTGCGCAAACTACGTTCCCAGTTGCGATAGTTCCCTGATTGAGAACCACCACTACTACCATGGAAGAATTTCTTATCCTGTTGATTCTGATTACCTTTCGAAAAGGAAGGACTCTGAAAATTTCCATTCTTCTGAGATTGATTCTCCTTGGAACCACTAGGCTAAACACCTCCCTGAGCACTATAACATGATGCTAGATTTGCCTCTGTAATAGCAGCCTTAATAGCTGCATCTCTTAGGGTCTTAGGCTCAAAGAGTAAAACATTCCCAATAATGCGTGCAATCAACCCCCTAACAAAATGTTGCACCAGGAAGGCTATATCCTATCTGAAGCCAGCATAATGTTTGAGCTCAAAGAACTTACGCTCATAATCACCCACTGTCATAGTCAGCTGTCTCAAATTATGAAACTCATCTGCCCTCTACTTCCTCCATTGATCAGACAGGAAACATTCCTAAAAATGATCCAAGAACAACTCCCATGTAACTGTATCCATCCAAAGGCCTAGCTTCTCCTCCTCTATCCTCTACCATATACCTGCAAAATTTGTGAGTTGTGTCACTGCATACCTAGCTTTAGTATTGCTACTAAAGGGATGCATGGCAAATCTCCACTCTAAGGCTATCAACCATGTCTCTACCTCTAAACCAATACCTTTCCCATCAAAGGGATTAGGTTTCCCTCTCATCAAATCCCTCATGTGGTTAGCTGCCACAATTGTATGATCAACCGTGAAGTCCCTCCTTAGAGGAATCCTAGACCTCTCTCTAGCTCACTCTGCTCTAGGCTACTCAGGACCAAGACGATTGAGAATTGCCTGCAAGAATTGTCTCGCATCTAGTCCTTTAGGCTTAGCTTGACAATCCTCTCTTTGATCATCTCTAGACTGCTGGTGGTGATTCTCCTAACTAACACTCGTAGAAGGGCTATGATGTCTACCCCTCCTACGATCACCAGAATGACCTCTACCTCTACCTCTACCAGCTCTAGTGACAGGCATGA
Organism: Chamaecyparis obtusa; assembly: GCA_027943335.1. Lineage (NCBI taxonomy): Eukaryota > Viridiplantae > Streptophyta > Pinopsida > Cupressales > Cupressaceae > Chamaecyparis > Chamaecyparis obtusa. Next base: position 323,530 of record BSBK01008853.1, read on the forward strand.
TTCCTACTTCACACAGAGATTAAGAAAATGTCACACAACATAACTCAAAAAAACAAACAAAAAAAAAACAAAAGAAACATAATCACAAAGCAATGGTCTGCAAACAAAATGTTTTATGTCTATGTTTAGTTTCAAGTTTAGACTACACAAAACCTAATAGGCGTACATACCCAGAGTTCCCAGTGTAGAAACTCTGCTTTGATACCAAAAGTAACGCCCCCCCAGGGAACCCAGGAGAGATTAACCTATAACTTGTTACTAAGTTTGGTGAACATTTTTTTTAAAGTTAACAAACAAGATAAACAATAGTGCGAAAGCAATTACCATTTACTCACATAGAAACAACATCCAACACAGATTACAAATCTTGAGGGTCCCTTGACGTAGAATTACTTAAGAACAAAAATACAGCTAAAGAAAGATAACAAAAGATTCCATATCATAAATGACACAAATACAACTTATAATAATATAAACAATCCTCATGGACATCCATGATAACTAATACACTGACATCCACTGCACATGTCTCAAGGTATGTAATAATAAATCTAACAAAGAGTACAATGTCCATATTAGGTATCACATGCGATACTCTAATATAGGACTACATAAATGAAGGTATGATAAGAAACCAATAATGAAGAATCAAGTAGGCATCCAACTGTAGAAGTACCAACACCACTGGCACCAAGACATCGAATCTCAAATGGTAAAGAATCACTACCACCCGTTTGTGTAGAACTAGAAAGGTCTAGCCCACCGTGCTGAGGAGATAACCACAAACCCAAATCGAATAACCAAAACCAAACAAGGATAAACCACTGAGAAAGGAATCCTAAAAGCTCTCTACTGAAGGTACACAACAATAAAGTGAAAGGTGAAACACACTAATACAGAGGCATAAATAGAAACTCAGGAGATGATCTAGACTACATGCTATGGGAGTGTCATCACATGTCTATCTACTTGAGTTACCCTAGACTGGTCACTCTGGACCCCGGACCCTCAAGTATTGAGTTACCTTGGAACTAACCACTCTGGGCCCCAGACCCTCAATACAATCCATGTGGGACTAGAATACTCTCTCTCAAATATGAGGAATTTTAATCAAAACCATATTCTAACTTATCTTTTTAGATGATCTATAATGTTTTAGTTACTATGTTATCACTTAATTACATAACCTACAACAGGTTACCCAAGTGCTGACCACTTTGGGTCCCGATCCCTATTGTAAGCCACTCCTCTAAGGTGCACCTATTCATCCTCCCCTAGGCTCATAATCTCACAAACATGCAACAAGTATACAACCAGGTAATCCTAGATGCAATTTCACACACAAGAAACTGACATGATTACAATGATACCATAAATAGATAATATCCAACAAGAGCCCATAAGATCAAAACATAGATGATAATCAAAATAAGCACACAAATGAAACATGTTGCTGAAAACAAATCCAACTGACAAAGATCCCTGCCTTTGTTTTCCCCTAAGCCATCTAATGCCCGATATCCACAATGCACAAGAAGACATAACTGACACGAGCAATACCACATTCACGCTATAAATAACTGATATCAATCCATAAGCATTAAAGTTTCACTTCGAGCACAATTGATTTCTAGTATATAAACAATGAATCCCACTAGGATAACCAGAACATAATCAATACAGTAATACCACAATTTAGAGATTATTCCTTAGTATTGCCCTATGTCTTTGACAAAATAAAGGACCCAATCTCAGTGGACACACTTCAATTTCAAATGAATGGTCCAATAACAAATAAACATTCCATAAGAGAAACATACCCTATTCACACTAATCAATTAAATAAATTCTATATAAAACAATATTTTAAATATCATATTACATCCTATAGTTAATCTTCATTTAAAACTAACTATGCTAAACATATAAGTGGAATACTTACACATAAACTAATTAACAAAAAGAAATTTCATACATCTTTAATATCAAAATTAAACTAAACTAAATTAAAATTGAGTTAATCATAAAATGGATTAATTATGTATACTAATTAAATTATAAAATAAACTAAAATAAAAATTATATATATTAAAATAAACATATAATAAAATAAATAAACCACAAAATTTATTTTGTTAAACAAAAATTACCAAAAAAATAAAATCACATTGGGGGGGAAGCCCTGCAGGCCCTGCGCTCCACTACCACTGCATGACCCCTTTTACCCTGTGCAGGGTACTGCCTACAGCAGTGCCCCTACTATGGCAGAGGTACTGCCATCGACAGTACCTGCTGTCGCAGGTACTCTGCTGACAGGTGGTGGGTACCAAGCGGTGGGGGTTGGGGGAATTGGTGGCCCCCGCTCCCATAAAAACTTTTAAATTTTTTTTTTAATTAATTTTTTTTTTAAACAAAACTAATGCCTTTATAATATGCAAACACACAGGCATTTCAATATATTTATATTTTAAAATTTCAGAAATGAAATTTATGAAAATAATCATTAATGTAATATTTTAACAGTAACTGTATATTTTTTGGAAAATAGAACAAGAGGAATATGCCACATGTATATAGTTGCATTGACTTTTCCCACAATTTTCTTTTTACAATGACAATATTTTTTTTAATACCAAAAGATAAAAATATAAAAAATATTGGAGGGCCTATCATTGTCAACAAAGAATATTCATTGTCAACAGAGAATATTCCTTTTCTCTCCAAAACTCATAAGAATTTGGCCTATTAATTAACTAGTGTAATTTTACATTGACTGTACCCTTTCCAGCAACCACATAATTTAACTAGATTATGTAATTTCTACTAAAATTGGATTTTCTTTCAATAGGAATTTATTTCATCAATCCCTATAGTTATACTATTGCCCATATTTAATATTTCAATTTGAAGGAAAACTATAAACAATCATTTAACGAAATTTTGCCAGAGTAACACTACGATACCAAGTAGTAATAAAATAAACAAAACAACTACACCAGGCTTTCAGAACACCCAGATCTAATATAAACAAAGATCTACCAAAAAGAAAACATAGAAAATTATTAAAACACAAAAAGATAAATAGATGTGGGAATAGATCTGACAGACAAATCCAAAGCCTACCTTAGATCTAATGCCAGAAACTGAAACTGAAAACCCTTGTAAATCTGAGAACATAATTCTCTCCAAAATCACACCCAACCTCTAGATCTGAAAGCTATGTTGCAAACAGGTGCCCGATCCAGATGCATAGAGAAATTCAATTCAACATGCAGCCACAACAATCCACCAATCTCCAAAATACCAAGCACACAAGCCTTCTCCAAAACCTGTCTCTCCAAAAATGAATGCAAAAATCTCCTAATAGGAATTCCATTCCCAAATTCAAGCAATCCCAAAAGCTAACTCACAGTCAACTCCAAATCAAAAAATGACTCATAAGACAACTCCTAATCCAACTCCAATTCCAAAATTGAGAGTAAATACAATTTAATTAATTAAAAATATCTTTTAAAAGCACAACTCAACTTAGACTATTGAAAACTAGTTGTTCTTTTGAAAACAAACTCCTTTTTCCAATTTGCACATGTTATAATTTAAATTCGTTTATTAAATAAATTAAATACTTAATGCATCACAAATTCATGCAATTAATTATTTAATCATTTAATAAAATATGCAAGCATAATTCAAATCATTTTCAATTAAGCACATGTTAATAATTAAAAAACCCAAATTAAATAAATTAAATATTTAATACATACTAAAGCATGTAATTAAATATTCAATTATTTAATAATACACTCAAGCATAATTAAATCCAATTTCAATTAAATAATCAATTAATTCTAATTAATTAAATAATTGACTTTGGATAATTTTCCAAATCAAACATAGGAATATAATTAAATCATTAAATTCAACTATAATCCTAACATCGATAATCATATAAAATCACCTAAATAATCATGAATCAACTTAATCAAGCATAGTAAAATCAAGCACAATAAATCAAGTAGATTGAAACCATGCACAGACTCAAGAACGGGATCCATGAATTCATGCCAACTAGGTGAATTCGGTTAAGGTAGTCAAACAGACACTGCTCCAGTCCTAGGACAATTAAGCTTAGGTTAGGGTTTTGGGTCTGTGTATTATCTCCCCTCTTTACCATTGAGAGAAATGTTTGTGGGCATGCTCACTCCTGCCAATTCAGGGAAGACGATGCCCTGTACCTACAAACCAGTCATCACAAGACAAAGCATGTACATACAATAAATAGCAGACAATGATAGGGTACAGTAGGACATGTGGGTGTTGACTATGCAAGTAACTATGCCTCCGTCCTCTACCACACAAACACGTCAAATAGATACAGACACATAATCACCATACACATGCAAGTATGGGGTAAGTATATCATAAACAATATAAAACATGTAATCTAACATCCTGAAACATCATCATCTAATCTACGCATACACTTGATAAACATATAATAATAATCCACAATCATCATTAATGAAACAATAACCGATCACATTGAAAGTGACCTAAAAGAATTGGGGCATACATTTGAAACATGAAGCAAACTAAGAGCATCCTATGGGTGGGTACTACATTCACCCCACCTAGGATTAGGCTTACTCCTGGAAGCCTGAAACAAGTAGGGATATGAATCCCATAATACTCACTGCACTGAAAAGAAATCTAAACCAAGGATCACTAGGAAGATCTGTGCCCTAAAAACTGTGTCGATTGATTAGGACAATTGACCACAATGTGGCCATGTTGATTGTAAGAATAACAACCACCTTTACCACCAAAAGAACTCTGAGGTTGCTGATCCACCAGATTGTGCAAACTACATTGCTAGTTGTGATAGTTCCCTGATTGAGAAGCACCACTACTACCATGAAAGAATTTCTTATCCTGTTGATTCTGATTACCTTTCGAAAAGGAAGGACTCTGAAAATTTCCATTCTTCTGAGATTGATTCCCCTTGGAACCACTAGGCTGAACACCTCCCTGAGCACCATAACCTGATGCTAGATTTGCCTCTGTAATAGCAGCCTTAATAGCTGCATCTCTTAGGGTCTTAGGCTCAAAGAATAAAACATTCCCAATAATGCGTGCATTCAACCCCCTAACAAAATGTTGCACTAGTAAGGCTGTATCCTGTCTGAAGCCAGCATATTGTTTGAGCTCAAATAACTTACGCTCATACTCACCCACTATCATAGTCAGCTGTCTCAAATTATGAAACTCATCTGCCCTCTACTTCCTCCATTGATCAGACAAGAAACATTGCCGAAAATGCTCCAAGAACAACTCCCATGTAATTGTATCCATCTAAAGACCTAGCTTCACCTCCTCTATCCTCCATCCTATAGCTGCAAAATTTGTGAGTTGTGTCACTGCATACCTAGCTTTAGTATTGCTACTAAAGGGATGCATGGAAAAACTCCACTCTAAGGTTATCAACAATGTCTCTACCTCTAAACCAGTACCTTTCCCATCAAAGAGATTAGGTTTCCCTCTCACCAAATCCCTCATGTGGTTAGCTACCGCAACTATAGGATCGACTGTGAAGTCCCTCCTTAGAGGACTCCTAGAACTCTCTCTAGCCCACTCTACTCTAGCCTGCTCAAGACCAAGATGATTGAGAATTGCCTGCAAGAACTATCTCGTGTCTAGTCCTTCAGACTCAGCCTGATGATCCTCTCTCTAATCATCTCTATACTACTGGTGGTGACTCTCCTGACTAACACTCGTAGAAGGGCTATGATGTCTACCCCTCCTATGACCACCAGAACAACCTCTACCTCTACCTCTACCAGCTCTAGTGACAGGCATGATTCCAGCTTCACATAGAGATCAAGACAATGTCACACAACATAAGTCAAAAAAAAAGAAAAAAAGAAACATAATCACAAAGCAATGGTCTGCAAACAAAATGTTTTATGTCTATGTTTAGTTTCAAGTTTAGACTACACAAAACCTAATATGCGTACATACCTAGAGTTCCTAGTGTAGAAACTCTGCTCTGATACCAAATGTAATACCCTGCCAGGGAACCTAGGAGAGATTAACCTTTAACTTGCTACTAAGTTTGGTGAACATTTTTTTTAAAGTTAACAAACAAGATAAACAATAGTGTGAAAGCAATTACCATTTACTCACATAGAAACAACATCCAACATAGATTACAAATCTCGAGGGTCCCTTGACGTAGAATTAGTTAAGAACAAAAATACAACTAAATAAAGATAACAAAAGATTCCATATCATAAATGATACAAATACAACTTACAACAATATAAAAAATCCTCATGGACATCCATGATAGCTAATACACTGACATCGACTGCACATGTCGCAGGGTATGTAATAATAAATCTAACAAAGAAGTACAATGTCCATATTAGGTATCACATGCGATACTCTAATATAGGACTACATAAATGAAGGTATGATAAGAAACCAACAATGAAGAATCAAGTAGGCATCCAACTGCAGAAGTACCAACACCACTTGCACCAAGACGTTGAATCTCAAATGGTAAAGAATGACTACCACCCGTCCGTGTAGAACCACAAAGGTCTACCCCACCATGTTGAGGAGATAACCAAAAACCCCAATCAGATGACCAAAACCAAACAAGGATAAACCACTGAGCAAGGAATCTTGAAAGCTCTCTACTGAAGGTACACAATAATAAAGTGAAAGGTGAAACACACTAATACAAAGGCATAAACATAAACTTAGGAGATGATCTAGGCTACATGCTATGGGAGTGTCATCACATGTCTATCTACTTGAGTTACTCTGGATTGGTCACTCTAGACCCCGGACCCTCAAGCATTGAGTTACCCTAGAACTGACCACTCTGGGCCCCGGACCCTCAATACAATCCATGTGGGACTAGAATACTCTCTCTCAGATATGAGGAATTCTAATCAAAACCATATTATAACTTATCTTTTTAAATGATCTATAAAGTTTTAATTACTATGTTATCACTTAATTACATAACCTACAATAGGTTACCCAGGTGCTGACCACTTTGGGTCCTGGCCCCTATTGTAAGCCACTCCTCTAAGATGCACCTATTCAACCTCCCCTAGGCTCATAATCTCACAAACATCCAATAGGTATACAACCAGGTAATCCTAGATGCAGTTTCACACACAAGAAACTGACATGATTACAATGATACCATAAATAGATAATATCCAACAAGAGCCCATAAGATCAAAACATAGATGATAATCAAAATAAGCACACACATCAAACATGTTGCTGAAAACAAATCCAACTGACAAAGATCCCTGCCTTTGTTTTCCCCTAAGCCATCTAATGCCTGATATCCACAATGCACAAGAAGACATAACTAACACAAGAAATACCACATTCACACTATAAATAATTGATATCAATCCATAAGCATTAAAGTTTCATTTCGAGCACAATTGATTTTAGGTATATAAACAATGAATCCCACTAGAATAACCAAAACATAATCAATACATTAATACCACAATTTAGAGATTATTCGTTAGTATTGCCCTATGTCTTTGATAAAATAAAAGACCCAATCTCAGTGGATGCATTTCAATTTCAAATGAATGGTCCAATAACAAATAAACATTCCATAAGAGAAACATATCCTATTCACACTAATCAATTAAATAAATTCTATATAAAACAATATTTTAAATATCATATTACATCCTATAGTTAATCTTCATTTAAAACTAACTATGCTAAACATATAAGTGGAATACTTACACATAAACTAATTAACAAAAATAAATTACATACATTTTTAATATCAAAATTAAACTAAACTAAATTAAAATTGAGTTAATCATAAAATGGATTAATTATGTATACTAATTAAATTATAAAATAAACTAAAATAAAAATTATATATATTAAAATATGTTGGCAATTTGGCTAAGGTATGTACATAGATGTTGTCATTATAGCAACATATGTTCCCTATGAAGATCACATAAGCTGGAAAGTAAGTATGGAAGATCGCAGACTAAAATTGTCTAAGTATGAAACAATGTTTTTGATAGAGCAGCCGATACAATTTGTTTTGGTGACGTTCACTGGAGCATGATCATAGTTTGCACAATTGAACATAGACTCTATGGTGTCTAAGGATACCCCATCTCAGTGCGCAAAAGAGTACAGATAGTACGGACAAAGTTATGATTATTTTACCGATGACAGAGTACAATCGACAGAGCAGTTTTGAAGGCAGAAATAGTAAATGAATTAAGGGATTATTTTTCTTGTCAAAATAATGACTTAATATTATAAAGAGATGACATCCTAGATGTTTACTCTTGGATAAATATATGCAAGCTAATAGGAGAAAGATATTATGTTTGTATCTTGTATAAATAAAGATGTACTAAACATACTTGAAATGTAATATGTAACTTGGGATAGTTGTATATTGTGATAGCAACAAAAGTTGTTGATGCGAAGTTGTAAGTAGTACCATATTGTAATCAGTAAACATTTGTATTACTTGTTTGGGCAGTGAGATCATCTGGTAATCAGGCTTTGTATCTACAACTCCTAATAGGGTTGAGGCTTCTAACAAGGCCTATAGTCCTTGAACCAGGACTAATACACTATATGATTGTAATAGGCTCCTAACAGGGTCAACATCCTTAACATGATATCTTTTGATTAGTGGATCTTTGTGGGTACCATCCCCACCAGGGTTTTCCCTTGGCCAGGGTTTCCTCGAGAACATATCATGTGTTATGAGTTCTTTACATTTAATGTTATGTATGCTATTTAGTTTCTTATTCTTTAAAGTAATCTGTTATATCGATAAGTGGGAAAAAGTAAAAGTTTGTGAAATATTGATTCACCCCCCCCTCTCAGTATTTCTTATTTCTAACAATTGGTATCAAAGCACAGTTACTTAGAGAAGAAACATTCAAGGAAAGCCTAGCAGCTTGAGTAAGATCTCTATGGATATGGATCAGTTACAGAAGAATCTTGAAGAAGCTCTTGAACAAATTGATATGCTTACTGATGAAAGAAACACTCTGAAAAGAAAGTATGATGATGCAAAGAATCTTATTGACAAATTGAAAGGTAAGATAGAAGAGCTGAAATCTGAGAAGGAATCTAAAATTCTTGTTGAAGATTGTGATGATTTAGAAAAAGAAAATGTGATCCTTAAACATGAATTGAAGATAGTAAATCTGAAGCTTAGCATGAAAGATGGAAATGACAATCTAAGATCTAAGAATGAAAATTTAAAGAATGAGAATGAAGATCTGAAATCTAAACTTGGCAAGGTAACATCCGAATTTGATAAAGTCAAATTGCAGTATGATGAACTTGAGAAATACAACAAGATTGTGAAAGGTGAATTGACTCAATCCAAACAACAACTTGAGAGGCTATATTCAAATAGTGAAAAGATTGATAAGCAAGTATCTTATGGAAAACCATTCTATGAAAAAACTGGTCTTGGATTTAACATATTGAAGATAGTTAGTGAAAGCAAGAAACCAGATCTGAATGTTTGTGAAAGCAGTGAAGAAAAGAAGTTAGATGAGAACACATTTGAAGATGCACCTAAGCAAGAAGAATCACCAAAGCAAGAAGAACCACCAAAGCAAGATGAACCATCCAAAGGTATGCAAAGAGAATTCAAAGGTAGATGTTTTGCTTGTAATACTATTGGTCATATGAAGAGAGATTGTACAGGTAAACAATTCAAACCTCTTAATGGTTATTGTTATAATTGTCATGGTTTTGGACATAGAGCTATTGAATGTAGAAGATCTAAAGTTATTGAGAATAATTACAATAGTAGAATGCCTAGAAATACTAATAATGCAGATCAGATATCAATTGAAGACATGAAAAGAAGAAATGGAATAGTATGTTATAGATGCAACAAAATTGGACATATTGCTAGAAATTGCAGGACACAAATCAATCAGCAAACACCTAGATATGGAACCAATGGAATCACTTGCTAGATATGTAACAAGATTGGACACACATCAAGATTTTGCAGAATGAACAATGGAGGTTATCCTCATAACCCTAACCCTAGAAACTATGCAAGAAGGAATGAAAATGCAAGAAACAAAGAGAAAGGTTGTCGTAGCAATGAAGATGAAGTAAAATTTTTTAAAGGCACAGATCAAGAAGGTATATTCAGCACTGAAGGTAATCAGGAAGGTAATGTATCTAATGGTAAGAATGAGTCTTTACCTAACCCTTCTTTAAGCACTTAAATTATGTAAATTTCTGTAGTTTAGGAACTTAGAATTAGTATAGAATTAGATTTTGAATGAGTTAAGTTTTGTGCAGTTAGATGAAGGTTTGTTATGTTGTAATAATACTATGGTTAAGTGCACAAAAAGAAATATTGTGTTTCGCGAGGTCACAAGAAGATTTATGGTTGCATGTTTACAGAATCAACTTTTTGGTAGTTTAGCAGCAAAAGAATTGAATGCAATGTCAGATCGAGTAAATGCTAAGTATTAAAAGATTGAAATCAAAGTTATTGTGATTATCAAGTGATTAGAAGTGATTTGGAAAGTGAAGAAAGAAGTTTGGAAGTGATTTGTAGAAGTTTGAAGCACCAATCTAGCAAAAGCCCTAATTTTGTGAATTTAAGGTATTTATCCGACTAAGATCTTGAATCAGCTTAAGTAATCAGATATAATCATGGATGTGTAATTGATTCACAACATTAAGGATAAGAACATACCTAGAACTAAGAAAGATCTAGTTGAACCCTCAAAAAGAGATGCTAGTTTAGCTTTATCATTCGTACCAAACGAAGTTCTTCATTTAGAGAATGTTAAAAGTTATCTTGGATGCAAGTATGAAACCCTAAGGGAAAGTAATTTTAATGGTGAATATAAGAAATTGTACAACATGGATATGTCAGTGAAACAAGGTTATGAACATCTAGAAAACAATGAAATCATTGAGTACTCTATGAAATATGAATTTGATGATGAGGAGTGTACTAAGATCATTTTGAGTAGGATACATAATGGTAAATTTTGGTTAGAAGACAGAGTTATAGACATAACTATAGACCTAATTCATGATGTGACTGGATTATCAAAAGTTGGTGCAATTCCACTGAATGAGAAAAACATGAGAAAGATTGTGATTGAAAACACCAGTTCAATGTACAATGGCAGAGGTATAGTCATTAGTAAGATTAAGCAAGATGATGTAAAATACTTATGTAAGATTTTGACAACAAAGTTTTTTGGAAGTTCTAGAGAAGATGATATGCCAGCAGGTATGGTACACATTGCTTATTTGATGTGTGTGGAGAAGAAGCCTGTGGATATGTGTGAAATTCTGAGAATACAGTTGTTTGAGAATTTGAAAAAGATAAAGAAAGATAAATACACTCACTTTAGATTTTCCTCATTGGTTACTTACATGTTCTTCCACTTGCTAAGAAGATTTCCTTACAATATTGATTGGAATGATGGCGAGAATACTATGGAAAGAATCAATAAAGTTTACATGAAACATCTTATTGAGAAGGTTAATGATAGTGTAAAGTTAGTGTTGAAAAATTTTCAGAACATTGTGGTAAATAGATCAAGAATTCCTCCATCCCTAGTTGAGAAATACAAAGATGATATATGTTTTATGGTTGATACTGATTTCACTTACATTGAGGCAGTAGAACCTAGACATGAATTCATAGACCCTCTTGGCTATGAAATCTTTGAAATTGAAATAGAAGGATATGTTAGTAGATTGTTGAAAAGTAAAGTGGATGCTCATAGCAACAAATTTGGAAGATATGATGAAAATTTTGATTTAGCAAAGACACTTAAGGAAGAGAAACAATCAAAGAAGAGAGTTGAGTCTACAATAAAGAAAATTCTAAAAGAATCAAGTATGAGTGAGTAGGATTTTGATATTGCAAGAAAGACTGCATAAGCAATAAGGCAAAGTGAGATACTATCAGTCCCACCTTTGGCATCAAGTGCAGAATCCATTCAAGTTAAGGTAAAGGTTGAAGAACCTGAGAAGGAGCAAGAAATTAGTTAGACAGAGAAACCCTTTTCTTCAGCACTAAGCAAAAGAATGAAGGCAAGTGCTTCAGGACCGGGTAAAAGACAAAAAATAATTGTTCCACCAGTACCTAGAAGAGTTGCAGAGATAAAAGATGAAGTAACAATAAAGAAGAAATCATGGAAACCAAGGATAGAAAGAGTTAATGAAGATATAATGCAGCATGGAGACTTTACCAAAATGAACAAATACTATGATTTATATGGATCCTCTGACAGATTAAATCTAGAGAATGCAATGGTTACACATATGATTTTGACAAACAATAAATTTGATATTATTCAAGGAAAGATACCAGAAGATTTGTACAACAGACTTGTGAGAAGAAAGATGAGAGCACAAGAAGAAGATACTAAAATGAGAAAGAATGTGATAAGATAGTTCTGTGACATAAGAGATGATGACCACCTTAAACAGATCCTTAAGCCACTTGAAACCCTATTAAGAACCAAAAGAAGAATTATATAAATAATGAGAGGTCAGTATGAACAAGTGAAGACTGAAACTGAATAGGTAGTTGTGCAAGTGCTAGAAAACTTGGTAGCAGGAAAAGATAGCAAAGATCAATCAGTTGCAGAACCAGCACAGAAATAGAGTTCAGAACAGGCAGAGGCAGCAACAGTTGAAGTTGAATTTGAAGATATTTCCTTTTCTTCTATAAACATTGGCACATAATCTATGGACATTGAAGGAACAAAAGTTACTTTAGATTCAAATGATGCGGTACTCAACAGTTTGGATAACATTGTTGACAATTTGGTTTTGGGAGAGCAAGAAAAGAGTATTGAAATAGAGACTACTCGAATAGAAGTGCAAATGGAAATAGAGGCCCATACACCTACTGAACCACAAGAAGACATCAGTCTTACTCCTAAGACTGGAAAGGATAAAGGAATAGGAACATTGATTGAAGATTTGAGCAAGGAGGTTGATGACGATGATCAATTAGAGTTGATCACTTCTTTGAACAAAATTATTGGAAAGAACAAGAAAGTTAAGAATTTGGAAGGTAGCCTAAAAGATTTGACTGAGAAGCTACAAAGTGTTATATCTACAAAAGTCTTTGATTTAGACCCACTTGAAAGAGCAAAGATGGTAATAAATTCTTTTGATGTTGAGTTCACTAATTTGACTGATATTGCTAAGGTTAAGGCTCAGGCAGCTTATGAAGCTGAGATGTTGTAGAATATAAGTCAAAATATCAAAAATGACATTGACAGCCTTGACAGACACATTAAGAACTTAAGGAAACATCTTGAGATTGGAAAGTGTTTGTACATTCAGTGTACAAAATCTAAAAATATAATTATTGAGGAAGAGAAGAAGATAAAGAGAAGCAAGATGAAATTGTAGCAGAGACAAACTCAACGGCCAGCACAAACAAAAAGATCAGTGCAGTTGAGAAAAAGATCAGAAAATTATGTGATGAGATAAGGACTTTGAATGATGAGAAGAACAAGAAAATTATCAGGATAAACATCTTGAGAGAGCATGTCTCAATCAAGTTGACTATAATAGAAGAGTAGCTAGAAGAATGTCTTACTACTAATACAACATTTCAGAAGTTCAATTTTGAGTCCCTTCAAGCTTGTCAGATTGCAGCATATGGATTGAGTACTTTACTCAATGTAGCAGAATCAATTAAGAAGGGATGGGAGAAAGATTTTGAGACTTGGAAGACATATTTTTTAGATTGTGTTGCAAGCCTACTGGCTTTGCAATAAGATAGTAAGGTAAAAGTTTTGACACAATTTTGTATATCCCTTTCCACCCTTTATTTTGTCATTGTTGTCAAAGGGGGAGAGATACTTACAAAATTGTCTATATATGATAAGGAAGGATACTCATAGGGGGAGTTCTATGGAGTATTATGAAGTATTATAGATTATGTGTATATTTTGAGGAGATATAAGGATATTATATTTATTTTTATACTATGGCCACAATTTTGATACAATTTTGAGATTTTTGTACACTTTGCCAATTTTCTCATATGTTGCCACCAATGACAAAGGGGGAGATTGTTGGCAATTTGGCTGAGGTATGTAAATAGATGTTTTCATTATGGAAACATATATTCCCTATGAAGATTGCATAAGCTGGAAAGTAAGTATGGAAGATCGCAGACTAAAATTGTCTAAGTATGAAACAATGTTTTTGACAAAGCACCCAATATAGTTTGTTTTGGCAGCGTTCATTGGAGCATGATCAGAGTTTGCGTAGTTGAACATAGACTCTATGGTGTCTAAGGATACCCCATCTTAGTGCGCAAAATAGTATAGATAGTACAGAAAAAGTTATGATTGTTTTACCGATGACAGAGTATAGCCGACAGAGCAGTTTTGAAGGCAGAACTAGTAAATGAATTAAGGGATTATTTTTCTTGTCAAAATAATGACTTAATATTATAAAGAGATGACATCCTAGATGTTTACTCTTGGATAAAGATATGCAAGCCGACAGGAGAAAGATATTATGTTTGTATCTTGTATAAATAAAGATGTACCAAACATACTTGAAATGTAATATGTAACTTGTGATAGTTGTATATTGTGATAGCAGAAAAAGTTGTTGATGTGAAGTTGTAAGCAGTACCATATTGTAATCAGTAAACATTTGTATTACTTTTTTGGGCAGTGAGCTCATCTGGTAATCAGGTTTTGTATCTACAACTCCTAATAGGGTTGAGGCTTCTAACAAGGCCTATAGTCCCTTAACCAGGACTGATACACTATATGATTGTAATAAGCTCCTAACAGGATCAACATCCTTAACAAGATATCTTTTGATTAGTGGATCTTTGTGGGTACCATCCCCACCGGGGTTTTCCCTTGGCCAGGGTTTCCTCGAGAACATATCATGTGTTATGAGTTCTTTACATTTACTATTATGTATGCTATTTAGTTTCTTATGCTTTAAAGTAATCTGTTATATCCATAAGTGGGCAAAAGTAAAAGTTTGTGAAATATTGATTCACCCCCCCCTCTCAGTATTTCCTGTTTCTAACAAAATAAACATATAATAAAATAAATAAACCACAAAATTTATTTTGTTAAACAAAAATTACCAAAAAAATAAAATCACATTGGGGGGGAAGACCTGCGGGCCCCGTGCCCCACGACCACCGCATGACCCCTTTTACCATGTGTAGGGTACTGCCTACGATAGTCCCCCTGCTATGGCAAAAGTACTACCATCGACAGTACCAGCTACCATAGGTACTCCGCCGGCAGGTGGTGGGTACCAAGCGGTGGGGGTTGGGGGAATTGGTGCCCCCCACCCCCATAAAAACTTTTTTTTTTTTTTTTTGAATTAATTTTTTTTTAAAACAAAAACAATGCCTTTATAATATGCAAACACACAAGCATTTCAATATATTTATATTTTAAAATTTCAGAAATGAAATTTATGAAAATAATCATGAATGTAATATTTTAACAACATATGTATATTTTTTGGAAAATAGAACAAGAGGAATATGTCACATGTATATAATTGCATTGACCTTTCCCACAATTTACTTTTTACAATGACAGTATTTTTTTTAATACCAGAAGATAAAAATATAAAAAATATTGGAGGGCCTATCATTGTCAATAGAGAATATTCATTGTCAACAGAAAATATTCTGTTTCTCTTGAAAACTCATAAGAATTTGGCCTATTAATTGATTGGTGTAATTTTATATTGACTGTACCCTTTCCAGCAAGCACATAATTTAACTAGATTATGTAATTTCTACTAAAATTGGATTTTCTTTCAATAGGAATTTATTTCATCAATCCTTATAGTTATACTATTGCCCAGATTTAATATTTCAATTTGAAGGAAAATTATAAACAATCATTTAACAAAATTTTGCCAGAGTAACACTACGATGCCAAGTAGTAATAAAATAAACAAAACAACTACACCAGGGTTTCAGAACACCTAGATCTAATATAAACAAAGATCTACCAAAATGAAAACATAGAAAATTATTAAAACACAAAAAGATAAATAGATGTGTGAACATATTTGATAGACAAATCCAAAGCCTACCTCAGATCCAATGCCAAAAACTGAAAATGAAAACCCTTGTAAATCTGAGAACATAATTCTCTCCAAAATCACACCCAACCTACAAATCTGAAAGCTATGTTGCAAACAGGTGCCTAATCTAGATGCACAAAGAAATTCAATTCAACATGAAGCCACAACAATCCACCAATCTCCAAAATACCAAGCACACAAGCCTACTCCAAAAATCTTCTCCAAAACTTGTCTCTCCAAAAATGAATGCAAAAATCTCCTAATAGGAATTCCATTCCCAAATTCAAGCAATCCCAAAAGACAACTCAAAAGCTAACTCACAGTCAACTCCAAATCAGAAAATGACTCATAAGACAACTCCTAATCCAACTCCAATTCCAAAATTGAGAGTAAATACAATTTAATTAATTAAAAATATCTTTTAAAAGCACAACTCAACTTAGACTTTTGAAAACTAGTTGTTCTTTTGAAAACAAACTCATTTTTCCAATTTGCACATGTTATAATTTAAATTCATTTATTAAATAAATTAAATACTTAATGCATCACAAATTCATGCAATTAATTATTTAATCATTTAATAAAATATGCAAGCATAATTCAAATCATTTTCAATTAAGCACATGTTAATAATTAAAAAACCCAAATTAAATAAATTAAATATTTAATACATCCTAAAGCATGTAATTAAATATTCAATTATTTAATAATACAATCAAGCATAATTAAATCCAATTTCAATTAAATAATCAATTAATTCCAATTAATTAAATAATTGACTTTGGATAATTTTCCAAATTAAACATAGGAACATAATTAAATCATTAAATTCAACTATAATCCTAACATCGATAATCATATAAAATCACCTAAATAATCATGAATCAACTTAATCAAGCATAGTAAAATCAAGCACAATAAATCATGGAGACTGAAACCATGCACAGACTCAAGAATGGGATCCATGAATTCATGCCAACTAGGTGAATTCAGGTAAGGTAGTCAAACAGACACTTGTCCAATCCTAGGACAATTAAGATTAGGTTAGGGTTTTGGGTCTGTGTATTATCTCCCATCTTTACCATTGAGATGAATGTTTGTGGGCACGCTTACTCCTACCAATTCAAAGAAGATGATGCACTGTACCTACAAACCTATCATCACAAGACAAAGCATATACATACATTAAATAGCAGATAATGATAGGGTATAGTTGGACATGTGGATCTTGACTATGCAAGTAACTACGCCTCCATCCTCTACCACACAAACACGTCAAACAGATACAAACACATAATCACCATACACATGCAAGTATGGGGTAAGTATATCATAAACAATATAAAACATGTAATCTAACATCTTGAAACATCATCATCTAATCTACGCATACACTTGATAAACATATAATAATAATCCACAATCATCATTAATGAAACAATAACCGATCACATGAAAAGTGACCTAAAAGAATTCGGTCATACATCTGAAACATGAAGCAAACTAAGAGCATCCCACGGGTGGGTACTACACAATTCAAGTATGTGAAGGAGATTCTGAAAATTTTTGGCATGGATGACTCAAAACTAGTGGGAACACCTATGGTCATAGGTTGAAAACTATCTACGGAGGATGAATCTAAAGAGGTAAATGAAACTCTATATAGATCCATGATCGGTAAGTTGCAGTATGTTATTCACAGTAAACTAGATATTTCACATGTTGTTGGTATTGTTGCAAGGTTCTCCTTAAATCCAAAGGACTCACTAATGCAGTCAAGGTGGATGGATCCAATTAAGGACTGACCGACATTGCATCCAAACCAATATGTAGAAGAAATATACAATAACAATAACAGATCTATAATGAAACATATGTCTTTATTCATCAAAATAAAAATTACATGCAATGTGTCGGGCTATAAGGCATTCCCAGTTACGACCAATTACAAAGCAAGTAACAGTCTACAAGATCTCACAGGATCTGAATCTTTTCCCCAACATTAGTATCCTGCTAGTCCAGGTTTGCAATAGGCAGCACACCGGTAGGCACCCATGAAATATCTAAACTTGTACTCCAACTTCCAAGAAATCTTCTTGCTCCTAAGCTCGTAGGCTACTAACCTTCTTTCTCATAATCTGATGCCTTAAACAACTATCCAACCATCCTATAAATATTGATTCCCAGCCACAAGTTGGCTGAAGAAACTATAAATCTCTATAAACAAATATTAAATGCTAAAACATTAGTCGGCTCTCACATAGCCTTTCAAAATAAATAAACTCTCCAAAAGATGGCCCCAATAGTCACTAGATCTGCATAGAAGAATGCAACACGCTAGATCTAGGTCCCCACACATCCAATGATCAATCCATAACATGAGGAGCACAAACCAAATTAAATGCACTAGTCAGCCATGAGGATTCATCAAAATAAACCCGTCAGTAAGCAAGAACATCGAGCAACAGAGAAAATAATCAAGCACTAGTCAACTGACCATGCCAGGCATGACAGAGGAACATTGTTATTACTGAGTGCCAGTGAACCGACACCTATAGTCACCGAGCATTCTTTAGAGACCGAGCACCTCGGTAACCACATAAACCAAGCAACCAGTCTCCCAAACCGAGCAAGAACTCTCCAAACCAAGATCAAAACTAGCAATCTACCTTCAAAGAAAAATATATTTTTGGTTGATATAGGATTACCAAGAATCCTAGGATGCTCCTGCATCAGACACCCTAGGTAAGAAAGATTTTCTCATAAGAAAATCAGGGATGCCTCAAGGGAATCAGAATAGGTATGCCGAATCTATTCTTCACCCACATTTCTTCTTGTCCTTCATCCTAGGTAGTCTTCACTTCATTCATTGTCTCAAGTAGAAAGTCCTTTTTCTTTTCACTTTGCTTATCCCTTCGGTTAGCAACAGATAGAAACTAGTTCTGACCACTACCGATCACCTCAATGCCTCAGTAAGGTTCATCCTTCTCAGATTTCTCAATCAACTCAGTATCCTCTGCATCTTTATGTCATAAATGTCACCATCTTCTGAACCATCTTTGCTAGCAAAACCATCTACTTCTTAATCTCAACAAACTCTTCTGATATCTCTTTCTCCTTCTCAGTTAAACTAGACTCAATAGGAATAGGTCCTTCCACCTTGTGCTCTTGAGGTTTGTCACAAGGACAACACCTGATAACTCCAATCCCTTAACTCTTGTCTCCTATAAATGTATCATCTTATGCTGAGCTCCTTCATGCCTAACCACATAGGTATTAGCACGACCATCAAACAAAACATTTTTGTCAAACTGCTAGGGTCTACCGAGCAACATATGATAGACATCCATAGGCAATACATCACATAATATCTCATCATGGTAAGATCCAATCTGGAAATTAACCAAGCATTTTTCTTCAACTCTAACCTTAGAAACATCTTGTATCCAACTAATCTAATAAGGATTAGGATGCTTCCTTCTTTCCAAATTCAACTTACTAACCATCTCATTTGAAACAAAGTTTTCAAAACTAACACCATCAACTAAGACATTACATACCTTATCCTTGCACTTACATCTAGTTCTGAACAAATTTCTTCTTTGCATCGGTTCAGGAACACATGCAGCCAACCTTCTAGTGACAAGACATTCACCTTTCTCAGGAACATTCTCAATGTCTTCTTCAGTAGCTAATGCAACTCTTTTCTTAGGACACTGCCAACTTCTATGACCAGCTTCGCCATAGTTATAACAAGTGCCGATGAACTCATTCTTCCACTTTCCTCTTTGTCCAGCATTCTTAGTAACTTGACCACTACCAGATCCTACATCTAGCTTAGGATTCTCCATCACACTATTCTCAGCAATAGTCTCACCAGTCTCACCACCTCAGTTCCTATTGTTCTATTTTCCTTCATACTTCCTATTTAGCTTCTCTTCAATCTTTAATGCCATCTGATAAGCATCACCAATTTTTGTCATCCACACAGAAAGTAACTCTTCCTGAATACTAGGTCTCAAACCATAGACCTACCTAGCAACCTTTTCTTTATCAGCTTCAGAATGACCAATCCTAATCAGGATTCTATAAAACTCCTTGGTATACTCCAGTACCAATTTGTTAGTCTTCTTCAAAGCTTGCATCTCCTTAAACATGTCCAATTCATAATCTGCTGGAATGAATTTCTTCTTCAACTTGTCAACCATTTGGTTCCACTTAGTGATCTTCTCTTTTCCTCTTCTACCTCTTTCCAACTAAACTTCTCTCCACCAAATATTTACATGACCTTTCAATTTAGTCTTTGCAAATATAACCCTATCAGGATCTTCTATCTCTTCATACTCAAAGTATTCATTAATCTCATTGATCCAGTCAATCAATTCTTCAGGCCTAAGGCTTCCAAAAAATGCAAAAACTTCAATCTTAGGTCTCTTCCCAATCTTAGACATAGCTTTTAGAATTCGATTCTCCTCAAAATCTCTAACTTCTTCGACAACTTCTTCAAAATGATCTTCCTCAGATTCATCATCACTATCCTCTTTCAAGGTAGGCTTCTTCTTCCTCAATTTCTCTTGTAGATCTTGCACTTGTGTTTGCAAAGCCCTAAAATCATCAGGACAGAATTCACCAGTAGTTTCTTCTTCTTCAGAGATCTCACGATTTCTCCTTAGAGGCATCTTCAAATCAAGATCTAGATACACAAGACCCACTCAGCTCCAACAGGAACAAACTTCACTCAAACATGAACAAACTTCACTCTGATACCACCTAATGCTATTAAGGTGGGTGGATCCAATTAAGGACTGACCGACCTTGTAGCCAAACCAATATGCAATGGAAATATACAATAACAATAACATATCTGTAATGAAACAAAAGTCTTTATTCATCAAAATACCAATTACATGTAATATGTCAGGCTGTAAGGCCTTCCCGATTACGACCACTTAAAAAGAAAGTAACATTCTATAAGAGCTCATAGGATTTGAATCTTTTCCCCAACATTAGTATCCAGTTAGTCCAGGTCTGCAATAGGCAGCACACTGGTAGGCACCCAGGAAAGGTCTAACCTTGTACTCCAACTTCCAAGCAATCTTCCTACTCCTAAGGTCATAGGCTACTAACCTTCCTTCTCACAATCTGATGCCTTAAAAAACTATCCAAGCATCCTATAAATACTGATTCCTAGCCACAAGTTGGTTGAAGAAACAATAAATCTCTATAAACAAATATTAAATGCTAAAACATTAGTTGGCTCTCACATAGCCTTTCAAAATAAATAAACTCTCCAAAAGATGGCCCCAATGGTCATCAGATCTGCATAGAAGAATGCAACACACTAGATCTAGGTCCCCACATGTCCAACAGTTAATCCATAACATGAGGAGCGTGACCCAAATTAAATGCACCAGTCAGCCAAGATGATTCATCCAAATAATCCCATCGATAAGCAAGAACACTGAGAAACAAAGGAAATAATCAAGCACCAGTCAACTGGCCATGCCAGGCATGACCGAGGAACATAGTTATTATCGAGCACTAGTGAACTGATGCCTACAGTCACCGAGTGTTCTTTAGAGACCGAGCACCCCAATAACCCCATAAACTGAGTAACCAGTCTCCCAAACCGAGAAAGAACTCTCCAAACCAAGATCAAAACTAGCAATCTACCTTCAAAGACAAACATATTTTTGGTTGATACAGGATTGCCAAGAATCCTAGGATGCTCCTGCATCACTCATATATGGTTGTAGTGAAGAGGATCTTTAGATATTTCAAGGGGACTGAAGATTTTAGCCTATGGTATGGTAAGTATGGATATTTTTATTTGAATGTATTTATTGATACAAATAGGGTAGGTAATGTTGATGATAGGAAGAATACAAGTGGTGGAGCATTCTTTCTTGGTGAAATATTAGTCTCTTTAACTAGTAAAAAGAAGAGTTGTATTTCTCAATCTACTACAAAGGTAGAGTATGTTGTTGCTTCTATTAATTATCAACAAGTGATATGGATAAAATAAATTCTTGAGGAAATTCATGAGGTCATAGAACTATTTGTTATCTATTGTAATAGCACTAGTGCAATAAAAATTTGCAAGAATCCAGTGATGCACTCGAAGACAAAGAGGATTGCAATAAAATATCATTTTCTAAGAGAATAGGTATAGGAGAAGGAGGTGAGGCTTGACTATGTGCCTACTAAAGAACAAGCTGATATATTCACCAAGCCATTACCAAAGGATACCTTTGATTATCTCAGAGGTAGATTACGAGTTATCCCCCTATCTAAAGTTAATTAGAGGATGATGTTGATTGCATCATTTCATATGTGTTTATCAAAATATCATGTGTATGGATTGATGTAGAGGTAGAATACTCCATAGGGGGAGAATTATTAGTATGATGTTGTGATTCAATGATGAGGAAAGAACAAGAAAATAATAGTGAAGTATAATCAAAGATGACTATATGATTATACAACTTCGGCATTATTGTCAAATGGGGATAATATGCATTATAAAGGTACAATAACAAGAGAAGAACATATAGGATGAGATGAAAGGAGGATTATATGTAGGTGATGAATTGGTTTGACAGTGTGAGAAAATGTATGGTCAGAGGTATAGACAAAAGAAGAAACATTTTACAAAAGTCAGTAAGAGGATTTCCATGAGAGAGACATAGTGTTTCCAAGAAGAACTCAAAAGTTAAGAGTGTTTCCATCAATGCCAAAGGGGGATATTGTGAGCATAATTGATGCAGTGATGCTAAGTGTTACATTGATAAAGATTGGTACAAATTAAATGATAGGTGAATCATTTATTAGGTTTTCATTAATGTCAACTGATTGACTTAGTGTTTTCAGTATGTTACCAAATATTGTGTGAGTAAACCATGAATTGTAGTATGTTTATGAAGTTGTTATTCTAATGGAAGAACATGTTATGTGTTGTGATGTTAAGTTTGTAATCAAGACTTTTGATATGAATTATTGAGTTGGTTATGTTTGAATGAAATCAAATTGGGTAACTGCTAAAATAGTTAGTGACAGACAATAAGTGATTTGAATTTTATCTCAAATCAGTAAAGTATTTGATGGAATGGTGAAGATGGTTTAATGGATTGGAAGAGGTATTAACATAATGAATAGATAAACAAGACAAAGTTCTTGAATAGGTAATGAATATTTTTGAATCGGTGAAGAAATTTGAAGTGGCAATGGGATCGGTGAATTTTTTAGTGTAGTAAGGAAACTCCATGATTTGTGGAAAGTATTTGACATCACATTTCTTGAGGTATGCATTTAAGGTGGATTATTCAAGATTTTTCTTTTAGTCAAACAAGTTTTTGAAGATGGTTCAATTTCTAAGGTGAAATCCATATGGAAGTTGACACAGTTAGAGAAAAATGATTTATGAGTTGTTAGATACATCATATCTTACCTAATATGATCTAGATCATTCGTATCTTAGATCTAGAGTTTATTTTAAGACAGTGGAAGAAAATCTATATATTGGAAAGTTGAAAAAGAAGCTATTTACTAATTGTGATTTGCAGGACACAGTGACAAAGAAAGTGAAGGAATAAAGTGTGATCATTCTAGGGAAGATTATAGTCCATGGAGAAGAGTTTCATAACTTAATAGGATTCGATCATGTAGAGGTAGTGTAATTTCACAGATCATTTTATCTGTTTCTTTTTAAAAATTATAACAGTGAAATCCCTTAACAGGGTAGATCCTAATAGATTTTTGTTGTAAATCATCTAACAAGGTGGCATTCATATTGAATGTTAAAAATCCTCTAACAAGGCTGCTCTTAATAGGGAAAAGATCCTAACAGATCTAAAGGGAAATCCCTTAATCGGGTAGCACCTAACATTTCTTTTGTAAACCTTTAATAGGGTAAGATCCTCATAGGGCGTATTCCAAAAGAGTATAGATTTAGTGGGTGCCAACTGCCACTACTTTTTTTCCCATTTGGGTTTCCATGAGAAAACTATTGTCTTCATTGTGTGATTGATTATTTGTGGATATATACATTGAAATTTTCTATTTATATTAGTTGTTGTTGAATGTTTTAGTGCATTGATCAGGATTAAATTGGGAAATACTGAAATCTAATTTTTCAAAATTTCCCACGTTTTAGTAAATTGCATTTTTGAGGGTCTTCGGTGCATTTTTGGGCTTGTATGCCTCCCAGAATTACAAACAAAATGTTGTTACTTTCAAAAATTTATTCTAGATCTTTTAAATACCTTTCCAACTCATCAAACGATTCACAATTCAAAGCTAGGACTAGAAAGTTATACCTTCTCCAAGTGGACCTAATTTTTATATATAGATTTTTTGATAATTTTTGATAGTTTGAATAGCTTATTTGTAATAAATATTATGATGGCTTTTAATTTCATTTCCAAGGGATTCTGATGACCCTTGGGATCCATCAGATTTGTATAAACTTCAATATTTGTATAGAATGGATCAATTTTTGGTTTGCAATCTTGTTGTTCTCAATTTTCGTGTTGAATTCTACAATACTGTAGGTATCACACCAGGTATTGTAATTTAGTTTCATAAATTAGATTAGTGGTATCAGATTGGGAACACTCCTTTATGCCAATTTACACAAGGTCTTCCTACCAAAGATTAGGATTGGATACACAAGATTTGTCAAAATATCCACCTTTAAGACACACACGATCAAAGATGTCAGACGATGCTATTAAGAAGTTGGTGGAGGAAGCTTTAAATAAGCAATGAGAGGAGATGATGAGTCAATTTTCACACCTTATACAAAATAAAAAACCCTCTGAATCAGGAACATCATTTCATGGAAATACTCCTTTCAAAGTGGAGGTCAATTTCAACATCCCGAATTTTGAAGGAAAGGTCGATTCTAAAGCTGTTGATAACTGGTTATCAAAGTTGGATAGATATTTTTTTGTAAATAATTTCTCAGATTTAGAAAAGATAACATTTTCTCTCCTCAAAGCTGAAACCCATGTAAAATTAGCATGGGAAACTAAAGTCGCAAATAAAGAACGAGAATCATTTGTTGAAGATGGTTTTGAAATTTATCTTGATAAGAAGCCCACATGGGGAGAATTTATGGAATACATAAAAGAAGCTTACTTTCCGGAAGATGTCTATGAAAAAAAATACATAGAATGGAAGCTTCTTTAACAAAAGAGGGATCGATCTATGCAAGATTACAACAATAAATTTTATTCACTTTCAGCAAAACTCGGTATTGAGGATTCAGAGAAGCATCAAATTTTGAAATATCGGAGTGGAATTCATAGGTATATTTAAATAGAGATGGAGTTTTTGAATATTGAGACATTGG
Organism: Chamaecyparis obtusa; assembly: GCA_027943335.1. Lineage (NCBI taxonomy): Eukaryota > Viridiplantae > Streptophyta > Pinopsida > Cupressales > Cupressaceae > Chamaecyparis > Chamaecyparis obtusa. Next base: position 349,025 of record BSBK01008853.1, read on the forward strand.
AAATTTTCCTATAAATATGCTACAAAAATTGAAGAGAAATCCAAGTAGAAAGGGAAGAGGGACTACTTTGCAAACAACAAGCCAAAGGTTGAAGGTGGCAATAAATTTGTAGGAAAATAGGTGACCAAGGAACCTCATTCAAATTCACCCAAGAAAATATGGTGGTCTACTAAAAAGACACAAATAGACAAAGGCATGTGATGAGAGATGCATAAGTCCCCAACCCATAATACAAAGGATTATCGAAGTATTAAAAATTTGATGATAGAAATACGAGGAGAGGAAGCTAAACCTGAATCATCACCAATAGATAATTCTAAGAAAGAGGAGAATGATTCCATCATAGAAGAAAACCCATATGTTGTAGTTGGAAATTGTAAAGTATTGCCCTGTGAAGAAGAAGAGATATTTTTTCATTCACAGATGTGGGTTGATGGAAAGCCTCTGCATTTTATTGTTGACAATGGGAGTCAAAAGAATTTGATCTCTAGGGAGACAGTTAAAAGATTAAATCTGAAAGTGACAAGACACCCACAACCATACTCTATGGGATGGGTAAATGAGGGACAAGATATTCAAATAAATCAATAGTGTCTTCTACCATATTCAATCAAGCCTTTCAAGGATGAAGTGATATGTGATGTAGCACTATTGGATGTATGTGATGTCTTGTTGGGGTAGCCATACATGTATTAGAGACATGGGGTGTATGAGTCTAGGCCATGTAGTGTTACAATCAATCTTGGTGGAAAGAGTTATCGAATACTAGAGGTATGTCCAACACAAAATGCTCCTTTAATTAGTGCTAAACAATGTAAATGCTTGATTTCTCAAACTGGAGCTTTTGTTCTACTCATGATTCACCCTGAACAAACAAAGTCAATTGTTCTTAATACACATGCTAAGGTAACAGAAAATCAAAAAAATCAGATGGATAAAATTTTGAAAGAATATAATAGTGTGTTTAAACCACTAGTGGGAGTACAAACACACTATCAAGTCAAGTACTCTATTGATTTAATCCCAGGCACACCACTACCGCATGAGCCAATATATAGGAGGTTAGTTTTGGAAAATGATGAGATTAAGAGACAAATTTAGAAGTTTTTTTAGAAAGGACACATTCATCCAAGTGCTTTACCTTGTGGAAGTCCAATCATCCTTGCTAAAATGAAAGATGGGACATGGAGGCTTTGTATTGATTATAGGGCATTAAACAAAATATTTGTTAAAAATAGATATGCAATCCCTTGAATTTATGATTTGTTGGACCAACTTAGGGGGGCTAATTTCTTTACAAAAATTGACTTGAAGGCTGGATACCACCAAGTACCAATTGATCCAGCAGATGTGTGGAAGACTGCATTTAAATCTAAGGAAGGCTTGTTTGCATGGTTGGTCATGCCTTTTGGCCTAAAAAATGCCCTAGCAAAATTTATGAGATTGATGAATGATGTGCTTAGACCATTCATTGATTCTTTTATGGTTGTTTATTTGGATGACCTACTCATCTTTAACAGAACTTGGTCTAAGCATTTACAACATGTTGAACAAGTGCTTTCAACTCTACAAAAACACAAACTTTATGCCAACATTGAGAAGTGTTATTTTGGTATGCAGATTATTCAATACTTAGGGTATATCATTGATATTGAGGGTGTTCATGTTGATTCAGCAAAGATTCAAATAATCCAAGATTGGCCATCCCCTAAAAATTTCACAGAGCTTCGTAGCTTCTTGGGATTAGCCAACTTCTATCGTAGATTTGTGTTTGATTTCTCACACATATCATGGCCTCTTAATCAATCACTAAGGGGTGGAGCACAAGAAAAATTTTAGTGGACAGAGGAAAGCAACAAGAATTTGAGGAGTTAAAGAAAAGACTATGTTCAACACCAGTATTAGTCCTTCCAGATCTACACCAAGCATTTGAGATAGAAATAGATGCATCTGATTATGGTCTTGGTGTGGTACTCACACAACATGGGCATCTTGTTGCCTATCACAGTGAAACTTTTTCTAATACAATATGTAGGTACCCCACATATGATAAGGAGTTGTATGTGATTGTTCAGGCCTACAAACAATGGAAACACTATATACTAGGAAGGGAAACTATTATACATATAAACCATAAACCACTTCAATTCTTGTAAACACAAGAGAAGTTGCATAATGATAGACATCAATGGTGGTCAGCCTATGTACAACAATTTCACCTCAACATTCTTCATAAAAAGGAAGCAGTAACAAGGTGGAAGATTGTTTGAGTAGGCCTCCAATTGCAGGTTTGACAATAGTGTTGGATTCATGTGGTCATCAATCATCAACTTGGGAACAACTATGTGGTATTGACCCTGATTTTTCTAACATCTATAGTAATTTGGTCTTTGATTTTCACTTGCAGGATGGGTTACTTTTCCATAATGGTCACATATGTGTACCCACCGAGGAATAAAAGAAAATGATATGGGAAGCTCACTACAGTTGTGTTGCATGACATTTTGGTATTGGTAAGACTATTGCTATCCTTCAAAATTATTTCTATTGGCCAAAAATGAAGCAGGATATCATTTCACATATACAAGCTTGTACAACCTTTGCAATTGCAAAGCCATCAAACCATAAGTTGGGTCTATACTTACCATTACCTATTCCTGATAAGCCATTATATTCTGTTTCAATGGATTTTATGTCTGGACTTCTAACTACCAGGTGGGGGCATGATTGTGTATATGTTGTGGTAGATAGGTTTTCTAAAATGGCTATCATGGTGGCATGTAAAAAGATGATTTCTATAGAAGATACTACCAAGATATTTTTTGAACATGTTTGGGTTCATTTTGGTTTGCCAAAAACCATTATTTCTGATAGGGATAGTAGGTTCATCAACAAATTTTGGTCTGCCCTATGGGCTAAAATGGACACCAAGTTAACAAAGTCCACAACATTCCATCCCCAAAAAGATGGGCAGATAGAAGTGGTGAATCAAATGATTATTCATATTTTACAGATGTATCATTCCAAACATCCTCACACATGGGATAAAAGCTTACCCTATGTGCAACACAGCTACAACCGTGCACTCCATAGTACTACAGGGCACAGTCCATTTGAGGTTTCTCTTGGGTACCAACCATTGGAACCTATGGATGTAGAAATACCATCTCTACAATCTAATAGGCCATTGAATGGTGACAAGGAGGTAGATAAAGAAGAAAAATTCATTGATAACATTAGACACCTACAACAACAAGTTCATGAGATCTTGGAGCAGAGTAATTAGAAGTATAAGGAAAGGCATGCTAAACATAGAACTCCTCATCAGTTTCAGATTGGTGACAAGATATGGTTACATCTTTAGAAGGAGCACCTAGACAGACCAAATAGGAAGCTTCATCCTCTTCATTATGGCCCATATACTATTGTGAAACAAGTTGGTGAGAATTATTTTGAACTTAATTTGCCATCCTTTTTGGGACTGCATCCATTTTTCAATGTGGAATTGTTGAGACCCTATTTTCCTCCTTTGTTGGATATTTCCCAAGCTACTGAACACATTCAAGCTACAGAGTTAAATCCATCTACTATTGTTCTAGTCTAGTGTGACCATGTTACTATAGTCATTTTAAAGACTTTGAGAAATCAGAACATTCCTTTGTATTGGGTGGTTCGAGCTTGTCAACATTCTCATCAAGGTAAGTGGTTTACTAAGGAATAAATTAAAGAACAATTTCCTCATCTGTTGCAGCAGATTAGTGCAATGGGGCCCATTGCCTCTCAAGGGGGGAGGAATGATCATGATTAAATTGGGAAATACTAAAATCTAATTTTTAAAAACTTCCTATGTTTTAGTAAACTGCATTTTTGAGGGTCTTTGGTGCATTTTTGGGCTTGTATGCTACCCCAAAAATATCAAAAATTAGATTCTAGATCTTTTGAATACCTTTCCAACACATCAAATGGTTCACAATTCGGAGCTAGGACTAGAAAGTTATGCCTTCTCCAAGTGGACCTAATTTTTATATATAGTTTTGTGATAATTTTTAATAGTTCGAATAGTTTATTTGTAATAAATATTATGATGGATTTTCATTTCATTTCCAAGGGATTCTGATGACCCTTGGGATCCATCAGATTTGTATAAACTTCAATATTTGAATAGAATGGATCAATTTTTGGTTTGTAATCTTGTTGTTCTCAATTTTCATGTTGAATTCTACAATACTGCAGGTATCACATCAGGTATTGTAATTTGGTTTCATAAATCAGATCATGCATTCACTTTAAAGAGTTTGAAATAAATGAATTTTTTGATTATTGATTCAGGCCTCCTCTCTCATTAATCAAACCTGTATTAAGAAGTAGAAACACCTTCAATCAAAAAACCTGAGCTAAGGGTAGGTGAAATTCCAAATTAAATATTTTTTGGGTGGGCTAGTAATTTGTTAAGTGGTATCTGCAAGGACTCAGCCTCTCTGGTCAGAGCTTCATTCTATCATTCACTCTCGACACAGTTCACCGCATTCCCTTCATTTTTGGTGGGAGAATGAGATGCCAAATTCATAGACATAGGGCTCACACAATCATATCCTACAATGGGGAGCACTACAAGGGTCTGAATTCAAGCACTTCACTCCTAAAGTGAGTGCAATTGTCCTCAACAAAGGACATGGTATTTGACGCTATGTAGAGGCAGATAAAAATAGCCTGTATAAGGGTCAAAATAGAATACTGCACTTCCTAAAACCCATCTTTTGGAGGAGCACACTGCAGAAAACATGAAAAAGCTAGATCACACCTATAAGAGTTCAACACATGACACAATGATTAATAAAATAAGAAAAGGCATCAAGTACATAGTGTTAGAGTAATAAATTTTTTTTTCTTATTAGTTAAATCATATTGATTTAATTATTAAGTCACTTATTACCTCTTTCTTTACTTAAGCTAAACTTTAGGCATATAATGATTAATTATTTTATTAATTATTATTATGCAACCTAGATTTCCTTTTAGGTTTTTTATCTCCTTGTATAAGGATTGATCTCTCTTGTAAACATAACACATTTACTTTTATTTGATTGCAACTTTTATTTTTGCACATCAAGAATGTCTCCTCTTTCATGGATCCTTGCGTTGAGGCCTCCATAGCTTTTGCTTCTCGCTTTCTGTGACATGGTTTTTCATGTAGGTGTTCTTAGGAGTTGTACATTGTTTTCTCACCAACTCCAACATGGTATTAGAGCTCCAGATCTTTATGCCCCTACTCTCTTCCTGAGAGATTCAGCCGTGTTCGTCAGATCTACAATTTTTAGAGGATTTTCAGTCGGATCTAGGGGATACCTCTTTTTATGGTTACTATGCACTCAAACAGAGCTCATTGCTGAACTTGCAGTGCCCAAGAACCTCTATTTTGATACAAAAATATTTCAGGGAGGCAAAAAAATTACCCTAGGGCCGTACTATTGTGCATGCATCCTAAGGAAAAATTTTGTACACACGTCGAAAAAAAATGTTCTTTTTTTTTTTTTTTTTTTTTTGGGGGGGGGGGGGGGGGGGCGCTACCACCACTCCTCCCATGAGACACTGCAATCGAAGCATCACTATTGATGGTCATGATAATTTCCAGTGGCTCCATTGACTGCAGCATCACTGCTGACAATCGTGATAATCGGTAGCGGCTCCACCGATGACTGCATCATCACCGAACTTCACAATAACCACCAACACCACTACCAACTATAGTAGTGACCATAGTGGATAATTGGAAGTTACCTAGCCACTAGTAGTTGGGGTAACTCAACTTTTTTTTTTCAACATGAGTGCTTTTTGGGCCTAATTGGGCAATTGGTTCTATTTTTGCCATAACTTCCGCATCTGGAGGCATAATCAGATGAATGTGATACCATTGGAAAGCTTTTTTAGAGGTGGATCTTTTCGGCATTTTGGATTTTGGATTTTTTTCCTCCATTTTTTTGCACCAGGAGTTCAAAGGAAAATATTATTTTTTGTCTTCTTTGGGGCATAACTTGTGCATCTAGGCTCCATTTTTTGCAAATGATATATCATGGAAAGCTAATTCGAAGCCCGATCTAGTGGTGTAGGTATGTAATGTTTTATGATTTTTTTATCTTTCATATTTGTTTCCATTTGAAGTCAGAGGTTTTTTTTCCTTCTTAGGGCCATATCTCGAGCATTCAACATCCCTTCTTTGGAAACCAGATATTGTTTGAGAGCTATCAACAAGCTTTTCACATTTGTAGTCTATTTTGTCTAATTCTTTTTATCAAATTCATGGTTTCTTGGAGATACCTTGCATGCACCTACTATGGGAGTTCTAATCACATGTCAACACATTTCTCACACCATTTTGGGCCCTCTAGAGTACCTATAATTTTTTTCTCATATCTTGAGCATACGGTGTCAAAATCGGGCAAACCAGATATCATTGGAAAGCTCTTTCTGAGATTTATCTAGATCTGTAGGTTTGAATTTTAGAATTTTTCTTTTTTGATGGTGATTTTTGTTGTCAAATCCAAAAGTTCCTTTTCACACTCTAGGAGCCATATCTTGCACATCCAGACTCCTTTTTTGGCAAAAGAGATATCATTGGAAAGCTTGTTCAGTGGTCTTTCCAGTGTTGTGAGTATTTTTTGTAGATTCTTCTCCAAATATATTTTATTCATTTTTTTTTTGCATTTCTTCACTCTGGTAAATATCTTAGATGTTTCAAGTCCTGGCACTAATACATTTGGGGTGAAATTGCGACGGCAATTTGCGACGACAGGCAAATGTCATGCGGTTTTGGCTTTTTTTTTTCAAATATAGCCCGACACCGTCGCAATTTGTGACGATAATACATTTGGCAACGTCACCATTGCGACATTGTCAGGATATAAGGACAAAAAAAAAGGGAACGTTGTCATTTGTGTTTTCAACAGCGCCGTAACCCTCTGCGAAATCACATCAGGATATAAGGGCAAAAAAAATAAGAATGTTGTCATTTGTGTTTTCAACAGCGCCGTAACCCTCCGCGAAATCACATCGGGATATAAGGGCAAAAAAAAAAAGAACATTGTCATTTGTGTTTTCAACAGTGCCGTAACCCTCCGCAAAATCACAACTACAATTTCTGAGTACGTTGGGTTTATTTTTCTTTTGTCATTATTATGTAATCTGGTATTCAGCTGTTAGAGAGCTAAAATACCCAGAAATGAGGACATATCTATGTTGAATTTATTGTTAGCGGCTTTGGTTATTTAGAAGTTTAATTTTATTTGTTCATCTTTCAAGCACAAATGTTTTGTGGACCGTAACGTCTTCATTGTTTCGGGTATGCAGTGAAATAGCCCTAACTTGCAATTGCGATGTTGTCGGGATATAAGGGCAAAAAAAAAAGGAACGTTGTCATTTGTGTTTTCAACAGCACCGTAACCCTCCATGAAATCACATCGGGATATAAGGGCAAAAAAAACAAGAACGTTGTCATTTGTGTTTTCAACAGCGCCGAGAGAGATTCCCTCCGTGAAATCACAGCTACAATTTCTGAGTACGTTGGGTTTATTTTTCTTTTGTCATTATTATGTAATCTGGTATTCAGCTGTTAGAGAGCTAAAATACCCAGAAATGAGGACATATCTATGTTGAATTTATTGTTAGTGGCTTTGGTTATTTAGAAGTTTAATTTTATTTGTTCATCTTTCAAGCACAAACATTTTGTGGACTGTAATGTCTTCATTGTTTCGGGTATGCAATGAAACAGCCCTAACTTGCGACTACCTTCACGGTACTTGTGTACATTATCATGTTGTCTTTATAGTGACTGTCCTCATTCAAGTGGCAATTACACAAGGGATAGTCACTGTGAGATGTCCTCATTTGTGACAAGGATAGTCACACTTAGGACATCTCATAGTGATATTCCCTTGTGTAATTTCCACTTGAATGTATTGCTATTGAACCACATTAATGCTTTTCTTCTTCAACAAATGAGGACAGTCACTGTAAAGACAACATGATAATGTACACAATTACCAAAAAATGATCTTGTTAATTGATGTAACACTTTGTCTTGCTCACTCCCTATCCTTCACTAGGGTCTCTTTAGGCCAATGTTTTGACTTGATAGGGTACTTAACTATCCCTACACTCTTTAGGTATCTCTACCCAAGATCCCACTCCTTCAACTAGTGCACACCAACAAGAAATACAACGAACTCTGCTCAATACCAATCTAGCTACTAGGACACTCCTAGTCTTGTCTTCACAAATTGAAACACATTCAACTAGAACTTTACTCCATGGAGAAGCTGGCCACTAGGACCTCTATTGGTTTCAATATTACTCCTTCACCTATACTTTTCATCAATACTTCAATCCGGTTCATCAAACCATGCCAATTGCACCCAAAAATAGGCTGCTAGCAATTAGGCCTTTGTCAAGCCTTTTTGTTTATATTAAGCCACCTAAAGGGCTTAGGATTCAGATGCCCTTTATTGAGAACTCCAAGATATCTAAGGTCTTCTCCTCCTAGATTTTTTGTACACCAACTCCTACAGCCATGCCTGAAAACAAGTATTTTGACACAACTTGGATAGTCTGACTAAGAGTTTGTTTTCTTAGCAGCCAAAGAAACTCACCCAATCTTCTAATTTGACTTGGGGCTTCTTTAGATGTGTGTCTACCTCTCCATGAGATTTTAGTTGAAGCAACCAATGCATTCAACTTGTTGTAATCTTCTTGTAATGATTTGTCATCCCTAACTGTGCTCAACTGACTCACCTAGGACATCATTGCAAACATAGAAAATGAGCTTCCCAGGGCCCCTCCTTCCAAACATATAGTACATGGAGTCTCCTCACCCATTCCAAGAGCCCGTAAAAAATTGACAATGGAATGATGAGCTAAGACTCCATTTGTTCAACCTGCCTGGTTCAAACCAATGATAGGGTACTTAACAAAAGAATTAACAAACTAGTTGGAATGCTTCAAAACTCAAAAAAAACACAACACAGAATAAAAAAACAACTTGTACTAACTTTTCCAATAGACACTGTGAGCTATCTAATCCATTAATCAACTGAAAACAAAGAAACAAAAAAACTCAAGAATTCACTAAAACCGTGTTACTCTACAAATCTTCTTAATTCTAAATGTTTTTCCCCCCAACCTTTTGCATAGATCGATGGAGGCCTCTTATAGTTGATCTGATGCCTAATTCAATGGTTTCATATAGTTACATAACCATCTTACTCGAAAATGCTCCCTTGCACAAATGTTGTCAATGTTGTGAATGACAACATTGACAACTTGTTACAACCTTTGGGATTTTGGTTCAAAACTTATTGTTCAAACACCATAAGACCTTAACCATGACTTAGTTAGGCTATTTAGACCTCACATAGGCCACTTCTACACTTCTTTGCCCAATTTGACCCCTAAATGCTTCATTCCCACTTTTGCCACAATATTGGTAACTTGGGTACAAATTGGCACTTGCCTTCACAAAGGTCACACATGAGGACATCTCACAGTGATCAATTGTCCCTTGTGTAATTGCCACTTGAATGTATTGCTATTGAACCACATTAATGCTTTTCTTCTTCAAAAAATGAGGACAGTCACTCTAAAGACAACATGATAATGTACAATCATTGTAAGGACAGTCACAAATGAGGACATCTCACAGTGACTGTCCCTTGTGTAATTGCCGCTTGAATGTATTGCTATTGAACCACATTAATGCTTTTCTTCTTCAACAAATGAGGATAGTCACTCTAAAGACAACATGATAATGTACACTCACTGTAAGGATAGTCACAAATGAGGACATCTCACAGTGATTGTCCCTTGTGTAATTGCTGCTTGAATTACACAAGGGACAGTCATTGTGAGATGTCCTCATTTGTGACAAGGACAGTCACACATGAGGACATCTCACAGTGATTTTCCCTTGTGTAATTGCCACTTGAATGTATTGCTATTGAACCACATTAATGCTTTTCTTCTTCAACAAATGAGGACAGTCACTCTAAAGGCAACATGATAATGTACACTCACTGTAAGGATAGTCACAAATGAGGACATCTCACAGTGACTGTCCCTTGTGTAATTTCCGCTTGAATTACATAAGGGACAGTCATTATGAGATGTCCTCATTTGTGACAAGGATAGTCACACATGAGGACATCTCACAGTGATTGTCCCTTGTGTAATTGTCACTTGAATGTATTGCTATTGAACCACATTAATGCTTTTCTTCTTCAACAAATGAGGACAGTCACTCTAAAGACAACATGATAATGTACACTCACTGTAAGGACAGTCACAAATGAGGACATCTCACAGTGACTGTCCCTTGTGTAATTACCGCTTGAATTACACAAGGGACAGTCATTGTGAGATGTCCTCATTTGTGACAAGGACAGTCACACATGAGGACATCTCACAGTGATTGTCTGTAATGTCCCCTTTTTGGCTAACTTGGAAAATAGGAACAATTACTCCACTTCTCAGACTTACTCTATCAGATACTTATAATTAAACTAAGTAATGGAGGTTACTTAAGATATCAACCGCTATTTTAGATTCAATCACAATATGTGTGCAAGATGATATTGATACCAATATGTTTAATAGCACTGTCGGATATAATGATATGAAATATGCTATGAATATGATGTTTCCTATCACTTATAGTGATAGTATAATGATGCTATGTCTGATATAAACAATATCGATATACAATCAATAAGTATTGCTTACAGCAATGTATTTGCTATGTCTGATATGATGATGTAATTATGCAAATGTGTAATATTGCTATGAGTGATATGTTGCTATTTGAGATTCTGAATTATATGCTTGCAACTTCAAATATTGATGCTATTTCTGACTATCCTTTCTATCTGTGCAATCATGGTGTTGTCTCTGATCTGCAATGATAAACTTGAAACCAAACTGCCAAAGGCAGATGCTCTATTGAGTATATCCAAATATGGATAAGTAAATAAAGTTCTAATGATGCCTTGAGTGACTGACGAGAATGCATTCTTATATTGTCTTTAACAAATGAAGAGATGCTATGAATGAGACGTGTCTTGTTTCTTCCTCCATGTCCCTTTGTTAATCACACCTTTCCATAATCCGACAGTTCACATAATATTATTTCATTATTTTCTGATCATAGATAACTCCCAGATTGACTCAATATCAAATCTTTTTATGAAGGTAATCTTCCCTAATTGGTAGTGCAACCAGTAGTTAACATCCATTGTGTTTGTATTAGTTTGGTCTAACTATCATTAGTATTTAGTCAATCGATATTAACTCTTTCCTTATCCCATATTGTTATGATTATATCCAATCTTTCTACTCTGATATAAGTCGATATCATTTTTTGATAATTGTCCATTTATTGGTTGATTGCTGGTAATGGAGTTTGATCTTCAAATTGACCTCCATTCCTGTTAATACTTAAGGATACATTGTACTTATTATCCATGACTGATGCCTCATTCATCAATAGCTTGTGATATAATCATTGATGCTTTTGTGTTTCTACAAGATGTGGTTTATCTCAGACAATCGATAATCTTTCAATCCTTTAGTCGATATCCTCCTATGTGGTGTCTATTGATATAGATAGTAGAATTCAATCTAGTTTATGTTATTGTCATGATAACATAGGAAGTGATGGTGCATATTTGCTAGCGGGTCTTCATGTTTGATATTGCTTTATCGGATATGTCATTGTCTAAACTTGTGCAATTAATGATTATTTATAATATATGAATGGTTATCCTTCTTGCTTATCAATACATCTTCTGAAACACATAGCGACCTATCCCTTATTCATATCATGTTGATCTTGACTTCATAGTATTTGGTTCATTAATCATCCTCTCATGGTATCGACGTGTAATGACTAGTGATTGTTGTATCACTTCTTCATTCCTCATCGTGATAGATAATGCAGATGTTTAATGTAGATGTATATCGATTACAGATATTCGATATTGCTTTAAACGTTATTATTATTATTATTAATGTTATTGTTATTATTAAATATTATAATTAATGATGTTAGTAATATTAATAATATTATAATAAATATTATTATAGTGATAACATATTGTTTTATATTGAGAGGTTTATTAATATTATTTATATATTAAAATTATTATATCAATAATTGATTTAATATTATTACTTAATATATTATTATAATATAATATATATAATTTATTAATAATTATTTATTATTAATTTATATTATAATTATAATCATAATTATATTATTTATTAATATTTTAATATTATTTAATTAACATATTACTTATTATGCTAACTATATATTATTATTATCTTTTGATAATAATTATATATTATTGTTATATACCGTTAATAATAGATTATTATATATCATCTAATCATTTTATTATTATACTAAGTTCAATATGTCACGGCTCATGACATTGTCCCTTGTGTAATTGCCACTTGAATGTATTGCTATTGAACCACATTAATGCTTTTCTTCTTCAACAAATGAGGACAGTCACTCTAAAGACACCATGATAATGTACACTCACTGTAAGGACAGTCACAAATGAGGACATCTCATAGTGACTGTCCCTTGTGTTATTGCCACTTGAATGTATTGCTATTCAGCCACATTAATGCTTTTCTTCTTCAACAAATGAGGATAGTCACTCTAAGGACAACATGATAATGTACACTCACTGTAAGTGTACATTATCATGTTGTATTACAAATGGACCTTATGTTGGTCGGGATATAAGTGCAAAAAAAAAAGGAACGTTGTCATTTGTGTTTTCAACAGCGCCGAGAGAGATTCCCTCCACGAAATCAAGCGGGTTATCATTTGTGTTTTGAACAAAGTGGGTTGTCATTTGTGTTTTGAACAGCACCGAGAGAGATTCCCTCCGCGAAATCAAGCGGGTTGTCATTTGTGTTTTCAACAGCGCCGAGAGAGATTCCCTCCGCAAAATCATAGCTACAATTTCTGAGTACGTTGGGTTTATTTTTCTTTTGTCATTATTATTTAATCTGGTATTCAGCTGTTACAGAGCTAAAATACCCAGAAATGAGGACATATCTGTGTCCAACACATTTTAAAATGATCACCCCCCTATTATTGTATCACTTCCTCCTTGTTCCTCATTCAAGTGGCAATTACACAAGGGACAGTCACTGTGAGATGTCCTCATTTGTGACAAGGACAGTCACACATGAGGACATCTCACAGTGACTGTCCCTTGTGTAATTGCCACTTGAATGTATTGCTATTCAACCACATTTATGGGCCCGTTTGGACCATGACACACAGTAGCATCTACAGAGAAGAATATCCCAGGTGTAACAAGTTGTAAGAATATACCAACAGTTCTAAGAAGTTCCCTAGTACGTAGTAGCATCTACAGAGAAGGATATACAACATGATGGCAGCCACTGTAAAGACAACATGATAATGTACACTCATTGTATGTGTACATTATCATGTTGTCTTTACAGTGATTGACCTCATTCAAGTGGCAATTACACAAGGGACAGTCACTGTGAGATGTCCTCATTTGTGACAAGGACAGTCACACATGAGGATATCTCACAGTGACTGTCCCTTGTGTAATTGCCACTTGAATGTATTGCTATTCAACCACATTTATGGGCCCGTTTGGACCATGGCACACAGTAGCATCTACAGAGAAGAATATCCCAGGTGTAACAAGTTGTAAGAATATACCAACAGTTCTAAGAAGTTCCCTAGCACATAGTAGCATCTTCTAATTGTCTATACCACTTCACAAGGTATTGTTTGCACACATTGTTTTTGGTTCTTTTGATGACCCTTGTTTTGAAATTGCTATTAGGCCTTGTAGCTTATATGTTTTGATTGCTGGAGAGCTTCTAAAGCTAAGCAAGAAGACCATTGCACGAGTTATAGCCACGCGCTCAGGTTTGAAAATTGTATATTTTTTAATCTAATGTATATTTTAACTAGACTTTTAGCTTATTTTTGTTGTATATTTTAATCTAAAGGGAATCATGGATGTGAACTTGAAACAATTTTGTACTTAGTTCTTATGGAGAGAATAGTAGTAGTTTACGGTCTAATATCAAATAGAGTTTTCCAATTACAGAAAGTTAATGAATTCTAATAGCTTATATGTTTTGATTGCTGGAGAGCTTCTAGAGCTAAGCAAGAAGACCATTGCACGAGTTATAGCCGCGCGCTCAGGTTTGAAAATTGTATATATTTTAATCTAATGTATATTTTAATCCTTTTGCCATGTCATGTAATATGTCTTGCCTTGTAGCTTATATGTTTTGAAATTGTTGTTAGGCCTTGTAGCTTATATGTTTTGATTGCTAGAGAGCTTCTAGAGCTAAGCAAGAAGACCATTGCACTAGTCGTAGCCGCGCGCTCAGGCATGAAAATTGTATATTTTTTAATCTAATGTATATTTTAACTAGACTTTTAAAATATTAAAGGATTTAAGTAGGTCTAAGAAGATTTGTGTACTTTTGACAATTTTGCTTAGTCACTGAAAGTTGTAGACCGAAGTTTTCATAGCCCAATTTTTGCTTCCTGCGAAGAATGATCATGTCAGATAATATAAGTGAAGAACAAAATAGGGAGACAATCGCTAGATTGTGGTCTAACTTGAAAAGAAAAGGTGATGGAAAATGTTATTGTCCCTGCAAAATTTGTAAGGGCTTAAACCGTAGAAGACTGCTAATCAAAATAGTTAAGAGACATTGTAGGGAGAATGGTCACATTGAAGGGGGGCATGACTATCATCCATTGGTAAGTTGTTCATTATATCATTTTAACAATTTATATACATATGAAATCACTTGATGATGAGTTGAAGATCATGGTTTATTTATGTTAATCAATTTTATATAGGTTGATCTCCCCAGGGAAGTACATGATATGGAGGAACATGGGGGTGCGAATATCCAAGGTGAAGATAATGATCCCATGGAAGATGATGATCATGTGACAGAAAACACAATTGAAGATGATGGTATAAATACATTGATCCATGACACATTTAGTCCAAGCGAATCTGATCATGATGATGATGATAGCCTTGATGTACCTCTACTTGAGAAGGCATACGAGCCCCTATACAAAGACTCCCAAACAACTCTTCTCTCTGCTGTATTGTTGTTGTTGAACTTGAAGGTTATGAATGGTTTATCCAACATAACAATGTCACGTATGTTAAGGTATGTCATATATGTCTTTATAGTTAACAAAGGGTGAATAATGTACCACTAATATTGTTTATATTAACAACTTATATTTTTTGCTGTAGATTGATAAGCGAGTTTTTGTTACCACCATCAAATATTCTACCTCGCTCATATCAAGAATTATCTGCTATTATGAAAGATATTGGAATGGAGTATCAAGCAATACATGCTTGTCCCAATGATCATATTATATATTATAAAGAACATGAATTTGCAACACAATGCCCTGTATGTCATACGAGTAGATATTGAATAGATCGAATAACAAAAAAGGTGCCTCACAAGGTTCTTCGTTACATCCCCATTATTCCACGGATGCGACAATTATTCAGGTGTACTAGCTTGGCACAATTTATGGATTACCATGCACGCAATAGAAGTCAAGATGACATTATTCGAATCCCTACGGATGGTTTGACATTTATGCACATAGAGGAAAAGTGGCAACACTTCAAAGAAGAACCTCGTAATCTCAGGCTTTCATTGGCAGCGAATGGTGTCAATCCATTTGGAGAGATGAGATCTGTTTGCTCGGTGTGGCCTGTTTTTGTTATCAACAATAACATTCCTCCGTGGATGTCAATAAAGAGGGAGCACATTATGTTGGCAATGATTGTTCCAGGTATTTTATCATTTGATAGTTATTAATTTACATGTACTTACAAATCTTACAGTAAAATGGTCACAATAATTATGTAATGTTACTGTTCATTCAAGTAGGTAAATATCAAGTTAAAGATATGAATGTATATATTGAGCCTCTTATTGACGAGT
The DNA here is from genome assembly GCA_027943335.1 of Chamaecyparis obtusa. Classification (NCBI taxonomy): domain Eukaryota; kingdom Viridiplantae; phylum Streptophyta; class Pinopsida; order Cupressales; family Cupressaceae; genus Chamaecyparis; species Chamaecyparis obtusa. Next base: position 365,084 of record BSBK01008853.1, read on the forward strand.
TGGTGGAGTTATGGAACGGTGTCACTATGTATGACGTGTCTAGACCAATAGGACAAAGACAATTTCAATTCCATGCAATACTTGTATGGACAATACATGATGCCCCAGGGCTAACACATTTTTGTGGTATGTTATAGTGAATTCAAGTTGCGCATGATAATTCTAATTATAAAAATCAACATATTTAATAATCCAATTATATCATTATCTTGTAGGTCTTCAAACAAAGGGAAAATTTGCATGTCCAGTTTGTGGTCCAAACATGAAATCTCGTCATTCAAAAAGTTTAGGAAAGCATGTGTTTGATGAGTACAGACACTTCCTCCATAGGAATCATAAGTATCGAAGTATGGAAAAACATCTTTTCAATGGGAAAGAAGAGACTACATCAAAGCCATGAAGAATGAAACCTCGCCTATGGAAGTTGGAATATAATAGAATTAATCGTCGAGGTAATGTCGTTCCACTTAATGGTTTATGTTTGTAATTTATATATTTCTATTGTGATTTTTGTTTACTAATTATGTAATTGATAATCGTGAAGGTCGTCAAGGCACTACTGACAACCTTCCAAAGGGACTAAAAAGCTATCCCAGACAATTTAGTAGGTTGCCCTACTACGAGGACCTACAAATTGTGCATTTGTTTGATCTTATGCATGTTGGAAAGAATATAACAGACATTGTGGAAAATACTAGATGGAAGGCGTGACAAAGAAAAAATTGTCAAAATTTGTAATGACATTCATGAATCCAATCATGCACTGAAGAATTTCATTCACTCAAATAGCAATAGAGATCAGATTAATATAAGTGCCCTTCCTTGGTTATTAACGGAGCAGCAAAGTGATGCCATAAAAGAAGTCATACGAAAAATTTGATTTCCCACAGGATTTGCTGGGAACATAAGCAATCTCATATCAAAGAAAAGTAAATTTGGGCTAGGGCTCAAAATGCATGATTGGCATACTTTCATCAAGGTAAGTTATGTTCTTCTATATTTACAATATATTCATAAACTACGTGTACTATTCATTATGTTATGTTAGAAAATAATGAAATGATTGGTTTATAATTACTGCAGTACGTGCTACCTCTATCTCTCCCAGAGCACTTCAACAATAACATCAAACAAGTGATATATGATCTTGGAAAATACATGAGGTAAGCAGTAATATCTGTTCAATTTGTTGTATATATTTATTATATTCGCGATTTGTTTTTCTTGCTATGTAATCTATTGTATATTATTTTGTAAAGTCTCATATTTATATATTTTTTGTGACTTGAATCTCTTAATGTAGGTGGTTTTCATCTAAAGAAATCCATAAAGAAGATATAAACTATTGGAAGAGAAGAATTCCTCATTTACTGTGTGAAATGCAAAAGTGTCTACCTCCAACTTTTTTCAATGCACAAGAACACTACCTCATACACCAAGTTGAGGAGATTGAATTGTGTGGACCTGCACACACTAGGTCAATGTGGATGGTTGAGAGGCACTTGAAATCTTTGAAGGCTTTGGTTTGACAAAGAGCACATCCTGAGGGTTCTATGGTAGAGGGATACATGGTATACCAGACTATGGTGTACATTACTGAATATCTTCCTAAGTTTGCTTCAAATATCCATGTAGATCGCATTTGGGATCTCGACCCTTTTAAAAAATTCAAAGGGGAGTACTTGATGGGGAAAGGTAGATTGAGGAAAGTGACAGGTAATAAATTATAAGATGTTATTGTAATAAATTATTTCTTAATCTTCAAAATAAATCGGTTGTAAGTCGTCTATTTTTTTTTGTATAGTTGCTCGAGAGTGGGATGCACTACATTTGTATATTGCAAACAATCTTGATTGGATGACGGTATGGATTGAACGATGTCAACATTCTGGTCACACATTAACATGGGAAGGTGTATCTTCATTGGTTAAAGAAGCTCATCGTAATGGAGATTCTAATGTTACGCAAAGGGAAATAGATTTAGCATATGGTTTAAGAGATTTCCAGGTACGTACAAAATTATTAATCACCCGTATGTTTATCAACTCACAATATAATAATTTTGACATGTTTCACATATTATTGCAGGTTAAACACCACAAGGGTATGTTCTGTAATGGTCAAAAATTTCGCGTCAAAGTGTTGGATGACACGAAGAAAACTTGTGATTCTGGAATAACTGCAGTCTTTCAAGTGACTAATATTTCATCTAGAAATGACTTAGATCCTCAAGAGTCTAAAAATCAATACTATGGCATTTTGGATGATATACTTGAGTGCGACTTTAGTTCCTTCAAATTAGTACTCTTCATTGTCAAATGGTACAGGCTATGACTTAATCCAAATGATCCTAATAGAACTGTTATTGAACATGATAATGGATTTACAATGGTTAATACAAGGTCGTTTGAGCCAGTTGGGGATGAGCCCTATGTTCTTCCAAGCCAATGTGAGCAGGTATTTTACTCAGAGGTTTCACATAAACTGGGTTGGTCATTTGTTGTTAGACATGAACCGAGAGGAAGGCCGATAAAGTATAATGCGATGGAAGAAGAAGATACCGAAGAAGTAGAAAATGATGTAGATGATGATCACGATCGACAATTATTGGATGATGTTCCTGAGACAAATTTTCATGAAGAAGAAGAAGATGATGATGACGATGATGCTGCTACTGATGATGATGATGAAGATGATGTTGATGTTGATGATGATGATGTTGATGATGATGACAACGATGACAACGACGATGACGATGACGATGATGATGACGACGATGACGAGGATGATGATGATGATGATGATGATGATGAGGATGATGATGATGAAATTTAAAGGTATGCCATTAATCCTTAATGTATTTAATATTCATTTCTTGATAGAAATATATTTGTCTTAAATGGTTACATAGTTTATTCATTATCTATTTAAAAGCTACAAGTTTCAACTACAAATAGAATACTGCTAATCTAAATTAACTATTAATCTAAATTAATTAAATAAAACTATTTAAAACACATATTGATGCATGAATGTATTGAGCCTTATTTTCTTTCAGGTCAAAAGCATTTGTAAGTGTTCTCACAACACCAACCAAGCATCTTCATAAGATCACTCTCTTTGATCCAAGCCAACTCCATAACCTATCAGAGTGCACACCAAATCCTTATGCCACCTTAGCATTCTACATCTTTGGAATAATCCCAATGTCCCTCAATCCATCCAATGGATTCATCCAAGCAATCTAATCAACAAACTATCAAATGCTCACAATGCCTCAATAGGCTCCAAACTTGACTTCACCTTAACTAGGTGTTTCCTCCACCTCCACCACACACATCAAACAACTTCAAATAGCATGTCCCCAAGGTTACTAAGCCCTCAACTCATCAGCTGATACAAAAACCCAGTTTTAGCCCTTCAGTAGGCCTACTTCCCTAGCAGGCTTATAATGTGAGCCTGATTTAAGTGTTATAATGTGTACGTTTTAATGTTTTTAATTTTTATGTGATGCTTATGATGGATGCGATTATGATTATGATGTGATTATGCTCATGATAATTGAATTACATTTGCAGGAAATTGAACCCCTTTCAAGAGCATCCCGCACAGTCTCATGGATCGACAGCTATAAGTCAATACACCTTATAGAAAGTCTATTTAATACACTTATCAATAGTAAGATTGATGTCTTCTAAGATCTCTCCCATTTGCAGGTACCAGCAAATAGGTATTTGTCAGAAGTGTCTTCCTCGAGTGAGGGAAATATAGGAATAGAAGAGGAAAGTGAGACATGCAGTTTATCTAGAATAGGGAGATTAACTAGAGGTCAAAGGACTAGAAGGAAATTCAATAAACACATGAAATTTTTCCTTGCTCAAGGGGGCTCATGTTCTTATGATGATGAGACGAAAGGCGACATCGAGGTGCCCTTGAGGTACCAACATCTACAGAAACATTGGGTACCCAAGGAACTTCCTCCAATAAACACTAATTTTTGTGTTAATGAGAGGATATATCGCATAGCACCATCATCATTACATGGTTTGGGCCTATTTTCTATGGATGGCATAAAGGTGTCTTACAACAAAGTTTTTGAATTGATGGAGTATGTTGGACCATGTTACGATTACAAAAGTTGGATGCATATTGTTCAATATAAAAAATTATGCGTAGGTATGCACTCTCGGCAAATTATATACAACAGCAAGACAATAATCAAAGTAAAAGTGTGGCTATATACATTGATGGAAGGCCAAAAGCAACAGGGAATATTGTGGGTTTTATAAATAGTACACGACCTAGGTCAACTATAAAGCAACCCAATTGCATATTTGAGGCGCGCGAGGGAAATCGTGTATTCATCTGTGCGATAAAATCAATATGTGCAGGGGAAGAGCTGCTTATTGATTACAATTTGAACTGCATAGATACAAACGAGGCTACTATCATGGGGGTGGTACATACTATTAAACCAACTTCTAATCAATGACTCCAACATACCATTTAGTTATTAAATTTTTGGCTAACATTTTTATACTTGATCTTTGACATAGGGGCACAATATGGAGCAACCGCCCGAAGGTGATGGTGACGATATTCCTAGCTCATCTACACATGAGCAGGTAAAACTCATTGTAATTGTGCAAACTAGATAGAAGCAAAATGTTATTTTTTTTAATGTTATTTTCTTCATTGTTTTGGAGTAATTTTGATAATACTAATACTATTGTTGTCACAGAGGGCCGGTGGTTGGAGAGAGGGAAAGCAACCTGCAGTCCCTCAGGAGTCCCCCCTTGTGGACCCTTTTTTTATTGATTTAGTAGAGACCGATGACCCGATCGGTTCCATTAAAAAGCTGCTAAAGAAAATTGGGAAAGAACTTCTACGTTTGGTATCCATACATCCTCAGACTCAGGAAATAAAAGACAGGGCAGTTGAGTTGTTGCGCACTTCTGAAAACTTTAAAGTAAGTATTAATGAAATTTTTAATTATTACAAGAGTTCAATAATGGTTTTTATGTTATGCTCTTTTATGACATTAATGAAAATATGGATGCATTGTCTTTACAGAGTTATTTGCGTAATTTTGAACCCCATTCCCATGATGAGGCCGGTACTGCAAGTGGTTTATGTAGATCACATGTTCCATTCCCCACTTGTGTTTTCCACTGAATATATATAGGAATGATCATAATCATTGACAATACATGCTCGAACAATCTTTTTTTTAATGCTCTAACAATCTTGTCCATGCTAGTCCACGCGTTCTATATTTATGCATGCTCTAACAATTTTATTCTTCAGCTCCTTTCCATGATGATATGACAACGCCACCTCCATCCAGGACAGCCACAAATGTCTTGCCGACTGCCATGTCAACAACACACAGCCTAAATGCACCAACTGTTGCACCATCTACTGGTACACAAATCCCTCTTTTTCTCTCTTTTGTTATGTGTTTAAGTGTTATGTGTTTACGATGTAGATCCCTTGATTGTGTTTGTGCCATGGGTGCTCTACACCAATTTATTTCCCTTGAAGTATTATTTCTTGGAGGCATTTGATAATGGTTTTCATTTTTTGCAATAGGAGATGCAACAAGTCCCGATGCAACATCATTTCTTGGATGTTCCCGTGTTCCTAGTACGGGAATGGTGAAGGATTGCATATTGATCATCAACGACGATGAAGGCATTCCCTTAAAAGTAGCCAAAGTTCTAGGTACTTTAAAGTTATTATTATTCTATAGTGATATAATAGTAATTTAGTTTTTGATCACTCTTCATCGACTAATGATCCCATGATTATTTTGTAGGGAATGATATTTTTTGGTGAAAACTTGGTGACGAGTGTTTGCGGATATTCGGGCCCACCCTACGTACATGGTGGAGCATCATATCCTAACTAAAACCCCAAACCACTATTTTGATTTCATATCATTGCTAGAATAGTTTTCCTTTTCATCAATTTCTTGAACTATATTAAAGGTAGCTTCTCTTCATTTATGAGTCTAACATGTTTTTTTTTACTTAAAAGGTGGAGTAACCAAGATAAAAAGTTGAAGGATGATCTTGTACATAGTATGACCCAGCTTTTTGGACCTCGTGCATTCGAGAGAAACAAGCTCCTTGAAAAAGCTGGTTTATGTTTGAAGTATATTAGGGACCAGTACAGGAAATATTTAGAGGTTAACCCAAGGCACGAGCGTTCGCCCTGTGTTCTTGAGGCTGAGTGGCAGGCTTTGATTTTGGATGGAAAGTATAAAGCCGACATGAAAAAAGGAATTACGCCAGTAGAGAGTAGAGCAAGGTATGTGATACTTTTGAGAATGTAATTATGTACTAATTAACCTCTAAATTTTTCCTGTAATTATGTACTAATTAACCTCTAAATTTTTCCTGTACTGGTCTCTAACATATTTCAAACTTTTCATAGATTGCCTGACACATCAAAGGCAACAAAGGCAAGATTAGAAAAGCACGGGACACACAAGCTCGGCTCTGGTGGTTTTTCCAAACTTCAAGCACGAGTTGTAAGTATTAGTAAATGAAAACTTGTATCAATTTTTTTATATATTGCAAGGAAATTTTTTTTGATCAAACAATGCAAGTAAAATTCACCATACCAAGCAAAAATGTAGGGGTCAAAGTTCAATAGATGCCTCACAGAAGAGGACAAGAGAATTGGCTTCCAACAAGGCTATAGAGCCGTGGCTGAACGGCTACGAGCTGAAATCAGTGTGCAAGGTTCAAATAATGATGCATCTGAGCCACAGGTAAATAAGCTAAATGAAATTTATTTCAAATTGAATACTTTACCAATTAGTCTATTTGATGTTAAGTTCTAATATAAAGTGAGTATATCTATTTTAAGAAAGCAATGATAACAATGTGTAGGATATTGGAATGCAGCCTGACAATCCTTCTACACAATCTATGCATAATGAAGGTTCACATGATGTGCATCCTAGTGGTGGAGGTATACATTTGCTATTAAAATTTTTATATGTAATTACAATTGGTGTTTGGATTAATGTAACATTTTGTATAGCAACTGTAGAGGATCGAGGGGTCGGTGCTCATGAGCATGTTGAGGTTGAGTCTAGACAAAATGATGTGGCCAGATCAGGTAATTAAAGAGTGCCACAGTTATGTTCTTTAAAATAATTAAATACTTGTAACAATTATAATTAAATATTTTAAATTTAACTCTTTTATTTGTTATTGTAGAGGACCCCCCTTTGCAGCAGCATAGGAATTTGAGATCATCAAGAACAGAGAACAAAACAACTGATGAGGGGGGTATTGATGATAACACTGATGCTCCTCTTAGAGCTTACATAGAAAAAAAAATTAGAAAGAGAAAAAAGAAATGATTGTCATCTAAATACCTTAATTGATAATGACTGAATTTTATGTCTCAATGAATTTAATTATGTGCTAATGAATGTTCATGAATTATGTGTTTATTTTCATATTGATGAATGTTGCGTGTTAACGAATCTAATGTGTTAATGAATGTTATCATGTGATATTGATTGAATGTTACATTTTATTAATAATTGAAAGAATGAATGAATGTTAGATTTTAACGGGGAATGTAGAGTGATGTTAGGGGGAGGGAGGCGGGGCCAAATGAGCTTCCACCTTCACGTGGTTGGCCCTGTTTAGTAGAGAATATTAAACTATATTCTCGAAATAAAGTGAAGCTCAATAAGATACTAAATGAGTCAAAATGGTTATCAAGGTCCTCTATCCATAAGATACTTGTAGTCAAAATGGTTATTAATAAGATACTTGTAGTCAAAATGGTTATCTAGGTCCTCTATCCATTCCATAAGTTCTTCACCATTCAAACTTCCTCCATAACAAGGAATGTGCTCTAGGTTAGTCATGAAGCCTAGCATGGACTCTCTGTCAGATAGAGCCACTATTTCAGAGCCTTTTTTGTGCATTTCCTTCGAGCACTGTACAGTGTACGGATGTGAAAGGGAGGGCAGACCAGTGTGGAAGTTAGAGTATTTATATCTTATGCTTTGAGAGTTTATTTGGTAGATTCAAGACACCTTATATCAAAGTTATTCCTTTTTCTTATCTGTTGTTCTGTCAAACCCTCATTTTTTGGGTTATTGCATTCAAATGGCCTTAACTTGCAAATAAACCATAGGATATCCTCTGTTCTTTGTAAAATGCAAGCTAAGGGGGTTTATTTTCATATTTTAAAAGCTTTGGAACAGGATACTAAGCCAAAGAATTTCGAGAGCAAGCCCTAGGTCAAGAATCTCAATGTTCTTGACTAGGAGTTGATGGATTATGCAAGATCAGAGGGTAGCGGCAAGTAAAGGACCTCAAACCTTGTTGAATCTAGATCTTTAGAGCATGGTGGACATCTTCAAACTCTGATCTTGGTTTCATGCACCCATTTTCAATGCCTTGTTTTGGAACCCACACCCAAAGGCATGCATTAGGTCTGCGGACTTAATAAGGACATTGATATGCTGGAGTGGAGTCAAGGTCTGGGAGTTACAGGATTGTTAGAACATCAAAAAGGGTACTCAAAAAACATATAAGTTCATAAGGTCCTTTGTCAAATTGAAGAGTTATTGCTGCAGAACAGGTTTTGGAGACCTACTAGAGTCACTAGGTCTATTTGTGATTTTGATGTCTTGGGTTGTTTGGAACACAACCAATGCATGATTCTGCATGTTTTAGGGAATCTTAAGAGTTTTCAAATGTTTGATTGGGTTGGCAAAGCCTAGGATCAATAAAGTCTCTTTTGGTAGAAAATCAGGGAACTTGTCCCTAAAAGGAAATTTGGTCTTGGTTGGGATTGAGTCAATAAGGTGTTAGAAGTATCTTGAAACCTTTGAAGTCCCTCTAGTACAGAGATTTTAAACTGGTTTGATAGAATTAGAGGCTAAATTGCTTAGGTGTAACATTTTGGTGTCTTGAAGTGGGTTGGGGCTTAAGACCAAGTTTCTTGCTGACCACTCTGCATCACATTGTCTTGCATAAAATTAGTCATTCTGTATACACTGGTCTAGTGTTGTCAATAGACCCAAATAGTTCAAAGATACTCAAACCAATCAGATGTTTTATGGGGTGCATTTTTGTGTTAGGTAGAAAGGATTCTTCATACAGGTGAAAGTCTCGAACCTTTCCCCACTCCCAAAAAAATATCACTTGTACTGTTATGAGCTGTCATGAGGACTAGACAGATACATTATAATATATGTAATTGCCACTTGAATGTATTGCTATTCAACCACATTTATGGGCCCGTTTGGACCATGACACACAGTAGCATCTACAGAGAAGAATATCCCAGGTGTAACAAGCTCTAAGAATATACCAATAGTTCTAAGAAGTTCCCTAGCACACAGTAGCATCTACAGAGAAGAATATACAACATGAGGGCAGTCACTGTAAAGACAACATGATAATGTACACTCATTGTATGTGTACATTATCATGTTGTCTTTACAGTGACTGTCCTCATTCAAGTGGCAATTACACAAGGGACAGTCACTGTGAGATGTCCTCATTTGTGACAATGACAGTCACACATGAGGACATCTCACAGTCACTGTCCCTTGTGTAATTTCCACTTGAATGTATTGTTATTCAACCACATTTATGGGCCCGTTTGGACCATGACACACAGTGGCATCTACAGAGAAGAAGTTTGGTATGCAATGGTCTTGAAACCTCCTGAGAAATTCTTGGTATGCATTTGTGTTGTGCAAAAGCTTCGTTGAAAGAGAAAAAGAAGAAAAGAATAGAAATGATTTTTTTTCTTTTTATGTCATATACTGTAACCAGCTACTTATAACTTGCAAAAATTATTATAACCATTTGAAATTGAAACTTAGTTTAATGTGAAACTGAGAACTGCTTTATTAGAGCTTTCTGTGATTTAGATTCAGACATCAAGAACATTGTTTGCCTAATATTATGATTAATGTTTATTTATTAATATCTCATACTGACAAACAATTGATAATTGTAGGGAAAACATCATTGGGGGTCTTTGAGGATCCACCAGAAGCCAAGGAGAAAATGTATTCAAATGCTAAAGATGGTGTAACAGTCCTTACAGCTGTTGAACCTTGCTGTGTAGATCATCTCCGATTCTCCAAGTTCAACAGTACTGTGGTATTCCTTTGGATACTTCTAATGGTAAATTTTAGACATCAAGTTCTTTTCGTATGAAACTACTACATTTGTAATCTGTAGTTTTAAACTTTTAGTTTATAAATGTTCATCAGCTTTAGTTCGTATGCTGCCATTTCAAGTATGATTAATGAAGTTACCTTTATCACAGGATGAAAGTGAGCAGTCAGCATACTGGTACGGAGCTGGTAGCATTAATACGGTGACTAGGGCATCATTTAATGGTGGTATTGTGTTTTCCCATGTTTAGGGCATCGGCCTTTTGAAGCATTGCCTTCATCTTTCTTAAGTCTGAGTTTTAAGTTTGTTTATCTCTCTCGGCGCTGTTGAAAATACAAATGACAATGTTCTTGTTTGTTTTGCCCTTATATCCCGATGTGATTTTGTGGAGGCTTACAGCGCTGTTGAAAACACAAATGAAAACACAAATCCCTTGTGTAATTGCCACTTGAAGGAGGATAGTCACTGTAAAGACAACATGATAATGTACACTTACAGTGAGTGTACATTATCATGTTGTCTTTAGAGTGACTATCCTCATTTGTTGAAGAAGAAAAGCATTAATGTGGCTGAATAGCAATACATTCAAGTGGCAATCACACAAGGGATAGTCACTGTGAGATGTCCTCATTTGTGACTGTCCTTACAGTGAGTGTACATTATCATGTTGTCTTTAGAGTGACTGTCCTCATTTGTTGAAGAAGAAAAGCATTAATGTGGTTCAATAGCAATACATTCAAGTGGCAATTACACAAGGGACAATCGATCACTGTGAGATGTCCTCATGTGTGACTATCCTTGTCACAAATGAGGACATCTCACAATGACTGTCCCTTCTGTAATTTCCACTTGAATGAGGACAGTCACTGTAAAGACAACATGATAATGTACACATACAATGAGTGTACATTATCATGTTGTCTTTACAGTGGCTGCCCTCATGTTGTATATTCTTCTCTGTAGATACTACTATGTGCTAGGGAACTTCTTAGAACTGTTGGTATATTCTTACAACTTGTTACACCTGGGATATTCTTCTCTGTAGATGCTATTGTGTGCCGTGGTCCAAACAGGCCCATAAATGTGGTTGAATAGCAATACATTCAAGTGGAAATTACACAAGGGACAGTCACTGTGAGATGTCCTCATGTGTGACTATCCTTGTCACAAATGAGGACATCTCACAGTGACTGTCCCTTGTGTAATTGCCACTTGAAGGAAAAAAGCATTAATGTGGTTCAATAGCAATGTATTCAAGCGGCAATTACACAAGGGATAATCACTCTGAGATTTCCTCATTTGTGACTATCCTTACAGTGAGTGTACATTATCATGTTGTCTTTACAGTGGCTGTCCTCATTTGTTGAAGGAAAAAAGCATTAATGTGGTTCAATAGTGATGCAGAGTAGTCAACAAGAAACTTGGATCTATGTCCCAACCCACTTCAAGACACCAAAATGACTCAACCAATCAATTAGGCTCTGATTTCTATAGGTTAATGTTTAAACTCTACAAAGTAATGAATTTGAAGGTTTCAAGGATCACACAACAACTTATGGACTCAATCCCATTCAATAACAAAATTCCTTTTAGGGACAAGTTCCCTGATTTTCTATCAAAAGAGACTTTTAAGGTTCTAGATCTTACTTCCTACAGAAAAACTTAGAAACCCCTTAGATATCATCTAAATAACAAGAATCATGCATTGGTTGTGATCTAAACAACCCAAGACATCAAAATAACAAACTGACCTAGTGACCCTAGTAGGTCTCCCAAACCTGCTCTGCAGCCATAACTCTGCAACTTGCCAAAGGACTCTAAGAAGTTATATGTTTTTTGAGTACCCTTTTTGGATTTCTAATAGACCACCAACTCATCCCAGACCCTGACTCCACTCCAGCATATCAATGTCTTCATTGAGTCCGCAGACCTAATGCATGCTTTTAGGTGTGGGTTCCAAAACAAAGCATTGAAAATGGGTGTATGAAACCAAGATCAGAGTTTTGGAGTGTTCTCCTGATCTAGATAAACAAGAATGCACAAGTTTTCAAGTCCTCAATATGATGCAAGCTTCTGATTTTATTCTGATTACCATCTTCCCAGCCAAAAACATGGTAGTTTTTGATCTAGGGCTCGCTCTCAACAAATGCAGATGCAACCCCCTGCCTCAGGGCTTTTAGAATATACAAATATACATCCTTAACTCTCATTCCACCAAGGAAGAAGGAATTCCAATGGTTGAAACGTGAGTTAAGGTCTTTACATCAGTCAAACCCTGAAAATGAGGGTTTGTAAACAATGCACAGAAAATTTGAAATAACTTAGATATAAAACAAAGAGAATCAATCAAACCAACTTCCAAAGCATCAGATGTCACTATTACAACTTCCAGGCAAATTTTATCATCCAACCACCATCCGTACAGCCGTACAGAGTTCATTTTTCACCAGAAATGCACTAAAACAGGGTTATTTTTATTTTTTATGAAAGCAAAATGATTACAATACTGGTTCTCTGTCTGTCTTCGACCATTTGAAGCCTAAAATAGGCTCTCCAAATTTTGGTTCAACCATCTAGGTGGTTAGAATAGTTTATCCAACAAATGTCAACTTTGCTAAGAAACTTTTAAAGTTGCATTACAACTTTGCAAACAACTTTGCCGAGAAGGTTAAAAATGTGTTGTGAAACTTTAGGAACCTTATTAAAGTTATTTTGGACCTTCAAACTTCTTAACAACATCTAAAAGACACCTAATAAACACTTACTATGCTCATTTCATCCAAGGACTCAAAAGATGCCCAAGGTTTATAAGTCACCAAGGGGTCTTGTGTCCAACAAGTGGATGTTTATAAGGAGATAAAATCAATCCTTAATATTTATTACAAACCAAGAAAACATCTAAAACTCCTATTCTAATTTATTGTCATTCAAAAAGACTCTGATTTGTCATTCAAAAAGACTCTGATTTGTCAATCAAAAGGACCTTTCACCAGTCAATCCTTCAAAGCTCCAAGGTGAAAATCTTATGTTCCAATTGATAGGATTTGACTCCTTGGCTTCATGGCAACTTCCTTCAATCATGGTGTCTTTGGCTTGCATTAGGGATGCCTCTGCATCAAATAGCAATGCATTCAAGTGGCAATTACACAAGGGACAATACATGCCCATTAAAGTTGGTGTTTTGTTATCCAGCATGACAATGGAGACAACATACTCTGTGTCAATTTTACTAATCAAATTTCCCTCCACCAGGCAAAGCAACAATCTGGGTATGATAAGGTGAAATTTTGTAGTCCTTTTGGGTATGATAACAGTTCCAGTTTCCAATAAGATGGTTCATTTTTATAATCTAGCTTCAATTTCTCTTGTGAAAATCTTTTTTTCATTTTATGGGTGGTAAAATATAATTATTATGCTAGAGGTGTGTACTTATGGATGATAATGAAGCAAAATGATAAGATTTAAGACTCTTGTTTTTTTTTTAAATAGCAATTTAAGTTTCCTTCTATTATAAATTACTGTTTTTCTATTTTTTAATGTATCTTTCCAGATCTTTTATATCAATTTTATTTATGAAATATAAACATATTAATAATGTTTTAGTGTTTTTAGGATTAGTTTATATCAATTCTATGTATCATCATTCGTCATTCAATTGTCAGTATTATTAATTTAGACTGTGCAATTGTAGAACTACTCGAATATGGGTTGGATGGATACTCAAGCAGGGGAACCCTCCTCAAATATCTCAAGCAGTGAACTTGGAAAAATGTGTCCTGAAGGAACCCTTTCCATCAGAGAGATAAAAGTACAAACAAGTAAAAGAAGCAGGCTCTGCAAATATGTTTTTGAGAAGAAAAATGATAGATTATTCGAGTATGGTTCATGAGGTATATCTAAAAAGACATTTTTTTTCTTATTATAATAAAAGAGGAAGTTGTGAATGTCAAAGTTGAGTGAAACAAAAATTATTTTCATCAAATTTTGTTAGGCTTGCTTTTGGGAATAGTTTCTTACAATATTGCTATTAAGATTTTTATTGTGTAGTTTTTAGATTAGGTTTATAAAATTATATTTCATGAGTAGTGATTCATATTAATCAATTAACGATACTTTTGGAAGGTATTTTCAATGTGTCAAATTTTGATATTTTTACAAGAATTAGATTGTGTAATTTTTTTAATTAAAGTCATTGACTCATATTTCATAAATAATAGTTCTCATGAATCCATCTCTTATAAGATTGAATAGTCTATTTAGGAAGTATTTCTGATAGTATGTCAAATTATGATATTACTATTACCATTAGATTGCATGGCTTTGAAGTCAACCTCGTTGACGCATATTCTTCTCTGTAGATGCTACTATGTGCTAGGGAACTTCTTAGAACTGTTGGTATATTCTTACAACTTGTTACACCTGGGATATTCTTCTCTGTAGATGCTACTATGTGCCGCAGTCCAACGGGCCCATAAATGTGGTTGAATAGCAATACATTCAAGTGGCAATTACACAAGGGATAGTCACTATGAGATTTCCTCGTGTGTGACTGTCCTTGTCACAAATGAGGACATCTCATAGTGATTGTCCCTTGTGTAATTTCCACTTGAATGAGGACAGTCACTGTAAAGACAACATGATAATGTACACATAAAATGAGTGTACATTATCATGTTGTCTTTACAGTGGCTGCCCTCATGTTGTATATTCTTCTCTGTAGATGCTACTATGTGCTAGGGAACTTCTTAGAACTGTTGGTATATTCTTACAACTTGTTACACCTAGGATATTCTTCTCTGTAGATGCTATTGTGTGCTGTGGTCCAAATGGGCCCATAAATGTGGTTGAATAGCAATACATTCAAGTGGCAATTACACAAGGGATAGTCACTATGAGATGTCCTCATGTGTGACTGTCCTTGTCACAAATGAGGACATCTCACAGTGACTGTCCCTTGTGTAATTGCCACTTGAATGAGGACAGTCACTGTAAAGACAACATGATAATGTACACAAGTACCGTGAAGGTAGTTGCAAGTTAGGGTTGTTTCATTGCATACCCGAAACAATGAAGATGTTACGGTCCACAAAACATTTGTGCTTGAAAGATGAACAAATAAAATTAAACTTCTAAATAACCAAAGCCGCTAACAATAAATTCAACACAGATATGTCCTCATTTCTGGGTATTTTAGCTCTGTAACAGCTGAATACCAGATTACATAATAATGACAAAAGAAAAATAAACCCAACGTACTCAGAAATTGTAGCTGTGATTTCACGGAGGGAATCTCTCTCGGCACTGTTGAAAATACAAATGACAACGTTTCTCTACATTATCATGTTGCCTTTACAGTGACTGTCCCTTGTGTAATTGCCACTTGAAGGAGGACAGTCACTGTAAAGACAACATGATAATGTACACTTACAGCCCGTGTACATTATCATGTTGTCTTTAGAGTGAATATCCTCATTTGTTGAAGAAGAAAAGCATTAATGTGGCTGAATAGCAATACATTCAAGTGGCAATTACACAAGGGACAGTCACTGTGAGATGTCCTCATTTGTGACTATCCTTACAGTGAGTGTACATTATCATGTTGTCTTTATAGTGACTGTCCTCATTTGTTGAAGGAAAAAAGCATTAATGTGGTTCATTAGCAATGTATTCAAGTGGAAATTACACAAGGGATAGTCACTCTGAGATTTCCTCATTTGTGACTATCCTTACAGTGAGTGTACATTATCATGTTGTCTTTACAGTGACTGTCCTCATTTGTTGAAGGAAAAAAGCATTAATGTGGTTCAATAGCAATGTATTCAAGCGACAATTACACAAGGGATAATCACTCTGAGATTTCCTCATTTGTGACTATCCTTACAGTGAGTGTACATTATCATGTTGTCTTTACAGTGACTGTCCTCATTTGTTGAAGGAAAAAAGCATTAATGTGGTTCAATAGCAATGCATTCAAGTGGCAATTACACAAGGGACAGTACATGCCCATTAAAGTTGGTGTTTTGTTATCCAGCATGACAATGGAGACAGCATACTCTATGTCAATTTTACTGATCAAATTTCCCTCCGCTAGGCAAAGCAACAATCTGGGTATGATAAGGTAAAGTTTTTGCAACAATTTCTTGCTGCTGCTAAGGTTACCATTGTTTATGGTTTCTATTATATAGTTCTATCTATATTGCTATATGGCCTTTTGTTTAGGATTAAGTAGACGAGGGAAAATATTTCTTTTGTGGATTGTAAACAAAACATTGAATTATTTCAGAGAGCAGATCTAAATCTATAAGATGCTACGATGGAGCACATGACCATGTACTTGTGAATATTAGGATCCATGTTAATCAAATGACTACTTTATGTAAATTACTTTTGAGTAAGTAAAAGGCAATACAATTTTTTGAAGTGTGCAAGGATTTTTATGATATACAGGTGTACGAAGAAATGAATCTGTGTTGTTTTGTATCAATATCAAACATCTCTGATATATTTTCATGTTTTTATAATCTATTTTGCAGATGAAAATTGTCCAACAGATAAAGATTGGGAACTTCTCCCAGCATCTGTACCTACATCTCTCTTATATACTACAAGTTGCTTGCCATCAAAAATTGCAGTTCCCTCACGTGACATTGATGGTGAAGTGTTCTTTTCAGAACCATCATCTGTGGTTACCAATGCTCCTATTTTAGGCAATAAGTTTGTTGCATTCCATGAACCATTGGTCAAGTTTCTTCTACAAGCTTCTGATGCCTCAAAATCTAAGCAGCGCCTACGCATGCCTCGTTGTGGTTGATTATCATTCTGTACATGAATTATAATGAGTAATCAGTTTTGGGCCTTGGAATCTTGTATGTAACATGCACAGGCATTTCATGGCTAAATGAATCTATTTTAAAAGCATCAACTTTTCTTACATGATGCTGGATACATAAGTAGAACAAGCGTATATCAAATTGGAAGCAATCAGAACTCCACAATGACATATTATTTAGAGTACTCTTTAGTTTAAGTAATAATGCATATATTGACACTGTAAAGACAACATGATAATGTACACTCACTGTAAAGACAACATGATAATGTACACTCACTGTAAGGATAGTCACAAATGAGGACATCTCACAGTGACTGTCCCTAGTGTAATTGCCACTTGAATGTATTGCTATTCAGCCACATTAATGCTTTTCTTCTTCAACAAATGAGGATAGTCACTGTAAAGACAACATGATAATGTACACTCACAGTGAGTGTACATTATCATGTTGTCTTTACAGTGACTATCCTCATTTGTTGAAGAAGAAAAGCATTAATGTGGCTGAATAGCAATACATTCAAGTGGTAATTACACAAGGGACAGTCACTGTGAGATGTCCTCATTTGTGACTATCCTTATAGTGAGTGTACATTATCATGTTGTCTTTATAGTGGCTGTCCTCATTTGTTGAAAGAAAAAAGCATTAATGTGGTTCATTAGCAATGTATTAAATAATTTTTTTTTTTAATCCACCCACGGGCGTCGCAATTGCGACGGGAGCCCGTCGTAATGCGATGCAGGCGCCCGTCGCAATTGCTTGGGAGGCCCGTCGCAATTGCAACGGCCCTCCGAAGCCATGCGACGGGGGGGCGATGCCCATGCCGCTAACAAATTTTAACGACATTGCGATGGGAGGGTGCCGCAATTGCAACGGCTACCCATAGATGTCACAATTTGTGACTAAAAAATAGCGACGTCTATGGGTGTTGCTATTGCGACACATAGCCATCGCAATTGCGACACATAGCCGTCGCAAAATGCCCCCAAATGTATTAGTGTGGGATCTCTTCCCTGTATGGGATAGCTCTTCTTTGGTTGTTCTTCTTGTTTCAGAAGCCTTAGCTCTTCTTTGATCATTGTATACATCATTTTAAAGTATTCTTTTATGAAAATGAACTAAGATAAAGTATCATTCTATTGCATGCTTGGATTCTTGCACATGTTTGTGCCTTTTGTACTCACACTCCATTATAAAGTGCCATGGGGAATTTGATGTTTTTCTTTGTTTTTCACCTATCTTTGTCAAGTAAGTGTTCCTTCCATGACATTAGCCTTAGGATGTCTTTATATGTGTTTCTACTTTCTTTGCACCTTTGATGTTCCTGGTTCTTCATGATGCAATTCTTATTGGCCAATCTTTTTAGTGTACCTCTCACCTCTCCCTTGTCAGCATTATAGGGGGGTTTCTATTGTTGGTTCTTCTACTTCCTTAGTTTGATGGAGTGAGCTATGTATTCAGTATTTGTTCCTATGTACTAGGTGGATGCAGTGGCTGGGTACCTATGCATTCCGGTGAGATGGATCATGTACCATATGGACACTCTTTCATTCCTATTTATTGGAGGCAATCTTCCATTTTTTATTGATCGTCTCTTTAGGCTTTGGTGTTTTATGCCATATGTATCTTCAAGTTCAGTTGTTTGCCTCCTGATTCAAGTAGTGTCATTTGAGGGAACTTGTGCAAATTAAAATCTTCTCTACTTGGTCATGTTCTATTTCAGTGGAGGTTCTTCAGATCAGAAGTTACTTGTTGATAGAGTTTGCAGCTTCTTGCTTCAGTGATGTTCTGCATGTTCATTATTTGTTCTTATTTTCTAGAACATTCCCTAGTTTTAGAGGCTTCTTCAGTCCTTCAACTAGTCTTCATCTCTTTTTGGAGTAGATTTTTTCCCATGCGGTTTTCTCTATTTCTCCTCTTTATAGAGACTCTCTTTTGTATTTGGGTACCTAATTAGGCCTCTGTTGTTAGGACCCATTTGCTTTCAGTAGTAGTTCTAGGTTTTTAGCTACTCCCTAAGTTTATCTTAAGGTGGGTGTTAGAGTAATAAGTTGTTTTTCTTATTAATTAAATCATATTGGTTTAATTATTAAGTCACGTATTACCTCTTTCTTTACTTAAGATAAACTTTAGGCATATAATGATCAATTCTTTTATTAATTATTATTATGCAACCTAGGTTTCCTTTTAGTTTTTTTATCTCCTTGTATAAGGATTGATCTCTATTGTAAACATAGAACATTCATTTTTATTTTATTGAAACTTTTATTTTTTCACATCAAGAATGTATCCTCTTTCATGGATCCTTGCATTTAGGCCTCCATAACTTTTTCTTCTCTTTTTCTGTGACATGTTTTTGCATGTAGATGTTATTGGGAGTTGTGGGTTATTTTCTCATCAACTCCAACACATAGCCCCTAGATTTATTAAGAGAACACATTCCAAGGTGAGAGAGAATGCCCTAGAAAGTATGTATTACAGTAATGCCCTTGGACTACAAGCCATAGCGTCTTATTCTTAGAATGGTAAAAACACTACAAATAATACAATATATTTCTTCGTGTATTGAACTGGAGTCCAATATTCCAACCTCTTTCAATTTACAAGTCACTGGGGTTTTATAAAACAACCCTTGGTCAAGATCATCTCAAAATGGTTACAATTTGTTACAATCAATCGACATGCCAAAGAATACAACATGAATCACTCAAATCCTTGTGTTGTGGGTAAATGCTTGAATCTAAATGGTTTATCATAGCATAACTACCAATTATGTTTAACCACAAAAATAATGGTGTCTTGATCAGATTTGTCATGATTGTATGCATCAATATAAGTGTCAAAAAGTGAATAACTGTCTAGAAAGCTATTAACTTCATGGAGTTTTATCCAAGAAAGGATATTCCTAGAAATGCATTTATAGACCCTGTTGATGTGAGGGTGTCTAAGGGGACATGTGGCAGACGGTTAGAACTTGGGAGATGTGAATTCTCCATGGAGCAATTAGAAACTTTGACAGGTTGACATGTATCAACCGAGGTTGGAACTAGGAAGTCGTGAACCACTCAATGCAATAAAATACCGAAGGCAAACACTAAGAGTGTTTGAAGTGATGTAGAAGGAATCTACATGTGCCATCATAAAAAAAGGGGTATCAACATCAAAATATATATGCCTCATGTAGAAATTCTCATAGGAACCTCTCTAGGTTTTAAAATATAACCATAATCTAGATACAACATCACTCATGTATATGTCCTCTTTTGGATCCATTCCATCAAATTGAATACATAAGACCTTCTAGATCCATCGATTGTGCCATTAGACTCCAAGACTACCAAAAAACCATAAAATATCCAAGAATAGAAACATGGTTGTCATGTGACCTAAATTACACAATTACGCCCCAACAAACATATAACAATAAAAATCCATAGGAAAACATCAAATTGATATTTGAAATCCATTACCATAAAAATATAGAAATTAAACCCAAAGCATCTGGCACACCTAAGGACCCAGATACTAAGCCCCAACACAAAACATGAAGGACGTATACAAATAGTGACTTACATTAATGACCAATCAAATTGCAACTAACATTATTTTACAAATGACAAACATATCTATAATATAAATAAGCTCACCCAAAATATAAACTAAAAAATATAGCCACACAAACTTTTTTTATTAACTATCTTTAATTATGAGAATTAACAAAGACAATAGCTAAAATTGTATATTTTAGTCTTTAAAAGGAACTCTAATTTTTTTACCTATTTATATAACAGTACATATATCCATGATACTAGTAAAATCACAAAATAAATTTATACCAATAATTAAACTAAAATTTATTTAGACATTTATGACACAAAACATAAATTAGTTAATCTTTATTTCTTTTCTAAATAAGTAAAAATGTAAACAACTAGCCTTAATTTTCTAAACTAATTTTACAAATTGATTTCTCTGTTGACTTTTGTGCTTTACTTTTGGTACTCTTGGATTGGTGTGTAGAGGCTTAGCCTCCCCTAATTTAGTGTATTGTTTTTCAACTCTCCATTTTTAATATAAAAAAACAAACAAACTAATTTTACAAATTGATTTTAATTTTTAAATAACTCATTTTACAAGTTAAAAATTTTAAATAACTAATTTTACAAGCTTATCTTAAATTTTTTAAAGAATTAATTTTCTAAACAACTAGTTTTACAAACTTCTTTGTTAAGGAATTTCTATAAATGGAGAATAGTACATTATTCTTAAAGTGCTATACACATTTGTTTTACATAATCTTATAACGCAATTCATAGAAGCCTGTTAGTGCTCCGTTTTAGAGGAAACGGAGTATAGATTTAAAAAGCTTATAAGGTCTCCCATATTAATTAGTATGATGCCAACAAAGAATATGCAGCATCTAAAACACCAAACTGCGGCCATGATCGGACAAAATCAACCACAATATGAACAATTGTATGAGGGAAACTTATAAAATTCAAATTTGCGCCAAGAGATTAATCATTTAAGGAAAAGAAAAGAACAAGATGCAAGAATATTGAAATCTCTTACTTTGTGATTATCGAAAGTGCAAAAATGAATTGAGATTAGAAAACAAACCAAGTTTCAGTCTGATAATGCTCAGCAATGATCCAATTCAGCATGATTTCTACGAGATTCTCCAAAGCAAAATACACAAAATTTCTCCTAATTTTCTTCCAGATCCAGAAAGACCCCTTCCTCAAAATGAAAACGAAAAAGCTTCATAAAAGACTCCAGAAAAATCTTCAATTCCAAAACCACCCAAGAGAAGCATGCAAGAACATGCATAAGAGTAACTCCCCCCCCAAAAAATGAATTTGCATTAAATCCTATTCTCCATAATTATTTTATATTATATGAAAGAATCCTGTAAAAAATTTCTTATTATATAAATATATGTATAGATGAAAGATAAAACATTATATATATATGGAGAGAGTGTGTGTTAAATGCTTCATTAAATATACATTGGTAATTTTTTTAATGAAAATTACTAATTAATTATATCAAGATAACATCAACATTTATCTAAATATCTTATTATATTTATCATTAATTTTAATTAACGATTAATAACATTACTATAAAATGAAATCACACCTAAATTAAATTATATAATATTGAGATTAATAATAATAAAAAATTAATATTAATATAAAATATATTTAAATCACAATCACATAAGGGCTAAATTTAAATCTACTAAGTTGAACATCAAATCCAGATCAGACGATAATATGCACATGAGACCAAAACGACTATAGGTGGGGTATTACAATTTTTGCTTTATTAATTTTAACTTTTCCATGAAGCAAAAGATCTTAAGCCACCAAATTGTTCCTCTTTCCACTAATCTTCCACAAGCTCAAA